>JAJMRZ010000008.1:0-559312 GCA_030558205.1 Kodamaea kaohsiungensis (nom. inval.) | reverse complement strand
TTCCTTAACGGTAGCACCGAGACTTCCAAGAGAGGACTTGGACTTGGTATCAACGCTAATGTCTTTGCTCAACTCTTAGGACTTTTAGGTGTTGGTGTCCATGTTAATGCTGGTGCCGGAATTGGTAAGAGAGACACTGAAATCTCAGAAGACCAATTCAACCAACTCCTTGAATTCCTTAACGGTAGCACCGAAACCTCCAAGAGAGGACTTGGACTTGGTATCAACGCCAACGTCTTTGCTCAACTCTTGGGACTTTTAGGTGTTGGCGTTCATGTTAATGCTGGTGCCGGAATTGGTAAGAGAGACACTGAGATCTCTGAGGATGAATTCAACCAACTTCTTGAGTTCCTTAACGGTAGCACCGAGACTTCCAAGAGAGGACTTGGACTTGGTATCAACGCTAATGTCTTTGCTCAACTCTTGGGACTCTTAGGAGTTGGCGTGCATGTTAATGCTGGTGCTGGTATTGGTAAGAGAGATGAGCAATACCTTTCTTGGAAGTCATTGACCAACACATTTGGCAGTCACGACAGTAGTCTTGTTTACGAAGTGACTGCTGCAGTTCCAAAGGCATCCTTTATTGTATCTGATGTTGAGTGGGTTGAGGATGACTTGTTCAAGGTTACCCTCAACTTTGAGACTGTTGAATCAGCCAAGCTCTTTGCTAAGTTCCAAGACGAGTTGAAGTCCCTTTCATTGGAAGGAACTAACAATGGAGAGACTTTGTTGTGGGATGGTTCATCCAACAGTAAGGTTGACAGCTTTGCCAAGTGGTCAGCCACCGTTATGGTTAAGGGTTCCAAGCACAATGACTTGTACTGCCTTCCAGAAGACTTTGCTATTAAGTTCGACTGGAACGCTAGAGACACAAGCGAATTGCATGCCCAATGGAGTAAATACTTCGACACCACTTACGAATACACTTTTGCACAGAACTTCGGGTCCCAATCAACTGAGGAATCGTCCTCGTTCATCAAGTTGGACACCACCGGTTTCCTGTCTTCTTCCAATGCTACTTCATTGGCTGACGCCGATTATGACGCTAGAGAATTGCAACAATGGGCTGCTTCTTCCAATGTGTTGCCAAACTTCTGCTGGCCAAGCTCTTGTACCAAGGCTTAAATACGTTTTCTTTCCTACAACCTGATACATAAGTATCGACAATTGGCTATTGGCCATTAACAACCTTGTTTAGTTAGTATTTTTTTAGGTAGTTTTTAGTTTAGTTAGATATATTTATGCCCCCCCTCATTTTTATACCGATTGTAAAATCTATTGATCAAAATTTTAATATACCAATCAATGGTAAAAGTTATTGGTTGTATTTAGCGAATAGCAGAATGATCAAGGATAGTCACTTGAAACAATTCAATCGCATGAATCATTCATTTTCTTAATATCTTAACTTGTTTGTGAACTGATATAGCAGTATTTATAAAGTACCTTTTATCAGTATTGTAACAACATTAGATATAGTATAATGATAAACCTTTTATCTCTATTAATCCCTTATTGGTTAATTAATGATAATTATTCACAAGTACAAAGGCTTCAAACACTTTCTTAACAGAACGGACCGTACTGTATATGCGTTCCTCCGGGTGCTTAGAGTGCATCAGGCGGGGATGCAGTCCCGTCCTGTTAGTCATCGCATGAGTCTTCCATGGGGGGTATATATAGGCGATGGAAGAAGGGTGTAGAGTTCAGATAAATATAGGATAGCCAGGGATTGAATGTCACGGACTGAACAGGAGGAAGTTTCTATTGAGTTGAATACTATAAACAGGAGGAAAGGAGAGCCAGAGGAGTCGATTGCTGTTTTTGATCTTGGACGTAGTTTAAGGGCACTGCACGAGTATAATGTTGGCCAACCATCATCGAGAGGTTTGGGTGTTGATTTAGAAGACTCAGTCTCGGCACAAAGTAGTGAAGTCGAAGAAGAGGAAGAAGAGGATCTTCTTGGTTACCCTGATGGTGGGTTCAGGGCTTATTTGGTTGTGTTTGGTTCTTTTGTGGGGTGTGTTGTGAATATGGGAATTATCAATTCGATTGGTGCTATTCAAGTATATGTTTCATCGCATCAATTGGCTCATGTGAAAACGTCTAGTATTTCATGGATCTTCTCCATTTACCTTTGTTTAGCTTACCTGTTTTCTTTGATCACTGGGAATTGGTTTGATAGAAAGGGTCCCCTTGCATTATTGATTGGTTGTACCTTATTCATTTTCTTGGGATTAATGGGAGCTGCAAGCTCAACAGAGGTTTGGCAGTTTGTTCTCAGTTTCATTAGTTTGGGAATTGGTAACGGCTTGGGAATGGCTCCTTTGGTTAGTGTAATTAGCCACTGGTTCTTAGAGAAGCGTGGTAATTGTACTGGAATTGCCACCAGTGGTGGTTCTGTAGGAGGTCTTGCGTTTCCTTTGATGCTTAGATACCTTTATGGAAAATATGGCTTCGAATGGGCAATGAGAATCATGGCTTTTACATGCTTGGGATTAATGGCTGTTTCAACTTTATTGGTTAAAGCTAGAGTCACCAAACCAAAAGCTATTAAAACAGGAAATGAAATAAGAGAACAGAACAGATGGAAAATTGTCAAAAATAGCCTTCACAACTTTGGCTTCAGCATCTTATCAAAACCAAAGTACTTGTACATAATCTTGGGTGGCTTTTTTGCTGAATTGGCCCTTGTATTATTGTTAACTTACTACGCTACTTATGCTATTGCACAAGGAGTGTCAGAATCTAATTCCTACCTTATTCTTACAGTTTGGAATGCCACCGGAATCTTAGGCCGTTGGGTTCCTGGATACGTTTCTGATATCTACGGACGGTTTAATGTCAACGTGACAATGTTGTTTATGTTTAATGTGTGTATATTTGCCATCTGGTTACCCTTTGGCAGTCTGCTTAAAGCCCTTTATGTGTTTTCCAGTTTGGGAGGTTACGCTCTGGGTTCTATTTTGAGTTTATTGCCTGCTTGCTTATCTCAAGTTACTCCTGTGAATGAGATTGGGACTAACTATGGAATGCTTAACGCATGTCTCAGTTTGGGAAATTTGTTTGGTGTACCACTTGCCAGTGTGGTTATTGGTAACGGAAGTGTACACAATTATAATATGTTTGTTGTCTTGGTAGGATGTTTGTCTTTATTGGGGACGTTCTTTTGGTATTTGGGAAGGTATACTTTAGTTGGAGCCAAGTTGAATGTTAAGGTTTAGACTTCTTTGTATTTGAATTGCCTGGTTGCAAGTGTTTTTATCCCACATACAAAGACCATTTTTAGATTTGTGGAGCGACAGAGACAGGAGCTCTTCAAGTATTTATGTAATGATAATGAAAATTCTTTTGTTTAACCCCTCAGATTAGTTACACTCTCTTGGTTTCTCATCTCGATACTCTCATTGGATGCTCCGCTTGTTACACCTGTTGACTGCGCCTGCAAATTTCTTCTGTACTGTCTTCTCTTTTCCATTACTTCAGTGTACTTGATACGTCTTCTTTGATGTAAGTAGTTCCATGTAAAGTAGACTCCTGGGATGTATGCTAAAATAGAAGCCTTAATAGCAATCTCATACCACAGATCATCAACAACAAAGTTAAGACTCAAGAACAGAAGTACCATCTCTGCAATTGTAGCAATTGGGAGCAATAAATAGAAGTTAGAGTACTCCAACCAGAACAAAAAGTGTGGTGAGGACTTTGTTTTAATCTTGAACCCATAATAAGTGTAGTGAATAAGGTTCATCAAACACCACAGGAAGATCAATACTGAGTAGGTAGTGTGGTAGGAAGTCTTTGGGTGTGGGAATATGACACCATAACAGATCCAAGTCATACGAATACCATTAGCCAAGCTCCACAAACGTAAGTCTGACAATTTGAAACTCCTATTGACTAAAAGCTTCACAAGAAACCAACCTACCAATGGAATAAGGGAAACAACATGAAAGAAATCAGCTATTCCTCCTGGTAAAAATCTTCTTCCAACTAAAGGTAACAAGATAAGAAACCGTGCCAAACAACAAAACCAGAGAGTGGCGGCAGCAGAATTATAAAAATAAACAAACTTGAGATTTGGAGGAAGCGGATACAAGGCCATAATTGTATTTGTCACTATGCTTCTGTTGCAAATTATTTGATCTAATTTTGGACACGATATTTCATGTAAAAAAACGTTTCAAAAAAAAGTGAAAAATCAAAGAAGGAACAGGACACGATGAAGGTATCATTAGTATATGTTTACTTGTTGTTTGCAGTGTTTGTTGTTGGTTCACAGTGGACACCAGAGGACTATGAGATCTTTAACTTGAATGAGAAGATCCAAAAGGATTTGGGTAAAAACATTGACTTCTATCAGTGGTTAGGTTTGGAACAAGGTCCCAAGGCCACATTGCAAGAAATCACCAAAGCGTATCGTAAGATCTCGCGACAATTGCATCCTGATAAGTTCAGTAGTGCTACCAAGAAGGTTAAGAAACAGGCTGAAGAACGTTTTCAACGTTTATCTTTAGTTGGTAATATTCTTCGTGATCAATCTTTACGTAAAAGGTATGATTATTTCTATAAGAAGGGCTTCCCACTGTGGAAAGGAACTGGATACTATTACTCCAAGTTCCGTCCTGGTTTAATTCTTACTTTGGGTTTCCTCTGGGTTCTTATCAGTGCATTCCACTACGTTGTATTGAAAATTAACAGAAAACAAGACTACAAGAGATTGGCCGAGTTGAAGTCACAAATCAAGAAACAAGCCTGGGGTGACTCAGTTCTTCCACCATCTGATGGCTCTGACAGAAAATTGAATAACGAACAGAATGGGAAAACCTTCTTGGTCAGAAGTACCGGAGAAGTATACCTTGTAGAACAAACCAAAACAGGTGAAGAATTCGTTCACTTGGATGAAAATGAAATCAATTTACAACCTGGATTCAAAGAAACCTTGTTCTTCAAGATCCCAGTTGGCTTATGGAATGTGAGCATTGGTAAATTAATAAATAAGAAGATTAATACCAAAATTGAATATAAGAGCGAGACAGCTGAAAAGCACCAACGTCAAGCTGACCCTAAGAAGAAGAAAAAACAAGCAAAGGGTAAGAAGATTGAGTTACCGAATGGTAAGGTTGCTTATGGCCGTCTGAGAAAGTAAACTTCTAGAATAAAAATAGATTGAAAGTCAAATTATTACTGTAGTACAATTAATACCATAAGTATATTAATGTCATTAAAGCTAGTAAAATGTTATAAATTATTTGCAATATCTTTTCTTCATAGTACTCGACCTTTTTAATTAGTATCCAGTGTTATTAATCAAAGTGAAGTGAATAAACTTAATGAATGCTATCCTATAACATTCAAGATTATATAACCTCCACCTCTAAAATACACTAGAAATTAGACTCCAATTCATTGTTACTCCCTTATTATAACATTCCACTCGTTTCGTGTTCATTTGCAATCACTCTCTTCATTTCAAACCCACAAGATGGAATGATTTAAATCAATTTCTATTCTATTTTGAGTCATAAACGTCAGCTGAGTCTTAAATCAATCATTAGATTCATTATCGTTATGCTTGCGTACTCTACGTAATTCATTCGGTTCCTCATTTTCATTTGGTTTATCATCCTCTTCATCCAGTGAACTTGATCCCGAAAGATTGTCTTGGTACGCTTCTTGGAAAGGCTCCGTTTCTGTAACATCTTCTTCATCGTCTCCCACCTCAAGGTGTTGACTCGTTACATTTCCGCTAGGTGACATGTTCTGTACACGTACGTCTGGCATGTGTACTTCCTCCAACTCTTCTTGTGCACTGTCGTCACTGATAAAGAGTGCATGGTTCGACTTGTCTCCTAAGATAATTAGTTTCTTAACCTCCTCTGTTTCCTTAGGTGTACCTTCATATGCTTCCATATCAAGGTACCCTACAGTCAGCGAATCAAAACCATAATCTCTCTCCTCTCCCTGGTCTGACTTTGCGCTATCATCTAACTCCTCAGAGTCCTGTCCCAATACAACATTGTAAACTTCACGTGTCTTCAATAACACATCGTTAACAAACCATTCCCAGTCTTCAGACTGGATAGACTTTACAATCACAGGTGAAATTAAATCCGGCTTGTACAACAGCGTGAACTTGACAACCTCTTCACTGATCAATATCAAGTGACCCATGTATCCTGGCCGTGGCTGTACGTTTGTTTTATACAGCTTGACTATCATCTCTGCCAAATCACATTTCCCCGGTTTGAAAAGCTCGACAATCAAGAACGAGTTGTACGAGTTGAGCTTACCGTTGAAGATCTGTTGGATTAAGTCAAACACAACGTTGTGGAAGAAATTATGCCATGGAAATTCTGTAAACTTGAAGATGATGTCGAGTAAAATTCCCAGTTCGATTAATTTGATCTTGAAGTAGTCTCCTACGTGTGGATCCTTCTTGATCACTGCGTCTCTGTCGTCACATACAAATGGGTTTTCAGGTGAAATCATAGGCTCATCATCGTCTGAGTCGTCAGTAGTATCCAACAGCTCCAAAAGCAGAACATAATCATTTTCCTCGTCCTTTTTATTCGTAGGTTCCTCAAAGTGAATATCGTCCAACGAAACGTCATCTAATCCGGTAGTGACGTCTTGGATAGACCCTTCTTCAGCATCATCAAAAGCAATCGTGTCGTTGAGTGCTTTTCGTAATCTCTTTTGTTGTTGTTCGCGGACGTGATCACGGATCTTGATAATCTTACGGATTTTCTTTGAGTTGAGCAATATCATGTTTGAGCAGTGGAGTAACTCCGCAACCAATTCAGCAAACTTGAATTTTGTGAATCCTAGTGTACCTGCTGGTTGTGCATCCTCTTGTTTCATCATATCCACAAACTTAGGTAAGTGGTTAGAGAAGATGGCGAGCATGTCGCCCAAGTAAATGGCATCGCGTGGCCCTGGAGGGTTTTGTTCGAAATCTTTGAGCCATTGAAACATCACAAATGAATTCATCTCACCAGGGGCGTTGCTGTCGCCGTTATGCAATATGGAAGAGTAGTTGCCGCAGTTCAAATCATAATCAGAGTTATTTTTACGAATGAGCTCGATTATGATTCCTACAACATTGTTGATTCCATGCTTGTTAGTTTGCTTGCGGTCGTTAGGGGTGTACAACATGATATCATTGATCAACGTCTTCACTATGGGTGGAGATACGAGTTCTCTAGTCAATTGATTGGGTCCAATATTAGTCTCCAATACAACAGCCAATGCACTGTTTGAAGAGATTGTAACCAAAGCCTTGATGAAGTCTGTTGCAGCAATTTGCTTGAAAAACTTCTCGTGGTTTGGAATCTTAGCAGCCAGTTCAACAAATTGAGACTCATCAGGTCTTAAGATGTCTACGAGCTTTGAAATAAGTTGCTGCAGCAGTAAAGTTTCCAAGATCCCCGTCGGCGAGTCCGGCTTGTCTGTCTGGATGATTCGAAGGAAAAAGTCTATCAACATAGGAATCTCGATTTTGTTCAAAAACGTATCCACCAACAGGGTTTGGCGACGTACAAAGTTGAGGAGTTCGATGCTATTTGTGTCCATCAATTGATCCAATATGTGAACCAAGTATGAGACCAGAGGCGAGCTTTCGTCCAAGTGTTCCAACAGTAAGATCAGCCAAAGTTTTGACATGATTGCAGGGGTTTCGATGATCCGGTTCAGTATCACCCATAAATCGCATGAGAGGATATCTGATGATGTTTGGATGCTTCTTGTTAATTTATCTTCAGCAGATTCTTTTTTTGATTCTTCTTCTTTGTCTTCTTCATCTTCTTCGTTGGTTTCTTGTTGAGGGGTCTTCTGTTTAGGAGATGTTTCATCATCTTCTGTTGTATCTATTTCACTATGAGTAATATCTTCTTCTAAGTTTGTATCGATGATTTCATCTGTATCGTCATTAGTGTTTGCTAAGAGTTTATCGAGAGCTTCTTGCTCCTTCTTAGCTTCTTCGTGAAAGAAATCCACACTTTGAATCAAGTACCCAAGAAACCCATTTAAGATATGAGGTTGGATTAACAACTCCAATAACTTAGTACTACGTGCATCTTTACTATTCAGGTTGGAAGCATCATTATTTGATGAAGTGAAGGAGGCAGAATCGCTAGTTCCAAATGAATCATTTGCATGCTGGCTGATTGCAGATGTTCCCACTGAGGTAACAGCACCACCAGAGGCTGAAGCAGAAGAATTGGCAGCAGCAGGACCACCCTGCTGCAGTAACTGGAAACTATTCAAGTTGTAATTCCCCTTAATATTCTGAAGCTCCTCCAATAGCTCCTGCAGTAGCACAGGATCCTCAAGCAAATCCTCGACAGAAACAGCACTAAAGTCCTGAACGGAATCCAAAAACTTGTGAAGCAGCGAACTGCTGTTCATAGAATTCATAAAGGGCCAAAATGACATCCTGGCTGTGCGAATTGATCCAAGTATTGACTGATAACGGAGGGGGGTTCGGTTGGATTTTTTGGTTTGATCGTGTTTGATTTTTGGTCGTTTTTTTCGACGATTGTGTGATGAATGAAGGGAGACAAGGGAGAGGAAGAAGGGAGACAATCAGAGGATGTAGGGCAGGTGGAGGGTATGTAGACAGGGGGTTATGATTGTATAAGCAAGGAGAGTTCGATTAAAACTAGTTTGTAATCATAGGATTAAGTTAATGTAGCATTTGACTGATTATTAATGGTGGTAGCTTATAGAGATATTATAGATAACTCCAACTTAACTGACTTTCTCTGACTATAACCAACGACACATATCTCTACAAACAATCAATAACGAACATATCTACTGACTCGGAAATTTTATTGCACGGCCGCGGTTATTCAATTAAGCTTTACTATATAACCTTCCATCTGTGTGATGAGGTAAATCAAAGCCCCACGTGAGAATGTAAATCAGGGTGGGTGGATATAAGGTGGACTAGGGTGGCTGTAAGGTGGAGACAAAGGAGTTATATAAGGGTGTTAATTATAATGAAAAAAGGATGATACGAATGGCTGGGTTGATCTATAGTCTATAATCTATTCATCAACTCTTAACTCTATAATCTATACATCTATAATCTGTCAAACCTACATGGTGTATAATTCTTGAGAGTAACATAACTAGTTACAATACATTGAAGTATTTATATTTAATTAAACGAATTTAAGTGGCTGAGATTGTTTGAGAGTTGCAATTGGCTGGGATTGGTTGAGATATGGTTGAGGTGTCAGTTAGAATAACTCAGGTGTAGGGTTTAGCTAAGGTGTGAAAGTATTAGCTAAGGTGTAGGAATAAGGTACCCAATAATATATGAGGCGAGTATAAGCACACAATCGAAAGAACGCCTCAGTAGTAATCTTCTCTCGGTTACACCACCTTAATTGAAATTGTAATTCTCATTTGTTACCTACTTTAACGTGTAATATTATATCTATCTTAATTATAACTCTTGTATTAAAACTCGTCAGGTTAATCTGATGTAGGTAATTCCTCCAATACCCTCAATGCCCTTGCATACTCAGTCTCATAAAACTGAATTGCCTCGTTAGCATACTCTCGGATAATCGACCGGCTGTTCGCCGCACTGTATTGAATCCATTCTTGAATAGTCATACTCTCTTCATTCTCAGGCATTGCCAGAATGAAATTTGTAAGTTCAGAGTCGTAATCGTCGTGCAAGTCGTTTTGAGATTTGGTTAATTCTTTGAGTTCCATAGACATTCCTTCCATATTGGTTAATGTTTCGAGAAAATTCAGGATTGAAGCAGGCTTCCATTGAGTCGTTGCTTCAGTTGCAACTTTAGGTTCATACTTCGATGCTTGGTTATATGGCGTGGACGCATCAAGACCAGATATATTATCTGTCTTGAAAAACGGTTCTGAAGACCGAGTATAATTAGCTAGTGGTTGAGTAGGAGATTGTGTCACCCTTGACGATTCTTTCAAAATCCCACTCTGAGAGAGTTGTGCAAACTGGTTGCGAAAATCCTTGCTCAAATCATACGATTTGCTACTAACAACATAGCTTGGTGAGCTTTTAATTGCATTCTGACGAACTCCTTCTCCATTCTTTCCTCCTTGAGCTGCTCCAGGTGCAAGTAGCATGGAATCGCCAATTGAATCTGAAACAGCTTCAGATACGGCGGATTCAGAAACTCGCTCAGAAGGTTCACCATAAGATTTTCTATCTTTTGGTTTGGTTGAATTAGCATTGTTAGTGATCTCCTGTATGGAAACAGTAACGGCTGGTTGGAGAACAGAATGTGATTCTGTCTTGTTTGAAACATCTGGTAAATCTTCTTTTGAAGTGTCTTGTTCAACTCTTGAAATCACAACTTCTGAAACTTCCAAAGGTGCTCTGGATTCGATGTGAGTTGATTTTGATTGGCTTTCTTTATCATCATCTCCGCTTTCAACCTCATCCATTTCAATATCATCTTGAACTTCAAAGCTTTTGAGATTCACATTGTCTTCTTTTTCAGATTCTGCTTTTTCAAATGATTCCTCAGTATCTTCTCTGAGAGGTTCATCAACAACTTCGTCGTTTTCTCTTTCATCAATTTCAATTGATTCAAGTTCATAATTTTCAACCGCTTCCTTTTCAACTGTTTCCTCATCAACTGTTTTCTGAATAGTTTCCTTTTCAACAGATTCCATTTCGATCGTCTCCCTCACAACCGTTTCCTTATCTTCGTTTTCAATAGTGTCAACATCACGCGCAACTTCATTGTCACCATCTTGTATTTCTTTGTCATCTTCGTTTACTTTCTCATCGTCAACCGAATTATCATTCATGCTCTCGTTTTCATCACTCAGAGTAACAGCCTCCTTCTCTTCAACTTCTTGAATATTATCAATTAATTCTACCTCTTCATCCACAACCAAGTCCTCCTCATCCACAACCAACTCTACCTTCAGTACACTCTCTTCAATCTGCTTCTCCACAACCAAGCTATCATTGATTGCTGATACTCCAAAATCAATATCCAGATCATCATTAATACGGAACAGATTATCCTTCTTTTTGGTTTGTCTTAAAGAGCCACCTTGCGTTCTTATCCTCCCAGGAGGTATCTCTATCATTTCCATTGAGCGATGTACCTCAGCACTCAATTGTTTAATCTCAGAAATGTAGCCAGAATAATCGACATTTACGGCTTCCAGATGTTCGATACTTTGTTTATCCAATTTGCGATGCCGATAGCGCTGTCGCTCCGGTCGAGCGCTTGGAGATTCACTAGTAGGTGCATCAGCACTTACAGAAGTTTCAGGAACTTCTTCTCCTTTAGTCTGGTCTCTATTATCTTTTGTTATTTCCACCTCTGGGTTGATCTCCGCTTGTGTCAGCCAGGCTTGGATCTCATTATCTCCAGAAAGGTTCCCCAAGACATTCTTATTGTTCATCTCTTGAGGTTGGGCTTGTGGCAGTTTGGGTATTATAATTGACTCCAAGTCTGTTGAAGCAGATATGTTTGCTGGTAGTTCATCTTGAATTGGACTTTCGTTAGGTTGATCTTCAACATCAAGGACTTTGCTTACTTCATTCCTTGGTTTATTTAACTCATTGGAATCTCTTGTCTCAGCAAGATCCTTTTCTTTAGACTGCTTCTTAGGTTTCTTTAGTATTGGTTTCCGCAAATTAAAAAAATCATCATCAAATGACATGTCGAGGATATTTGGTTTCTTGGTGCGCTTCTTACCGAGTAGTCCAAGAGTTGGTTTGCTTTTTGGTATTCTAATATCATCTTCAAGTTTAATAGGTGAAGATTCAGGTCTATATCTTTGGCTACTCTTCTGTTCATTTGTGATAGTTATGTCTCCCTTTGGCAGTGGTTTCTGAATATTCTTTTCCAAGAACTCCAAGTTACTTTCCGCATAGTCGTCTACATCGTTCTCCAAATCTATTACACTTGGTGTTCCTTTTTCAACTTTTAGTTTAAGTTTCTTCCTCAGTTTGCGTACAGGTGGGGGAGGTGTTTCTTCCATTTCTTCTGCCTTTCTTTTCTTTACCGCAGGTTTCTGTGGACTTTCAGTATCTGAGTCTGGCATGAAATCAGACTCAGATTCGGATGAGTATGATTCATCAGGGTCAGATTGGTGAAGAGAATGTTCATTTTCTTCATCATCTTCGTCCTCATTATCTTCACTTTCTTCATTTTCTGATTCTTCATTATTAGAATCACTATTTGATTCCTCTTCATTATTTGAATCTTCTTCATTATTTGAAATTTCACCAAGATCACCAAGATCATTATCATCTTCTTTGTTAATTTCAGTTTGTATATTAGTTTCCAGAACTTCTCGTTTAACCTTTTTAGTCTCAATTTCTACACTTTTCAAGCTATCCAGATCACTAGGAATTTCATCTTCAGATTCAATTTCAACCTTATATTTGATCTTTTCTGGAGTATTTTCTTTTGAGCTTTCTATAGGTGTGCTTTGTTTTGATTCAATTGGTGTACTTTCTTTTGATCCTAAACCAATAATAATTGGAGATTGGCTTCGTGTTTGTCTTTTTGGGATTATAGGCATTTTCGGTTTGGTGACTGCTCCCATTAATTCACTAAAGAGATCTTCGTCTGGGAGTTTATCCCAGTATGCATCATTAGGGTCTGCTTTAGTTCTTGATTTGCTCTTCTTTTTGGGTACTTGTACTTGCAGTTCTAAGAAGTAGCAGTAGTTTTGTTTGTTCTTTTCATGTTCTATCAACGGAATGTCATGTTCCTCCCAGTGGTCTAGTGAGCAACCACAATAAATACAGAATACTCGATCATCGCCATAATCTAGTGGTGAGTAAATGAACCCAGCACGAGCTAAAACTTCTGAAGTCACGTCAATATTGAGTTTATCTAATGGGTAATCATCACCAAACGATTTGAGTCGAAACTTCATAGATGCATTTTCATGGGGTGACAGAATCGTCTTCAATTCATGTGCCAGCCAGTATTCTTGGATTTCTTCCTTAGTCTTATGCTTTTCCCTAACTAACCCTGATAACATACTGAGGGATGAAATGCACATTTTCTTCTTATCAAAGTGACGCTCAGGGATATCACTTAAATCCGTATCATCATGAACAGTTTCAGGTTTACTGCAATGAACACATAGTACCCTGTTGACATTGGTCTTTATAGGAGCATAATAAAACCCTGAATCAACTAATGGATCAATAAAATGCGCGTCATTATTATCTGACCAATGGAACGTTTGACCAGCTACTGATACAGGATTATGAAACGAAGCTAATCGATTCTCCTTGTATTTCATAAGCTCTTTCTTAGGAGGCATATGTAGGTATGTTTATGTCTTGAATGTGATGATTCTTGATCTATTGATGATTTTGTTTTTAAGTTTTCGCGTTTGTTATGAGATTGGAGATGGTTGAGAGAGGCAGAGAGATCTGGTGTATACGATAAGAAGAGGAGGTGGCGTGGAAAGGGAGGGAGTAGAACGTTGGGAGTTCAAGATGGTAGATTAATTTGGGAGTGGTTCTGAAAGCTATTGTTAACAGTAGTTTACATGTATAGGTTTATCATGAATGGTATCTTCACATGTAAACGAAGTTATACTAAAGTGAGCACTTCAATGAATTCTCCGAAGCTCGAAGTGAATATACAGATAATAATATCTATACGGTATTTCTCTAGTTTCTAAAATCTAGGTCTCTAATTAACTTAACCTCTTCTACATCATATCTTATTACTCTCTATTCATCTACTTAAGATAAAACTTAATTATTTATCATTTCCTAACTATGTCCAACTAACAATTGTATAGTTCTCAAAGCTTGGTATTTTAATTCATTGTCACCGTTGTTGTTTTCCAATAACTCCATGATCAAACGTTTGTACTTACCACCCTGTTCGTTACCGATAAAGGTGATCAAGTCTTGGCCTATGTTCTTAATCAAGAACTGAACGTCGTTCAATAAGATAACCTTGGTAATGGTTCTATCGGTATTTGACTCTAAGATCAGGAAAATCTGTTTGGTCAACTTATAAGAGTTGTCTTTAAACTTGGAGCTGTTTTCTAACCAAAATTCAGTGGACTTGTGTGTTGGAGAGGACCAGCTCAACAAGTTAGGGTTTTCCAATTCGGTCAAGTACTCGTCCAACGAGGTCAATTTGGTGGTTACAATTTCTTGCAAGATGTCAGACAAGTAAGTCAAGTCGTTTGACAACTCTTCGTCACTGTCGTTCGATGCAAATTTACGTTCCTTCAAGGTGTTGATTGTGTTGATACCATCATGGAACAAAATCAACTTGATGATCTTGAATTGTTCACTGTTGCTCGTGGTCACAGAAACAATGTTTTTGAGTGCTCCTACTGCAACTCTTACAATCTTCAACTTTATAGATTCCTTTGCAATTTCCAACAAGCTTCCTACAAGTTCCAGGTAGTTGTGTGTGACACTCTTGTTGATGCCTGGACTGAAAGTCAAGATCCAAACGCTCAACAATACCTTGTACGATAATTGCAATCCGAACGAGTTGGGGTGCTTGGCCAGAAGAGTGACCAAATCGTTGATTGCCGCAAAGTTAGTGACAAAGTTGGAAGTTTCGTAGATCTTCTTGTATTCCTTGACCACGAGTAATTCCTGCAACAATTGGATTCCGATGAATTGAAAGTTTGTGTCGCTTGTGTTGCCGATAAACTCGCTCGACAGCAACAAGTCAAATACCTTAATCAAGACCTCCTTGTCAATAGAAGTTGACTTGGCGTGGACTAACAAGATAGTCAAGTTGTACAAGGAAAGGGCCTTGATTACGCTATCGCTGTTGTCCAAGTGTTTCAAAAATGGTTCATATGGTAATGAAGCATCAACCTCAGACAACTTTAAGGCCGATTCCAAAAATTGGCTACTGGAAGCCGACGATGCTACAACAGTGGCACCTTCAGCTGGGAAGTCCAATAAAGCATCATTGATCAAAGTCAAAACATTCTTGATTGCATCACTCTTATCCTCCAACTTGTTCAACAAGTTCAAAATAGTATTGGTGAACAAATCCAACTTAGATAAAATGGTAGCCTTCTTAGTTTCAGGAACCAACTTCTCTAAGATCTTCATATAGTTTGCATCCGTCTCAGAGACAACATTGGATCTAGAAAGACCTTCCCATGGAATGATACCTTCCCTGCTGGACTTCTTCTGGCCAGCAAGAAACGTGCTGTCTATAATCAAAGGGGCCTATCAATTGTTAGTATTACATGATGAGAAATGAATTGGCTGTGTGATGGAAACACAAACGATGATAATGAATCACATACGTAATCAACAGACATGATGATGGAGATGTTATTGTTGATAAGTAGTTGAATTGGATTTTGGTTGAGTTTTTGGAGAGGCACGACCGAGAAATGACGATTGGAGGAACCAGAGGACGATCAGTAGTAGTGGAGAGTGGTGGGAGAGACAGAGATTGAGAGGGACAGAGAGAGGTTTAGAGTTGATGTGTAATGAAATACTTGATTCTAAGTATAAAGATATTAAGTAATAGTTAAAAGGGTATGTAGGTTTTAGATTGATCATTATGGTCTTTACTGATAACTGAAAAATTGGTGGGTCGAAAATTAGTGTTGAATTTAGTGGGAGGTGAAATGGTGGTAGATGTAAGTGGCAAAGAATGATAGATATATATGCTCATGAGTGGTTATACCTAGGGAGGAAATGAAATTGAGTGCATGTATGATGTGTTGTTATAGGTATTTATTATATCTCGAGCACTTCTAGTTGGGTATAGTTGGAGCTTCTCCCTCTGGGTAATTTGTGGAAGACATGTGGTGCTTATCGGAAAAGTTTAGTGCGGACTTCAAAAAAGAGTAACAATTTATAGAGATGATGAGAGAAGTTTAGGTAAGTGTTTGAGTTGGGAATAAGATAGAAGTGAGATAGTATACAATTAGAATGACGGTGTTCAATGTATGAGGAATCTTACGAATGAACAAAATTGTTCATGAAAGGTATATTTGGATTCCTATAATTGCCTTATCAATTGTATTGCAATGACTGAGTTTCAAAGGAAAATCAGGTGGATCTCTAAACAACCTCATCAAGTCAGTTCAAAGAAACAAGATCTGATTGAAATACTTCTATTATCCTCTCTGAGTATATCATAGCCCAGCTCTACTGTCCCCACACCTCACATTCCAACCTCCCTACCCACTTCTCCCAATACCACTTCTCCTATTACCACTTCTCCCATGACCACTTCTCCTACGACGAATCCTCCCAAACCAGCCAATCCAGAAATATCCCTCACTCTTAACCTCCCATTACATAAATCAACACACAACCCCCCCACACCAACATTATTATCACTCAAGTCATAACCCCAAAATTGGCTGCAAAAATCGCAACCCAAAAATATCGAATCTAGAAATGTTAAGAAAATCTCAACACACCTACAGTACCTAAATCCCTCATCCCTTGTTACTCCACATCTACAATAGCTGTCGTGTACCTCTAAGCTATTTTATTCCCTCGTGTAGCCCAACATATAATACCTCATATTCTTTCCCTCGCATACTTCTCTACATGGCCAATCAAGTTCTTCGACTCAAAACAATCGCTATTCATCCTAAAGCAATCACCATTCATCCCAAAGCATATTGTTAAGCTACAAATGAAGTAGAACCCTTTCTGATTTAATATATCAACAAAACAATACGAGTTCCCAACAAGACTATCGATGAGAGGTTTCCGATCAAAAGTATCGAATGAGAGGTTTTCCAACAAAGAGCCAATGAGAGATTTTTCGACAATAAACATCACCTATTGAGAGATTTTCGAACAAGTGGATTCTAATGAGAGGATTAACTCGTTAGACCTTTCATAATAAGACTAGTTAGTATGAGTAAACACAGCCGGACTTTTAAAATCTGACTGATGAGTTGAAGCCTCTGGTAACTTCACCAGATTTAATTTTAGATCTTGAGAACGTGACACACATCGCATATGGTTCCCTGTTTGGCATGTGAAACGGATCTTCTTTCTTTTTTATCGGTTGTTTTTTCAGTTTCCTTAGCACACGCCTCCACTGGCCCGTTTTTCAGGATTCAGGAACAAATTGAAGAAAAATTGGTGTATAACGTCATTCCGAGGCAACTGTTTGTGCAATAGCAAGCAAAAGGACTGTGACTGTAGAAGTTACTTTTATGCGAGATGATACGTGTTGGAGTACCCAGTGATCAAGTAGTTGCTTGGGAGCAAGGAAAGGGAAGGTTGACAAAAATAAGTGAGCTGGTTTGTGACCATAGCATCATGCTAATTAAGGTCAGATGTGTCGACGAATATCAGGATTAAAAGAAGGACAGCAACAAGGGGACTTATGAGCTCAGGAGCTAGGCATTAGGCAAAGTAGAAGTCGTAACACGTAAAGCGATGGTTATGTGATTCTTAGCATCAGAAGACCCTTCACAGGTTGCAACCGTATGAGTCATTGCTCACCTGACGATTGCAAATGCCTAAACATCTGATTGAAGTGTGGGGTATAGAAATTACCAGGAGTTTTATTAGCAGTGCGATAACAATTGGGTGCAAATTGTTGCAAATTGATGCATATTGCAAAACATTCCAATATGGTGGTTCCAAAGTATTAACTTCCCGAGTCTTGTTGGTGGTGTTCATTCTAGTTTACTACGTGCTGTTCTTGCTGTTTGTTGATTTATTACTGCTTATGAGCATATGTCTCCCAACTCTAACTCCGTTCAATTAATTAGTTCTTATCTCCTCTGATCTCACAAGATATCTCGTAGCATCAAATTAGACTTTCTGCTAATCTTGTTTCAAGTCTTATCGGAGCACTCCTTCTTTAATCTACACATTGTCGTATTTCCATTCATAACTCTCATTCATTTCTTACTATTCATTATTCACTCTTCACTCTCTCAATGACCTATACTACAAATTAAAAGATACTTCATCGTATATCTAACCATTAAGAACTAAAATACAAGTGACCAAAGTCTTTTATGCCTAATCAGAAGACTCTCTGGCAAACTCCTTAGCCATGTCGGCGTCTGGAATCGATCCACAGATAGTCTCAACCATGATACCCGTTACCAAGTATGGGTCGATGTTAGAAGCTGGTCTTCTGTCTTCAAAGTATCCAAATCCTTCCTTGGCAACAGATCTTGGGATTCTGACAGATGCACCTCTGTTGGCAACACCTGACGAGAAAGCGTCCAAGGATGCAGTTTCATGGCGACCAGTCAATCTCAAGTCGTTGTCTGTACCATAAAGGGCAATGTGCTCCTTGTGTCTCTTAGCCAACTTGGCTAAAGCATCCTCAATGTACTTCATACCACCGGCAACTCTCATGTTCTTGGTGGAGACGTTGGTATGGCAGCCAGCACCATTCCAGTCACCCTTCAAAGGCTTAGGGTGGAAGGAAATCTTGACACCAAACTCTTCAGCGACTCTTTGCAAGAGATAACGGGCAATCCATAATTCGTCACCCATCTTGATTCCTTCACATGGACCCACCTGGAACTCCCATTGCGAAGGCATCACTTCGGCGTTGATACCTGAAATCGTCACACCAGAGTACAAACATGCTCTGTAGTGTGCCTCAATGACATCTCTGGCATACACCTTTCCGGTTCCGACACCACAGTAGTATGGACCCTGTGGGGCTGGGAAACCTCCCTGAGGCCATGCATACACATTGTCAAATTGGTCAAACAAAGTGTATTCTTGCTCCAAGCCGAACCAGACCTCTTCGTCAGAGTGGGCCTTCATCAACTTGGCACATTCGTGTCTGTGGTTGTACTTGTTTGGAGTACCATCGTTACCCCAACACTCAGTCAAGACGATAATGTTGTCACCCTTTCTGAATGGATCTGGGTAGTAAGCAGCTGGTCTCAAGTAGACATCCGAGTCGTGACCTGGAGCTTGGCCGGTCGAAGAACCGTCAAAGTTCCACTCTGGCAAGTCATCGATAGTGCTTGGCTTCTTGTCCAAAGTTCTGCACTTTGATCTGGTGTTACCTTCAGCGTCAATCCAGACGTATTCAGCTAAGATCTTTCCTCTTTGGTCCAAGTCTAAATACTTGGCCAATATAGCAGTTTGTTCAGTAATGGAAACCATCTTAATGTGTGTTGTAGTAGGAGATATAGAATATAAAGAAGAAGGAATCGAAAAAGAGGCTGGACAGGATGTATTTATACCGCAGACACAGCATACAAAACTTTCCTTTTTTTGATTTTATTTTATTTAATTTCTACCTTGATTTTAATATGCCTATCGTCCAATCAGGCGAGGTTCTTTCTTAACGGGATATCGTACAAAAGTAATAAAATCCTGCTAATATTGAATTACACAAAAAGTGACTAATATCCTGTTTCTCCTTCTATCCTAATATTCTTGACTCTAATTCGATGAATTAACGAATAGTAATTAGCTAATTTAGTAGTGGGTAATCGTGGATTTGTCGTGTGAAGTTGCTGCATATCGATCCACCTACTAGATCCATAACTGTACATGAAATTTTAAAGCTTCTCTGGTGTTTAGAAAACCCCCCCAATAATTGGGTTACATTCACTTTGGAAGATCAACAAAAATCAGCTGCAATCAACATTTTCTACATTTCCAGTGCCCAACCATCAAGGAATACTCTATTGCCTACACGTACATTCTAATATTAGCCCACTATTCATACTTCAAACACAACAAATATGCTGGGAATATTTTGGGTGCAAATTGAACAATCTGGACAACCGGAGAACAATCGTCCAATTACCTTTGCTTCGTCGGATCCTTTAATGTCTTGTTTCATTCACCCAAGTATGGAACAAATGATACAATTATTATCTGGAGACCTATCGCTTAATCAACAATTATTCTGATTCGGAATAAATCATGCTCCGACCAGAGTGGAGTGATCCAGAATGTTCATGAGCCTGGAGATTAAGTACTTCTATGATAAGACGAGTGTTTCTTAATATGCACTAGATGGATTACGGGAGAAAAACGGCAGAATCGATTTCCTAAAAAAGGTATGCTTATCAGAGATGCGGCCCGTTTGCGATTAGATAAAAATATGAAGGAAATTCGTTACCCCAGAGTCTCTGATAAGGACGAGGTCCGTTGAGTTGTGAGGTTGGTAAGATATTATCATGGTGTAAATGATCATGACGATAGGGGTCTATGGGGTACCAATAGATCTTCTGATCTACAAAGACCTACAGGAATTGCGTCGGTTCAGGATATTAATTGGTCGATCGGATCTACTTTGGAATTTCGTATTGCAATTTCTTATTGTTGGGTACTCCTATTCGAGCTGGGTGAAAATGTAGTATATGGGGATATCCGACACGAGCTTCGTTTTTTGACGGTGTTAAGTTTCATTATCTTTGTCGATAGGTACAGCTATTTACAAGTAAACAGCCAATAGTGCAAGTAACACCTTTAATGTCTAGTATTGCCTTGATAAATTTTTGGGAACTAGACACGAAGATTTTGTTGAAGGTGTCGAATTTTTATTGGTGTGTGATAAAACAACGAGAGATGGAATCAATAGAATTACAATAGAATTAGAGTAGCGATCATACAAATGACCATTTGAATATTCAATATTGTTACCATTGGAAAATCACCACTCCATACCACTTATTTTGTGACTGCACCTATTTCTAGATATTTGCAGCCAAATGCACAACAAGCCAATCAAGTCGGATTAATATGTAATACGTAAAGCATGGCGAAATATTTAAATGGTGCAGTGTTTATCCTTTGTTCCTTGCAGTAGTTGAGTCTGTTGATTTATGCAGAAAGACAATTGGATACACTTGTCCAATGCTAAGTTCACTATTCTCCAATTTACTCAGACTGCTCCAAGTTTGATGGCTCCCCACAAGGATCAACTTATTTACACTTAAAGCCCGTTACTTAAGATTTCTTTGGATATAAACTTCCTTGGAAGATCCCGTAATTTGCAGCCTAACAATAACAACCTAACCCGCAATCCCAGTTAGAGGAATTTGAAGTATTCTCTTTGCAGATCGCTAAATGCTCATTAATAACTGGTCTAAGATCGCCCATTGTAGATCTTATATTGTGTAGCCGTGCGTCCGTGATTCATCACTACAGGAATGGTTTTTCGATCTTCTGTTTATTTCGCTCTCCTATAAATTAATTCTATATATTGCTATACATAATGAGCCTTGAGAAATAAATAAATCAAACGGTTAGTTTTGATCTGCGCTGTGAGCCTCTATTCTTCTTGCTTCTTCCTCGCGTAACTGGAACGCCACGTTAGCTTTCGCGCGTACCAACCTCAAGTAGTCTTCATTGTCTCTAATCAAAAAATTGATGTGGAACTCTACTTTCCTCAAGTACAAGTCCCATTCATCAAACCCAATTGCACTGTTATTCTTGTTGTCTTTCTTGTAGGCGTGCGCTTGGTCGAAAATGTAATCTCTGAATGAGAAGATCAGTTCTTTAATAACGTGGAATCTTTTCCATGTCTTCCATACCTTGTCATCGCTTTCTTCCACGTCGAGCAACGCTCCCAATTTCTTTTGGAACTCCAGGATTGTGGTTTCTGCAAACGATTCCAAAACATCAATAGTATCTTGTACTGTGCGGAAGTAACTTTCCATTAACTTCTCGTGCTTCTCGACAAGCCATTCTTGAACTACTACCGAACTGTTTACTGGTACCTGTTTGGCAATCTCGATGATGTCCCTAACTTCTTGTCTAGTGACACTCTCGACAGTCAAGTTACTGACCTTGATTTTCTCATAGTCCTTGTTGATATCTATGATCATTTTATTCAAGGTTTGGTAGTTCTTGTGACTTTCTCCTTGTACTCTTTGCAATTCTACCGAAATTGGGTTTATCAAATCTTCAATGCTTGCGTTGACAACTGGTTTGATACTGCTTTCGATCTGTGTGATTGCAAGTTCAAGGGTTTTGTTGACTTTAGCACCCCAGTATGCGAATTCTTGTTCAATTGGAGAGTTCTCTAATTCAGTACTGACTTCATCGTTTCCTGCGGTTCCAGTTTCCAAGCCATCTTCTTGGGTTACGGTTTGCGTAAGTACAATAGTCACAACCTCGACTTCTGTATCACTATCTTCACTCTCAGCTGTTTCCTCCTCCTTGAACAACAGTTTCATGAGTTGAATAAGCTTGTAGTCTTGTTCGCCATTTCTAACCTTCTTGAACTCTTCAAACTTTAATACATTCTTCACTTCAGTGCTAAGAAAATCGAGTTTGCATTGCAAGTATGAGTTTTGTGACGTTTGGAGGTAGGTATACCAGTGAGATGTCCAATCCACAAGAGATTTAATTTGATCGATTTTATAAAACCAACTAAAAATTGGTTGGACATAGGTATAGTAGAAAGTCTTCAAATGAACACTGGCGATTCTAAAGTTCTTTCTTGCTTCTAATTTGGTCACTAAAAAGTAATGCTCAGAGTTGATCTTGAGAATATCAATCACCGGTGCCACATGTTGATGGTATGTTGAATCGATTTTTGGAAGCACAACCTCTTCGGCAAATCCAATTGACTTATCAGCCACTACCTTAACCTTAGGACCAATCACTTGACCAGTCTTCACAAGTGGAGGAACTACAACACTAGTCCACGCAGGTTTAACATAACTATGAAGAACAACACATGTCTTCTCGTTAACTGAATTCAAAACAAAGAAACCCAGAGACTTAGGACTCAGCGATTCTTCAGCAATCGGACACGTAAAGGTAGCCGTGAAGGTCAAATACGCTAATAAGAACTTGGACACTAAGATAACAGCCAGCAGCATCTTTGATTGTGTGATGAGGACCACGAGTACGCTGAAGTGATGACTAGTTTTTTTTGATCGTGGGTTTTATTGAGTGAGAAGATGTACGCAATATAGACACCCCCCAATAGACAAAGGTAATGATGATGGGAGTCGATTGAGGTTGTATTAGGATGAGAGTTGTGATGTAGTGTCGAATAAGTTTATATGTTGGGATTGAGAAGGCGGATAGAACAATGAGTAATGGAATTAGATGAGAGACTTGCGATGAGTGATTAGGATGATTTGATCCCTTGATTCTTAATTAAATGAATAAGACGGCATGTGCTTGATGAATCTTGCTGCGTTTACTGTAGGTGCGGCTAAACACTGACTGCACGCACACAATTAAAGAGAGTGGATATGACGTTGTTGTAGATTGGTGTATCAGAAATGAGTAGATCTTGATTTTGGTTTAGGCTCATAACTCATGATCTGGATGGTATTGATGTTAATTAAAGTTTCTATTGTTAAGTGGTTACTTATGGTTGAGGAGTGGTATTGGTACGGCGAAGTAGGTTGATGATAGCACGATGGTTAACTACTATAGAAAACGAATTTAGAATGTACATAACTGAAGAGTTATCTTAGCTTCTTCGATGTACCTCGTGGTTCAGTGTTAATTTCTAGAACAGAGGAGCAACATCATCGAAGCTTTGATTGAGGTTGTCTATGTTACGACAATAAAATTATGAATTCTCTTGAGGTAAGACTTGAATAGTTTAACAAAGTAGTGGAAGTTCTTGAAGTGAAGGTATTTTTAGGTTGTGTTCACGAATGGTGAGGACTGTCAGAGCAGATAAAACAGGAGGTTTAGGTGCTTCAAGAGCTCTGGATCATACCTTAATTTAATTTCGAATGAGTGCAAATTTCTTGTAATGATGTCACCTTTTAGTAGAAACATGTCAAATTCTATTAAAATAAGTTCTATAAGGTGTTGGTGTTTGTAATGGAATTATCATTATTTTGCTATATCGTTTACGCATTGAACATAACGATTAGCCGAGATGTTAAACATCAAACATTCTATCTTCAAGTTGTAATACTATTGATTTCCATCCTAGTTTCTCTCATTTCCTCACTCTTATACTAAGTCTCAGTTCCTCACCTCCATAACTAGCACTCCATCCTGTGACTTCTTCCCTTTAACAAGCAAACGAGAAAAGCCATCCCCAGTATCGTTCATCACCCCAAACAGTTTGTTCTTATTGAAGCTCTATTGTTCCAATTTCTCACAAAACAAGTCAATTTTGCACCCAACTGCAGCAACCACTCTCACACTTAACACGTATGTATTCGAATATCTAATTACGATTCTACCATCAATCAATCAATTCAACATGATATACTTCAAACTCAGTTGACATAATCTACTTCGCTCCAACTACAAATTAAAAACCTCACTTCCAACCTCCCATTCCATTCCATTCCAACAAAACAACCAAATCGAATTCAACAAATTAATATGCATAAACGCACCCGTGACAAATAATGTCCATTAGAAAACGTGCCGTTTAAACCGTCAATGACAGTCGAAATAACCAACACCAGATTATAACCAACCTCTCCAAAATAACTCCAGCACCAAACTACTTCGGACTTACTTCGGTGCTTTTCTTTTTCCTACATACAACCATAGCAAACAGATAGCAACCATAAATATATAACCATACCATCTAAACCTCGAGCTACAAAATACGTTCATCAAAGCCTTGAATTGCTACCGTCTTCTATCCCTAATTGCTAAACTCTAAATTCTGTAGTCACTCTCCTCCCCCCCTTCCGTGTAATCACTACACTTCACTACACATTCCTACAGTCAATACCTTTAACTAAACATTGTTTATTTACTATATACTCAGTTTACTTAGTCAAGTCTATGGCCTGTTGCCACAACTTCTGTCCTTGGGTCGCCACATAAGTCTCTGCAATCTCAATGTACTTAAACAATTCCAAGATCACTGGGTAAATGAACTTGTAGAACTTACCTTGAGCACACTCCAACTTCAGGCCAACCTTGTAGTCGGAATAAAGTGGGTGAGAGTGGACGTGAGTGTCCAAGAATACCTGTGCGTGAGCAAGGTATGGCTGAACAATCTGCTGACCCTTACTCAACACATCACAAGCTTGATTGTGCGCGTGGCTCAATGGATGAAGAACAGACTCAACAGTGTGCTGCAATGGAGATTCCTGCAACTTAACACACTTGTACGAAAACAAGTACACTGTGTACAATAAGACTAAAGACGTAATAAGATACTTGACTTGTGAAAAAGAACCCATGGCTAATTGATCAATTGGAAAGAAAACAACTACGAACTTAAAAGATTGGCCACTTTTGTTTCAAATCAACGAAATTTTCCCCAACTCACATGCTCACGCTTGTGCAAAATAAACAAGAGCACGTGATGAAAGGCATGTTGTGTATGCATGCATGAGTCCCAATCAAGGCACTTGATTTCGTGTGTTATGATTTTTCTGTTTTTGGAGTTGCAGCCAAGGGTATATTATTGAATATGCCGAAAGAGGGTTGCATAGCATCTCATCTTTGGGGCGGATTCTCATTATATAACTATAGATCGAGACTTTTAGCAATAAAGTACTTACAAATCTTACAATGAGTATGGAAAGTGATAAGGAAAATCAATGGGTTGCTCCTAGAGAAAGGTCCAAAAGGCCTGTATTGATGCCCTTGAATGCGTCTACTCCAGCTTCAAATCAGCAGAAACTGAAGCTCTATAGTCTCCCAAAGGTACCAAGGATTCATAAATCAAATTCAGTTAGTGAATTGGTGAATCATTTCCAGAAGAAAGGCCATGGCCCAATAAGACCACCAACAAGATTAAATAGTCTGGATCTCGGAAGATCTAGATTGAATGATTCAACTCAAAATAAAGCCTTTACGGATCAGCCTTCTTCTGATCTTAAACATTCTCCTTTCAATACGAAACTGAATATTACGACTAAAGAAATACAACAGAAGTCATCGGACTACTATACAGAAGGGCCAAACTACAAACAAATCCACAATGAACTCCTAGATCAATATACAAGTAAACACCAGCAGCTCCTTGAACTCCAGAAATCACAAGAAAGAGTCAAATTCGAAATGTTGGAGATACTGGCCAAGATTGAAGAATGTAAACGCAATCAACATTTTGCTAACATGACCAAAAACGAACCTAACGATATCTATCGACAAATCCACCTTGAAACAACTAATGAACTCTCGAAATTGAAAGGAGAAGAATTCGATATAAGACCTAAATTCAACAGAATTACAAAGCAAGCATCGAGTCTTTTGTTGAATAACTCAACAGTATCGGATTTGAAACAAAGAGCATCAACAGTATTGCAAACTCCAGAAATTCAAAACTTCTTCAACAAGAACAACGATAAACTCGATGACTTAACTCATAAAACTTCAAGGTTTTTTGCAGACGTGGTAACAACTCTCTCTCCAAAGAAAGCAGTTGCTAGAAACCCAGAGGAATTGATCAATAGTTCGTTCAACTTCGATTGCTTGGAGGAGCTGTTCTCAGATGCTGAAATTGAACTTGTGGATATCGATGATTATGAAAGCGATGGTGAAATATAAATTATAGAACGGTTGGTATTGTATTAGTAAAAATCTCTTTAAATAACTAGGAATAAGGTAAAAGTGATGAAATTTTAATTGAACAAGTGTAAACATATTTATTCAACTTATTTTGATAAGCCTATTTAAGTCTGTTGAAGGGTATTTATTTGAACAGTCTATAAAAAAAAACGATTCCATTCAATTAAACACCTTGGATAGAATTAAATGCGTTGAGGGAATCTTATCGTTGTTGGCAACACGATTAATCGTCCTCGTCCAACCATCCCTTGGCTCTCTCAACTGCTTTCTCCCATCTCTTCCAGTTCTTTCTTCTATCTTGGTCAGGAAGTTCAGCCTTGAAGCTATCCTTAGGGTCATCTGTACCTGAGATCTTTTCAATCACGTCGTCAAAGTCCTTCCAGATACGTTCTTCTGGGTCCTTGAACGACAAACCTGCAGCGATCGCAGCACCTAATGCGGTACATTCAGTAATCGTTGCTCTCTTGACAGTCACACAAGGTCCTAAAATATCAGCTTGAATTTGCAAAACTTCATCGGCCTTAGACATACCACCGTCAACTGCCAAGTTCGATAATGGCTTCGATTCGTGTTGGTTGTTCAAGGCCTCTTCCAAAAAGTCCCCTGATTCACCAGCATCGTTGGCCATGGCCTTTAAGATACCACGCACTTGGAAACACACACCTTCTAATGCTGCACGTGCAATGTGACTTGCTGAGGTGTACTGAGTCATTCCAAAGACGGTACCTCTAGCTCCTCTGTCCCAGTATGGAGCATAAAGACCCAGGAATGCTGGGATAAACACAACACCTCCAGAGTTAGGTACCTGTGATGCTAAAGGACCGATATCTTTAGCGTTTTCGATCATACGCAAGTTGTCTCTCAACCATTGGATAATAGAACCTGCAACAGCAATGGAACCTTCCAATGCATAGTGGGGTTTCCCATCTTCACCTTCAAGGTTTGGGAACCAGTACCCAAGAGTAGTCAATGCACCGTGTTCGGAGATCAACTTGTGTGGGCCTGTGTTGTACAAGAGGAAACAACCAGTACCATAAGTACACTTGGCAGAGCCCGGCTTCACAGCCAATTGTCCTACTAATGATGCAGATTGATCACCAAGACATCCACAGATTGGAACACCTGAAATAGTCTTCAAAATATCGTAGGCTTCCTGTGTGATCTTGTCGTGGAAACCCAAGTTAGACAAATTAGGTGCGGAAAACGAACCGTAAAACTCCGAACTAGAAACAATCTTAGGCAATCTAATCTTTGTTGGATCGATTCCCCAGAACTCTAAAAGTTCGTCATCATAATCACGAGTTTCCAAGTCCATAAAGTAAGTTCTCAGGGCATTGGTGACATCACTCACAAACGCCTTTTCCCTAGTTAAATTGTAGATCAACCATGTGTCAACAGTACCAAACATCAAGTTACCGTCACCCTTTTCATATTCTTCTCTGATCTTGTCGTCGTTGTCCAAGAGCCAACGTAACTTAGAAGCAGAAAAATATGTCGACAATGGTAATCCAGTCTTTTGTTTCAACTCCTCCTTCTTATCATCGTCAATCATCTTCTCCAAGTGCTGTACGATTTCTGCGGTTCTGGTGTCTGTCCACGTAATACCACCGCTCAACGGCTTACCTGTTTTTCGTGACCAGACAATGGTTGTCTCACGCATATTGGCGATCCCGAGCGCCTTCACTTTATACTTGAGCTTGAGATTAGGGTTCGAGTTGATCTTACGCAAGGTAATCAAACATGCAACCAAACATTGCACTGCGTTTGCCAAAATGTGCACCGGCATACACTCAACCCAACCGGGTTGCGGGAAACGCAACGTCGGCCCGGCACTACCACGGTTGTTTTCAATCTCAATGTCATCGGTGATAGAGATCGCAATACCTTCAGCAGTGAAGATAGGTTCGTTGTGACGTAAAAGTGACGAACGACGTCTGAACTGATCGGTATTCTTCGATTCGGCTGGACCTTCGGAAGCTGTTGTAGAATACTCAATCTGACGTTTGGCAATCTCAACACCTTCCTGGGAGAATAAAATCGCTCTGGCTGAAGTAGTCCCGATGTCAATAGTGGCTACAACGGGAATACAAGGAGCGTTACTGTTTCGACGAGGCATTGTCAAATAAAAGTGAATATATTCTTATAAAAATTGATCAAAGATTGCTATTTTTTTTTGAGCACGTCAATTTTCAGAACGTTTTTTCTCCGCTTTGTGAGGGGCAAGAACGGTAGTGACGTCAAGCCGGTTGTAGAGCTATACAAAGGACACGCGACTGTGCAACGTTGCATAGAATGTCTAATTCAGATAATGGAGATTGTGTGAGTGGTTAGGTAGTAAGGTACGAGGTGGACTAAAGGGTGAGATTTGGGCCAAAGAATAGGGTGGAGAAGTGGGTGAGAAGTGGGATCTAAAAATTTGTTAAGTTTTGTGTTCCAGGGTCCAATTATAGTGGGTTATAGTTTGAACTTTTATGATTTGGAGAGGGAATTGAATGAGGGATTAGTAGGATGAAAATGAAGTGTGACTTGTTTTGTGTGTGGATTCTGGTGGCATTTATTGAATTTTGAGATGAAAGTTGCTGTGTTTAGTGAATATTATGAATGGATCGATTCAAATTTGTATCGGGGTAAGTTTGGGGTTTAGTAGATTAAGGACTTGTGAAGTGGTAGTCTATACTAAATACACTAATGAAATATTTTGCTCCATTCAGAGTTGGATCTGTAGTTTATTTTATGGTAGAGTAGTTTCTTTTCAGTGGACTCATTTGACTAAGTCCCAACTTAACACTTTCATACTACTTTCTAGACTAGGTATTCTCATAAATGCCCCCAAAGAGAAAATGACGTAGACAGAATACATTCTAATCTCATCATCGATTCCACTCACTGGTGAATCATTGGAGTTCGCTTTTCTTATTTTCTCTCCATAATAATATATTTATAAAATATTAATGGCTGCAAAAAACCATTGTTATCAATATACAACACAACTGGAAATTAAACTCAGGAGTACTAGAACAACTACCTCCAAGAGCTTCTACTGAAAATCGCGCAACTTCGGCGTGAATGTCAAAATAAGGAACCTACAATATTTTTTCTTAATGAATCCAATTGGTTATACTATCATTGAATGTTACAACAATAGTGATTAGTCTTACCGATTTCATCAGCACTTCAGCAATCTGGTCTTTTGGAAGAACAAGAACCAATGAATCACCATCAATCTCAACGGTATTGTATCCGGAAATAGCTCCCTTCTCAACAACTTTAATACCCTTGTTAATCTTAACTTCATCAGCGAGTGCCTCAGCGTAGTCGGTATCCTTTTGGACAAACATCTTGATGTTGTTAACCAATCCACTAATATACCAGTTGGTAACATTACCTGGTTGGTCGGCGTACAGTGACGAAACCTCAGTGAGTGCTTCGTAGAAAGCATAATCGATATCCAAAGTCAAACTGGCTCCTCCCAATGCTCCATTGATGGCAGCTAACGCTTTGTGTTGTCAACTTCAGCTTCCTTGATATCTTTCTTAACGGCTAATGGAATTTTGACTATGATTGAGTTGTCTCTTAAAGGTTTTGATGATTTAAAAGTATTAATTAGAAGAGGGTTAGATTCGTATATATTAATTTGAATCCACACTTCGCAAGCTTCACCTCTCACAGAATGCCTTACAAGTCTCCAATTTCAATTGAGAACCTACATTCAACTTCGCGAGCCGGAGAACACTATTCTCTTCCATTAGAGTTTTCGGTTCCATTCACGGCTTTTACGGTTTTGTAGTTTTACGAATACATGGGCTCGAACTCACCTTCACAAAACTTAATTAAAGTATTCAGGTACTATTACTTCAATTAAGTTAGAGTGAGGAGGCAACTCAAAAGCTACAAATCCGATCAGAATGTGGAGGCTTCATCACGTATTTCAAAAAAGCCTTTAACAAAATCTAAACCTTGAATTATTATTGCCTTTAATTAACCATTTTTCTCTGTTTAATTGTACTTCTTGCAATGTTAACTTCAACAATGCGAGTCGAGACTGGGCTTGTGATGAATATAATTCTCAACTATAGACACAACATGTCTTTTGTTTCTTCAATGATTATGCACACCAACCCGAGGTTTTTGTGGAAGGTTCGTAAGTTAAGTTAACCACTTCACAATGCCATATTCTCCACTACATAATATTATCGTGACTTCTGTTTCCTTAAAATGAGAGAACTCATTGTTCTTAGTTGTGATAAATATACTAACGGAATAGGTAAATTAAGCAGCTTCCATATTGTATCGTCATGGCTTTGACGTCATGATTGAATTTAATCCTTGGCTACTGGATTTGAATGCCGTCTTTACATTGTACCCTTGTTGAAGAAAGTGTAAGATGAGGCAGTACAGCTACTGAAAAATGCTGATCGCAAGAAAGGAAATGATCTCTAAATGGAGAAGAGGACAGCCTCATGAGTTGATGGCAAGACTCGAATCTGATTATTTTAAAAAACAAATTATTCTTACAATTGAAAAGGAGATTGTCGGTGATTTTGCAAAAACTCCGATTAAGCTACCAAAGTCAAATATAAGCTATAAGACTTGACAGCGTATGTCTAAGCATTTTTAACACCTATAATAATGATGTCCTACAACTAAAAACAGCACACTCATGCAATTTTAGTTAATTAATGTGTTCAGTAAATTGAATATTCTTGAAAAGTCAAGATTAACACGATACTTAGCCTTGAAATGAGAAAGGGACTTCTGTGTAATTACTCTCAAGGAGATGCAAACTAAATTAAATGCCGAAGCCCTTAATGGGGATGTCTTTCTCTGTACTCAGGAATATTGAAGTCATCAAATTTAATATTAGATGTTTCAAACAATTCTGTAGTCTTGAGAGCTTCAACGATGTACTCGATATCTTTTTCATCATCTTCATAATCAGGTTCTGTCGTGCTTACTCCAAGGAAACGACCTCGGATTCCCATTGCAAGATTTGATTCGTTTTTATAACGTCTAAAACGTACTTCACATCCAAACCTATGCATACACTCAAATGGTACTTTGGAGTCTGGAAACATTAACTGATGTGGAGGTCTTTCCCCGTTAGCTGAAGTTCTGTTGTACATGAACACTACGTATTTAAGTGCGTCTTCAAAGTAGAGTTCTGATGGTAAATCGGCGTCTTCTAAAACTTTCCTCACTTCTTTCCAAATGATTCCATTATAATTTGCAATGAAATCAGTGCCTCTATTACCTCTCTTGGGTGTGAACTTCTGAGTTATCTTTTTTTGCTTGAAAAAGTTAAAAAGCCAAGGGTGCTGGAATTCTTCTCCCAAGTCTGAAATAAAATTTTGAGCTCTGAAGGTTGTTGTTCTCTCCATCCTTCTGATATAGTTCATTATATATTTAGCAGTTTCGATTTCTTCATCCAATATGTATGCCGTCATATGCCTACTATATTCGTCAACGATATTTAATAATTTGTATCCCTCCTCATACGTTATGTCGGCACGAATATTCTGTAATTGCACGTCAGCTTTCATAGAAAAGTACATCCTATCAGGTTGCAGGATAACAGGTTTTGGGCAAACATCACAGTCCAACAATTGTTGCCCAAGTCTTGCTAACCAATAAATAGCTTGTGATTTCGGAATTTCGAAAAATTCAAGTAGGTCATCATCTTTAAGTATTGATCTGACTCTATATAATGGCATATGCCCAAACCGAAAGTGTAGTTCTTGTCTGACATCTTCATCTGGAGCAATGCTATGATCTTCAAGTCGCAAAAAGGGTTGGCTATCAATCATCTTCGGGGTAGACAACACTTGCTCGTTTTTTCCAATGAGGCGATGTATACCCTTTTGTAAAGTATAAATGACACCTTGTTCGTTCAACGAACCAATTGAAAGAAAAGTCATATGCTTTCCTGTAACTTTGGGTTTTATCACATACATTTCTAGCTCAATGGTCCTATTCTTAAGATTTAGACTAGAATATCCTTTTGCATAGGTTTCGGTCTCACCAGCAAGTGATTTAATTGATCTAACACAAGAAAATGGTTTAATTCTCCTTTTAGTGTGAAAGGTGCTTGTGTAAATTGTGATGTGTATATATTACTTGTCAATTTACTAATTCAAATTACTTGTTCATTACTACTTCCGTAATATCTTTCTACTTCCATCCATCCCTTTCAATATACATCTAAGTATATCTGGCATCCTATTGTCTATAACCTTTGTCGAGCGTCATAAACAAGGTTCACGTTCGTTGTAACATTCGCAGAACATGCAAGACTAAGAAGACCAAGATCGCTAGCTAAATTTTTTAGAGAATTCAGCGGAAGCATTCCATAGATAAATATGGGCTTGTTGGTCCCACGGCTCTCGCACTCGTCCCTTTCATAGTCCTCGCAGCTGTCACTGTCCTCGTCGCTGTAGTGGTCCTCGTCGCTGTAGTGGTCCTCATAGCTGTAAGGTTTATAGCTGTAAGGTTTATAAGGCTTATAGCTGTCGTAGTCGGCAATTCTCAATGAGCCCAATTGTATACTTAGTATACCGTCATCATCTTGTTCTGCTTCATATTTTTCAGACACCATCTGTGCATTGTGCAGAGCTTTCTGCTTCACCATACTATATTTCGATCTAGTCATTGGTAAACTAACTTCAAGGGTTAAATTTATGTGAGGAATGTATTAACGTTTTTTTTTTTCTTAAGTGTTGTTTTCGAACTGCCACGACCAACTGTTTCAAGTTCAGTTTGACCTGGGCTCTATTGCTAGTCATACTTGATATTCGAATGATCATCCTCTTTTGTTTAAGATTCAAAGATTAGTTTTTTTGCAACCATTAAGATTCTCTTGATTTTGAGCTATTGGTAACTTTTAATGCTCGCATAAGTGTCACAATAAGTGGCGGAGTTAAAGTTTTTAAGTTGACCCTTAGAATATGGGACACTGAAGCATAGAGTATTGCAATTAGAAATGAAGAGTGGAGTATGTAACACGAAGAAACAGTCGTTGAATAACATAAGTCAGGATGGTTGAAGCTTGAGGTGAATTGAGAAACGCAGAACAATGTTAACACAAAGCAATCTCAAAAGGGACAAAATAACCAGAGACATTTCACAACCATAATACGTTCATACTTTGAACTCTCTCAGCAATAAATAGAAATATATCATATGAGTGAGTAATCTATTCTTCTGTTGTAAAGTTTCCTTTAAGTTACTGTGTTAACAAATTACCTGAAACAAGTTGGACTAGTAAATACCAGTATAAATAAAAGTTCAAGCACTTATCTCAGCTGGAGAATAACTTTAATGAACTCAAACATCAGATATGATCTAAAATGTCCACCTTCATAAAGGTGCCTTGCCTACTATGTACATCACTTGATACCAACATAAAATACTGACAAAAGGAGGACACAACCAATTTTTTACCCACTTACATTCAGTGCTCAATACAAGTGGCTGCGAAAGTCCCCACATTTTCTCCACAATAAAAGAGTTTTACAATGAAGTAAATAATAATTCCTGTGTGCTGATCCCTACACTAATGAATGACACTACATGACATTGTTTTGGAATCTGCGTGCATTGAATTCAATCCAGTGAATTGATACTAGAGATTTTCTAAATAATTGAAGGCTTTACAATAACTTTTCAATGTTAGAACCAATCTCTTCTCGTTTGTTCCAATGTTATCTTCTGGAACAACGAGAACTAAAGCATCACCTTCAATCTCAACGGTATTATAGCCGGAAATAGAACCCTTTGCAACAACTTTAATACCCTTAATTTCCTTAACTTCGTCAGTGAGAGCTTCAGCGTAGTCCTCATCCTTCTTGACGAATCTTTCAATGTTTCCAACTAATCCATTGAGATACCAGGTGGAGACATTACCAACATCTTCTGCATAGGTCGAACCAGCTGCAAGAGCAGCTTCGTAGAAAGCAGCGTAGTCAATGTTCAAAGTCAAGCTAGCTCCACCCAATGCTTTGTTGATGGCAGCTAAATGTTTGGCATTATCAACTTCAGCATCCTTAATATCTTTCTTGACTTTTAATGGAATTTTGACCATGATGGAGAGTTCGTTTGTGTTTATAATGATTTTGAAATAGTATTTTGGTAGGATTTAGCTTCTTTTATAGTATTCTTTTAGCTCATTTGAAACCACATTTACACAACCTAGCCCCTGTTTACAGTATATGTCATAAGCCTCCAATAACTATTACTCAACATATGAACTGGAAACATGGAATATGACACTCCTATACCTCAATAATAAACTCGGTTTCGTAGTTTACGAAAACAAGGGCTCACATCAAATAATAGACTATGGCGTTCGAGAATAAAATAGAGTGAAACTTTAACCCTACATGATTTCACAATCCCAGTTCGGAAATGGAGATTATGTGCTCTCTAATTTACCCTTCTCTTTCAGAACTCTGGACAGTTGTTGGCTTTCACAATCAATTACAAAAGTTTAATTCGTAGTAATCTAATCGTACTATTGCAATTCCCTTGGACTAATAAATCCAGGTTTGCAATTGCTATAAATAAGGTCCGGAAGTCTACAATTACAATTAACAAGGGGTAGTTAATTCTGACTGCAAAGGAATCGCAACCAAAACTGTAATTTATGCCAGGATTTTGATTTCAAAAACTTTGTGGAATATTCGTCAAGCTAAACTCTTCAACTGGCAGCACAATACGTGTAAACTAAGTTTCATTGCCGTATCCTCTCGTTTATTGTTCATAAAGGAAATCTATTGCGCTAATTTCTATTCAAGATACAAGTTAACTCACCTGCCAACTAGGGAGTGCCTGCAGACTCCACAACTTCAAGAAATGTTTGACGGCTTTCAAGAATGTGATGTACGTCAATGCCATTGAATTCCTCAAATGCCTTTCACCTTACTTCGAATTACAGAATTAGAACTCACTTCAATCGTGCTAAAAGCAAACCAGCATCTTTTTGAATGCGTGAACCCTTTGTAATTCATTGTCCTCTGATATTTGCCTGTTACTGAGAGCTGTAACTCACCGCTTATATTATACTACAAGAGTAAATAATCAATTTTACAGTTCAGATGTTGCCGTTCCACATTGTTTCAAGTCTACAAGTACTGTGACAGCTGTACAAAACACACACTGGGTTTGAATCTTAATAATTTTGGTGACATAATACTAATGACTATTTCACACTTCTTCCCCTCTTACCTTCATTCTCCTAGTATCTTTAAGGTTTAGGTGTGTGTGGTGTTATTTTAAGATCATTAATATCAAATTAGAATCCAACAACACTCAATGCGAAAACGTGTTGATAGAGGACACTGAGATGATTAGATAAACCTTCATGCAAATTAACGAGACCTTAGTCTGCTACTGCACTACAATAGATTGATTGAGATGTACACTTTTGAAGACTACTGTTTTCAAGTAACCCTCAGAGAATTGTGGTTTGAAAGGAAACTCAGAGTCTTAAACAATCCTGGCCAACAAGATAGAATACTGGCATGTTGAGATACCTAGTTATCAAACTACTTTACCTCTTTGCAGTTTGTTCGTTTCAAACTGCTTTGGCCCTTATAGCTAAGCAAAGGTAATATAATGGTCAAAGAGAAAGGTGAAATGGAAAAGAGTGCTTGCATAACTTTTCGGTAAATTGTCAATCATTGCACGAATTGTCATTTAACGACAACTAAGTCCATTAACTAACCCTTTTCGCTGTCCGCTCATTCAAGAAGTGCTGTCTTTGCTTAATTAATCACCGAAAGAACACGTACAAAACCGTCCAATTCCGAATCTCAATGGACTTACGATTATCACTACCTTTTCTAATTGAATACTAGACAGTAAGAAAGTCCAAATTGCTGAGCTCTTTGACAGCAATTGGTTTGACTTTGTGAATGAAGAATGACTTTTAACCTGCGAAATTGCTGCAAAAAAAATTATGCATGCAACCAGTTCATGCCAAGACATTGAAATCTGCACGTTCAACTGCTGCCAACTGCAAGCTGAGATTGTGCACCACATGCTACAGCTTACAAAGTTTCTGCAAGACTGCACTAGATGTCAAATACTATCTTCTTCGTCCATGAGTGTCTTTTATTAGGAATATCTGGAGAATTAGTTCTGCTTTTTAGATGGACTCTCCCAAAGTTTTAGCAGCTCTTTTATTTTCAATGTATGGTGCTGTAACTTTCTTACCAATTCTACTGTGAACACGGACATAACCGCTGACATAACCGCAGGTATTTTTTGATATAAATCTGCTCTGTACTTTCAAAGACATGCTGCTTATCATAATCTCACATGCGGACTTGGCTGGTGGTGCGGCACACATGAGTTATAGGAAGAGGATTTGTTATATAAGCCACGTGAATACGACAAAAAGGTGTTAGGAAACGTTGACCATGATATCAAAAGGCGCATAGAAGCAGTTATAACCCACCTCTGGAGTGAGTTGGTTCGTTCAATGCAGGTTATGTACTATATTATGTATTTGTACAAGTTGTTAAGAAAGATGCAATGTTTTGCGTAAAAGCATTGAGAATTATTTTGCTTATACTTTGTTCCCTCAGCTTCTCCTTGGAGTTTTTGAAACAGTTCATGTTTTCTAGAGTTTCAAAACCACTCTACAAAGCATCTCTCGTTTCTGAGTACGATGGTTGAGATTTTAACTTCGAAAAGGTCGACTTGTTAGATCGAATAGAAAGTTGCGATTTAAATCCGTTAGATATATCATTAATTTTTGTTGGCTGCTTAAGTAATGCTAGGATTAAGACATTTAACTTGGATGATACGAACTTGGATAGGATATTGTTGAGAAAGTCAGTTGTGAATTAACTTAAACTGGGTGATACCAATGTTGTTAACTTTTGAACGTGAAATGGTGTTTGCAATTTGAAGAAGAAGTTTGTCAATTATTCAAAATGTTTAGTAAAGTCCAACAGGGTGAACAATTTGCACACTCCTCTGTGTTCTATTGAGCACGTTTCAGTACTGTTCCAGTGAGTCTTCGTTCACAGTATTAACTGTTGATAAGTTTCATGTTCTTCTCTCGATTGTCATTTTGTTTTCTGATCATCTTCGTCTACACCACTTTCTTACCCCCTCTAAAAAAATCCATTCAATACTAGTGCCTGGGAGGTGTATTCGAACTAGTACGGAAAACAGTAGGCTAAAAGCAAACTATGTTGTACATTTTCAATTGTTCATTGAATAACTACAATAATATAAACTTAAATATTTTTAAACTACTCTGAAACTAACTCATCTTCCTGTGCAGAATATTCTGGATAAGCAACATTGAAAGGATCGTTTGGATCATCCAGCATACCCTTTCCATCATTTGCGTCATCTTCTTCTCCATATGTATCCAACCATTTGTTTGCCCTCATAAGTTGACTTTTATGCTTCTTTACCCAAACTAACGATTTCTCTGACGTAGTGTACTCTGAACCACTCAAAATCTTGAATATGAGTTTAAAGTAAGAGACAAGCGACTGAAGTCCTCGAAGGTACCCCAAGTCACTCATATCTGGATGTGCTGGTGGCATGGTGGCTTTAACTGAGTTATTCAAGTCCGACTGGTCTGCTGGAACAATGACACTTTGCGCAAAGTCGATGATTTTAACACGCACCTGTTCGTCTTCGTTACTGCTGAGTCCATCGTACATGAGCAAAATAGATGATCCGTACATACGGTACCCATCCAAGTGCTCGAATATTTCATACAACTCGCGCAATTGGTTGATCAAGTGTGGGATTTTCACTAAGATCAGGTAATCGCTGACCCCATCGTGCAAGTATTTCGCCAACATCTTACAGAATTCGAGTCCAATGCGCACACGTCTTCCAAAGTACTTATCTTTGACTACATTCACCACATCATCGTTGAGCCCTTTCTTGAAGATCTGCAAACCGCAAATACGTACACCTAACTTTCTAGATGTAGTGGAGCGACACTTTCGTCTTTGCGACTTTTGCTTCAGCTGTGTTGCTTCAATACCGTATTGACGAGTCCCCATCTTTAAGTCAAGCACACATGGCCGCAGCATGTTTGAAGTGAGATCTTCCAAGAGAATGAAACGTTCAAAACGTGTATGCTTACGGAGAACAGGAGTATTATCATTGTGAAAGTCAGCCGATTCCACCTCGTCATCCATTGCAAATATAGCATCCGATTTGACATTTGGAGTAGCGTGTGCTTGTGCTTGGACTTGTGCTTGTGCTTGTACTTGTGCTTCTTGGAGTCTGAGAGATGAGTGGAACACCTCCAGTAAGATTTGTGCTTGTAAGTCGGTGTTGATCAGCGTAGACCCCGTGTTGTTGGACCTTGTGTGCTGTAATGCTACTTGATTAGGCAGGTGGATTTCCTGCTCGTACTGTTGGGGTTGTGCCAACGAATGCAACAGGGACGAGAGCGAGTTTGTCATGTGGTCGCTTGACTGATCAAAGCTATGCTGGCTATTTTCCATGTATGAGTCTACCATCGGGGATGGGTATGACGAAGAGTACTGTTTCCATAATGCGTCTGGAATCATATGCTTGTTGTCATCGAGCACCACCTCAGGAGGTTCCGATTCCGATGCAATGTTTTGAGCCGGAGGAGTTATTTTGAGTGTATCACCAGACAAATTGTCTTGCGAGTTCACGTAATCTCCTTCATCTACAATACTCGAATAGCGTACGTTTAAAACTCCAATATAACGTGGCATGAACTTGAGCAACTCAGTGTGTTTTAGTTCAACGGTTTCGTAGAACAAGTTCTCACGATTCATTAAAGCCTTACACACAGCCCTTTTGGAGAAGCTGAAGATGGCAGTGTGACCGCCTACTTTGTTCTTGAAAGGACGCAACTCTACGGCGAGTGGGAAAACTTGGTTTTGAGGCAGTGTCGATACTAATGTGGCCACAGCTTGTTTCTGTTGTGGTGAGACCGAGTTTGGGGTTGTGGATAACGACAACGAAGATGGTGGGGATGCATCATCTTCTTCTTCTTCTTCTTCATGAGTGATTTTTACATTTCGAGGGAGGCTTTGTTCTGTTTCTGATTTTGGTGTTGTGAGTTCCTTCAGTGTTTTTATGCGAGAAATGTTGCCATTCGAGTAGTGATCATACTCCACGTTGGCTGTGAGGTGTTGTGTTTGTGGGAATATTGAATCAATAGGCAGTTCCACACGCAGTGGGATGTCATCTCGTGCCGGGGTATGTGGGAAGTAAGTAGCCGAGCTGACGGGTTCCAAGTCCGAAGACGTTTCGTTGTCATCGTCTCCAAAAAGCTTCGAGTTACGGCGCAGGGTGAATTTTGGTTTGCAGATTTCCTCTTCGTCTTCGGTATTGGTTGGCATGAAAAGTCGTAAAGACCGAGCTGCTTTGCGGCCTGTTATAGATGTTCCCAGGAGAGTGATGTCTTGTAAATCTGTACCTTCAGATGCCATGATGCTGTTAATGCTTGAATTAATGCCAGTATTACTACCAGATGCTATTGGTGTTGCCTTGGGTATAGCAGCGGCCGTAGCAACTGCTGACCCCACCGTCGATCCCACCCCAGAACTTCCCTTGAAATTCTTCTCCAGCCTTTGAGATGTACTCCTTGGCCGCACTATAACATCTGCATCATGAAAAGTATTTACTACTGGCACTACTTCCGCTTCACCCACATCTTTTTCTCCAATCGTTTCCTCCAGCATCACATCTCCCGGACTTGTTCCGCCCATCAATCCTCCAGCATGCTTTCCTTCCCAATGTTCACTCTTATCTAGTGTCTCATCGGCACCTCTATTATCTCTCGCCAATGATCCTGGTGCGGTCATCATCATTCATCAGCTTCAATAGAAATGTACTTTTTGTTTTGTATTTTCTCTCTGAATTTTTATCTTTTGTGTTTTGAAATTTCCCACCAGTGCCTGCGATGGACATGTGGTGTCAAGAGCGAGCACAACCTAAATGCCCACCACGATTTTCTACGATTGCTAGACACGGCTAGGGTCTGTGCGGATCGAGGTACAAATGTCCCACACTTTGGGGTGCGTGTCAATTGTAAAATTACGGAACGTGGCCAGCCACCTGGGCCTTCCATTGCTCACAAAGTCTACTTTGGTTAAGCCTGACAAGTGCCCCAGAAAAAGAAACTATCCTTCTATCTACCTTCCTAGACCGTTGTTGGACATGAAGAAAGTGTTTCATTCTCCTTTGTACATTTTCTTCCCATGTTACAAGGTCTTTGATTACGTTTGGCTTAAAGTGGTAATATTCCCACTTTGGGTAGATCTAGACATTTTCTATAGAAAGATATGTACCTTTGTAAAATTCAAGTAAAACTGTAAAGTCAAGCGACGTTACTACGTGACAAGTTTGTTGTTGGGGACACAGTTAACTTCAAGAACTGGTGGGTTGTTGAGATAAAGTCATGGGGATGAAACTAGAATTCAAGAATCCAACGAGATGGAAGGTGGCCATGGTTCTATTGATTGGTGGACTTCTATTTATAAATATCGGTGTCAAAAGCTGGATGTTGAGAAGAGATGGAAGATCAGGGATGGGAATTGAAAATGTTAAAATTCAAGACCAAAAGCATCATCATCATCATCAACATCAGCATGATAACCACAGGTCAGTGTTAATGCATGGTGCTGGACACAATCAGATGCAAGGCTTGTTGAAATTGGAGGATTTAGGGAACAATGCAATTATGGGTGCAGAAGGTAAACTGACGATGGGTAAAATCGTACAAATCAACCATGTTGAAAAGATAAGCAAAGTTATGATTGCAGATCCAAGTATGGAGGCAGACCATATGCAAGAAGAAATGAATTTCATCTTAGATGCCCTGAAAATAGACGTTGAGAACCTGTCAAGTGAAAATGGGGCGACGACTGCAAATTTCAAAAATGGACCCCAAGACTTTTTCAAATGGAACTGGGTTGACTCTGAGTCAAATGAGAAGGAGTTGTTTGAGTATATTAACGAGCTGAATGATTCTGGGGACATTCAGACTATTGTTATTGATAAACGTCGTCCTGATGATTTGTATGATCGGGAAAATGCAACAATATTGGTTCTTTGCAGAAACGAAGAAGTGTTCATGCTTTTGGAAACATTACAATCGTTTCATGATCGGTACAATGGTAAGTACAACTATGATTTTACTTTTCTTAATGATCAGCCATTTGATCACAAGTTCATTAAGTTAATTCTGTCATTTGTACCGAGTGCAAAACTAAACTTTGGCCAGATCCCACATGATCATTGGTCATACCCATCGCACATAGACTTGGAAAGAGCAGCCGAAACGAGACAGGCAATGTCAGATGTGCCTTACGGAGATTCAGAGAGCTACAGACACATGTGCAGGTACTACTCTGGGTTTTTCTACAAGCATGAGTTGGTTGCACAGTATCAATACTACTGGCGAATAGAGCCTGGAGTCAAATATTATTGTGACATACAATACGACGTATTCAAGTTTATGAACACAAACAACAAGAAGTATGGGTTCACAATCTCGATGTTTGAATACGAAGCCACCATACCGACGCTTTGGGACGCATACCAAGAATTCAAAAATAGTACTACAGAATTGCTGCAACTTGTAGAAAATGACGATGGTGCGTACAACCTCTGTCATTTTTGGTCCAACTTTGAGATTGCGGATTTATCCTTGTTTCGTTCACAAGACTACAATGAGTTTTTTGATATGTTGGATGCAAAAGGTGGTTTCTTCTATGAACGTTGGGGAGATGCTCCGATTCATACACTAGCGGTGTCTCTCTTTCTAGATAAACTGCAAGTCCATTGGTTTGGCGATTTTGGATACTACCACGAACCGTACTTACAATGTCCTCCATTTTCACCGATATTTGTTGAGAAACGGTGTTCGTGTGATCCATACGAGGACTTTACAGAGAGTTTTATAAGCTGTACTCCACATTTCGTTAATGTCATTGGAGGGATTTAATTAACTTTTACGAAATAATAGAATGCCTCGAACAGATTAAATTTGTTACAAAAGCAGGTGAAATTAGCCAAATAAATCTAAAGATTGGCCCATTCTGGCGAAGCTAATATTATGAAAGAGGATGAAGGTTATCATATGAGCTATCATTATCATGAATTCATATCATTATCATGAGATCATAACAGTTTATGAAAGATTCAATAGTCATTACCATTAACAAACCCTGATGCGAATAGCAGTCTCAAAAACTAAAGTTACAACTCACAATACCACAACTTGGTGCAAGCTCAAAAGAACACAAGACATTAATGGGTTAAGAAAACAAAAGAGCAGACAATGCAATGCACGGATTAAGCATAATTAAACATAATTAAGAGTCACTAAGCGTAAATACGAATAACATAGCACCAAACCATTCATAATTATTGGACCCCCAACACCTTAATCGTAAACTCTATTGAGCAACCCTTACCAGTCATGTTTGTATTCCAACCACCAACCCTTGATAAAATACACTTGTCACATAATGCGCATTAGTGCGTGCCTCTAGTGCAGACCTTCAGCCATCACCAATTTTTGTTACAATCTAATAAGCAAGCATCTTAGTCCATTAATAGATCTATTTCTAGACGAAGACGCGGTTCAAAGGGATTCCAGTACATTACTTGGCACACATAGGTCCCTAACTCACACAGACTCACAACCCCTGCAACTAGTTTCGATCAATAAATCTACTTGTGTGACTGCAACGCGTCGAATCATCTTATGATGAACTCTTAATCTATTTTCGTATTTGAAGTGCTGTATGCACTTTTCAAATAACACCCGCCTTCAAAGTCACCAGAAAGAAATTGAAAAGTTTTGCTGACGGGGAAGGTAGTATGATATCCAGCGTGTTCCAGCGGCTACGGAACTTTTCGCACCGGCGGATTAAGAAGACTTCGACAGTTGTTGTTCTAGTGTTTTTGGTGCTATGTGTCCATCATTTTATTCTCGTTGAGCCTGTGACATGGGACGATTTTAGTGGACAAGTATCGACTGGGGGTTCTGTTAATGTTCCTCCTGAGAAGCAAGAGGGGTCAATCTGGGCCAGCATAGTATCTTTAGTTGGTCTAAATAGTGCTCAAGGAACCCCAACTAAGAAAAAGGGAAAGACTGTGCCGTTTGGAGAGGGAGCGGTTGATGTTGATGACGAGCAATCAGATAACTCGATTGAGGACATAATATTGGCCGGGCTTTCACATCGTGAGCGCCGCCGCCGTGAGGTTGGCTACAAGTTCTACAACAATGTGTTTCAGACGTTGTACAGAGGAAGACCACCTATTCCCGAATTGAGACGTTACGCTAGTGAAGAACGTATATACCACGCAAGGTACGACTCAACGGTAAAGGACGATACTGTGTTCAGTGAAAAGTACTTGGGCAAGTTCCTCCAATTAACAGATGCGGAGATCCTCTCGATGACACACCTGCATCAGTACATCAAGGACCATTTGCCCAACACAGCACCTAAGGAATTATACAAGGGCGACGGGATCGTATATGTTGGCGGAGGGAAATTCAACTGGCTCACACTTCTTTCGATCAAACAATTGCGGTCCATGGGATCAACGCTTCCAGTAGAGGTGTTGATCCCCAAAAAGGAAGAATACGAGGTGGAGTTTTGCAAGAAGCTCCTTCCATCTTTCAACGCAAAATGCATATACTTGCCATTCGAATTAAAGGACCACTCACTTTTTGAGTTCAAGGGATACCAATACAAAGCATTGGCAATACTCTTTTCAAGTTTTGAGAACGTCTTATTACTCGATAGTGACAATATCCCCTTGCACCTGCCTGACAAATTATTCAGAAAAGAGCCATTCAAGTCCAGTGGACTTATTGTGTGGCCTGACTTTTGGAAACGTGCAACTTCACCATACTACTACAAGATTGCGGGCTTGACAGTAAGCACAGACACTTTGTTACCACGATATAATGAAGTGGAGGGACATTATTTCCCAATCGAAGACAAGGAAGTACAATCTAAATACAAGAAATGGCCTTTAGACGATATCCCATTGCACCAGCGTGAGGGAGCTATCCCTGACCCTACCTCTGAGCTGGGCCAGTTGATGATTTCGAAGAAAACACACACGAAACCACTTCTTTTGGCACTCTTCTATAACTTGTACGGTCCCAGCCACTTTTATCCGTTATTTTCACAAGGATCTGACGGAGAAGGTGATAAAGAGACGTTCTTAGCAGCAACGGTGGCGACCGGGAAACCATTCTACCAGGTGTCGAGGTTTATTAACGCACAAGGATACTTTAATATTATGAACGAGTTTGAGGGAACAGGCATGGGGCAGTATGATCCTGCGGAGGACTACGATATTGTGCAGCAGAAACTCAAACACACACCATCAGAAGTAAAAGACATTCCACGGATGTTGTTTGTGCACGCCAATTGGCCAAAACTCAACCCGTGGCAACTCAAAATTTCACGAAAGATCTTCAATGACAAATCAGAGAGGATAAGATTGTACGGGACAGGAATGAGGTTACGTACTGGGTACGACTTAGAGTTGGTACAGTGGAAACACATGAACGAACTCCTTTGTGAGCAGAAAATAGAATTAGATATTTACAAGGACGTTGACCGTGGAGAATTGTGCAAGGAATTAGCAACGCACTTGTTGTTTTTGCGGTCTACTGAGCATACTTTGGAATGAGAGAGAATAAATGATTTATTGGGTTTTTAATTACGTGTAGTAGTCTGGAGATAACATTGAAATGGGAGTCACTGTTTATCAATGGTTGCAAAAATATAATCAAGGGTTTTTTGGGGGGGGAGGAGCATAATTAGATACTTAATAATAGGGGATCGGCGATTGTAGTTTGATTCGAAGTATAAATTGTGTGGTGACGTAGAACAAGGAAAAGGAAGCTTGATAAGAGTAGAGACAATAAAGTGTGGAGTATGATCTTGTGAGAGGGGGTTGCAAGGGAGATGACGAATTTGGCATTAGGAGAATAAACCTAAAATATTAGAATATAAAATACCGAGGATTGATGTTATAGTGTGGTAACTAATTAAGATTAAAGCGTAATCAGAAGTTAAAAAACTGAGAGGCTTACGATTGGATATGTTTAAGCTTATCGCAGACCAAATCTTTAAAAAGCATTCCAGTATTTCAAGCAACTGCAAACGAATAGGTTTGGGGGGTCTGCTCCGCCAAGATTATTCTTTATTCTGTATAATCTTCGAGTACTCAAGGGGTCCTTCGGTTAAAGGTTATAGTACATTTAATCAAGTGTGTTGTTTACAAATTGGTGTCAGATTATTTCACAAATTACTTATGAAAAGCAGCAATACCAACTAGAGTAAAAGGGAGGTTCGGAATGGGTTGGGTTATCCTTTTTGTAATTGTTAATATTCGCGTGCTTGAATTATTTCACCCAGAAGTAGAATCTCAAGTGGCATTTTGTAACAATCGTAAACATTCCAGTGGCTTTGAAATAGATTGATTGTTACAATGCATAAGTGATGAGAAGTGAGATAGGAGATCATCGTCTATTGATGCTTATTTTTAGCAAACACAAGTCCGAATTTGAGTGTTTAAAGTGATGCTCCTTTGATTTTTACTAACCAGTGTTCTTATTTTATTTATGACGTTTTTATGATTTACTAACATTTCTCAATATTCTTCAAAATATTTACTAATTGTTCTAAATTTGTGGTCCATCAAAACCAGATTCAGATCTTACATCTGATCTGTGTTTTGATGTAGGTATTGTGTAGTGAATATTGCTGCAGAATTATGAAGAGTAAATTTACATTGGAAGTTTAGTGTGAGGGTTAGTGAAAGAGTAACAAGAATGATAATACTATGTTGATAGAATGATATAACTTCATTCTGATTAATTTGAATGAAATCAATTTTGAGAATAGGAACATAAACTCTTGATGTCTCACGTCCTACCATCCCTCTGTTTTTTTTTGACACCTCAGTCATTTCAATACTCATAGTTCCTCTAAAACTACACTCATATTTTACTCCACCAAAATGAAGATAAAAAAGATTTGAAGATCAAAAAAAAAACAGCACACAGCAATGGCGATCCAGTTCTTGTTTCTCTTGTCACGTCAAGGCAAGGTACGTCTTTCGAAATGGTACCAGAGCATATCACAGAAGGAGAAGACGAAGAGAATGCGTGAGTTGACCACACTTATTCTCAGTCGTCGAGCAAAGATGTGTAATGTATTGGAGTACAAGGACATTAAAGTTATATATCGTCGGTACGCGTCGCTCTTTTTCATCATTGGAATTGACCAAGGGGACAACGAGTTACTTGGCCTTGAGATCATTCATCGGTTTGTAGAGCAGATGGATAAGATGTATGGAAATGTTTGTGAATTGGACATTATCTTTGGGTTTGAAAAAGCGTATCACATATTGGACGAATTGCTACTTGATGGGTACATACAGGAGCTGAGTAAGAAGGAGGTTTTGAAGCGAGTAGCGCAGCAAGACGAGTTAGAGAATATGGACGAGTTTGAAAATATCCTAGCCTAGATCATATGCTAGCCTAGATCAAACACGAAACCACGAAACAAATATTCAAATGCACGAGTTGCAAATGAAAAGAACAAATCTTGGGATGAAACAAGATTGTGGGCTCCTCGATTCTAATGCATATGTCATGGTGTCAAAAAAAATGTATACGTAAATGCCATGACACCAAATTCTGGTGAAACGACAAGGGATAGAAAGTTCATAACATTAGGGATCAGTTGAATAATGAAACATATATCCATTATAACAATAAACCAATTATGAGTCTAAAACATAAAAAAGCATCGTAATATCAGAACTAATGGATTGCAATATAAAACATTAGTTGAGATAAACAATAGACCAAAACAATAATAAAAGAGCAAGGCAGTATATGTTGATGTTTCAGTGTTTAAGAGTAAACCAAATGCAACGGCAAAAGCACATCGACGTATTCAACTGAAACATCAACTGTCGTGTCGCTAGTGTCGCATCCCACTGTAGCTTTCGTCTAAAGGATAAATATCAACCCACAAAGTCGGCATCATGTCTAGACTTTTCATGAAATGTCGCAAACATGTCACAAGCAAGAGGTCCATACTCAACAAAAGTTATCCAAAAAGGCAGTAGCTATAGGGCACACAACCTCCCAAACCCAAACAAAACATTAAGACCTAGGGCTGACAACACCAACAATCAAAGATCCGGGCCTCAGGCCATCCCATACAGTGCCTATTCTCCTCAACCACAACCCTAAACAAGAACACGGCGTGCAAGAACCATGTTTGCAACTTGCTTTTTCTTTCGTAATTTTTTCCCCTTTTGGAGGGACGAGCTACGAAAATTTTTTATGTTGACACTAAAGCAAATTTTCTCTCCACGAAACGAAGCAATTTGAGGATGAGGGATTTTTTTCATAGGTGGGAAATCCACGCTCTACGCACAAAAGAGAATGCCAAAAATTAGGGCAATAGGGAGATCCAATCTTGTATGGGCAGTGCGCCTGCACGAAGCTTAAAGGGCACAGACCGAAATGGCCTCTCTGCGAGTGGGAGTCAGAAAAACAAAAAAAATAGCGTCGTGGGAATTACATCATAAGCTATTTGAGAAACCGCATTTTTTTTTGTTAAGGTACCAGATGAATATTTAAGAAACCAGAATCCTTAAAATTCTAATGTTTTAAAAAGCTACTTGCATAGTGTTCTTTGGAGATCACCGAGGTTATGGTAATATGAGCCTACTCAGCAAGAAGAAAAGCACCAGCACCACGAGTTCGTCGTCGTCTTCGTCGTCCTGCAAGGACTACAAGCTGTTTGACGAGAAGAAGGATTATGTGAAGAGGTGTTCGTTGAAGTCGTCGAGCAAGAAAGGAACGTGTCCCGCTACAGTTTCGTTCTGCTTGGGTAAGCACTAAGTGTGTGCTTTGGTTGTGTTGAAGAGGGTGTTTGCTGCTCCCTTCATCATGCCTTTATGATAATGATTGGTCACGGTTATTACAATCAGTGAAGTACTCAAAAAAACAAAAAATAGCAGAAATGCTCCCACCACGCTCCTTTAGCAACAAAACAAAAGTCAAAAAGAATAAGAGACTTACTTATTGTCTCTGGGCTCGGTTTTTATTTCACGTTTGTATTATGTATTGGTTCTTCAGTTCTACAATATTTCTAGGGGCTCCTGGAAATTTGTTGTGGGGTTAATACCCTAATTTTCTTATTTGATTTTTTTTATAACATGTATATTGGATTACATGGGCACAAAAGATTGTTCCTCGATTGTATGGAGTAGTCAATCAGTAAAGCGCAGGCCGCAGGCCACGGAAGAGTCACAAATCCAGGTTCAGGATGAGAAAGTCCTGGACTTTGTTTTCGGCTATCGGCTGGTGGATAGAATCTACACTCAAGGCAAGTAGACCCACCCCCTTTACTTTTTAAACATGCTCACCCACAGTGTGACCGTAGAGACGCCCGTCGCCATGAGGCCAACATGCTACTTAGCTTAAAACTTCTACAGAGAGACAAGATGACATTTAATCTCTTTTTCTCTATGAAGACTTCCATATATTTGTGTGATTAAAATATGCAGATGACATGCATTGTTACTTACTTTTTCATTGGGAGAAGACAACTTCATTTACCTCTGAGCTCACTCCACATCTCTATTTGAGTTTTCCCCATTTGCTGACTCAAACCATTTTATTCTATAATTCCCTCATTTTCACTCCATTTCAGTCCCCTTACTTATTGTTTGACTAAAACTTATTAATTTAGTAATCCCTCTACTTTCGTTTGATGTTGCTGTGTAATGAATCCACCTTGTATCTTCTAGAGAGACCTATCCTGACTTTCCTAGGGTTTCCTACCTCTCCACACAAATCCGCTAAACTTTTATTTTTGGCTTTCTTGTATCTGCCCAAGTTAGCTTCTTTAGTATTATCACTTATTGTTCGCACACTTACGATTTTCGGTTCTCTATTGTTCTCTCTCGTAATGTGAGTTGCCAGATTATTTGTGGGAGTGCTAATTATAACTGCCCCCTTCTCTGAGCTACCGTTTATTGATGGGTCTGGGGTCTTCTTGTTGTCCAAGTGAATTGGCTTTTGTTTGACAATAGGGCTGGGTTTGACTTGTTGTGAGGAAGACGAGCCTTGTGACAACTGAATAGCCAAATCTTGCTCTTGAAAGTTCTCGTTTTCTGGTATATTGGGTGAAGACTTTAGTTCAATGTATTGTGAACTAGTCAAGGGAATTACCTCTTCCTGGCTGTCATCTACTTCCGAATCATGCGATTCAACGCCAACCTCCCCCACCATACTGATGCGTTTCTCATTATCAGATGCCTCTGCATATTGATGTGCCCTTAATTCTGAGTTATTATTAGTTTGGGTGATAAATGATTGGGTCGATTGCAGGTTTGAAGGGGTATGTACTCTCTTCCCTATAGGAGCAATTTCAACTTTTCCAGGTCCATCTTGTTCTTCTGGTTTTACAGGCTTTTGGCTTAGTAGCCGCTCTGAACAGTATGCCCCTTCCAGGATCTCAATTACAGAGTTCACACACTCTTCTAAAGTACTCTCGCCTGAGTCATGTCCTGTTGCGTTTTCTAACGCTCCCAAAATACCATCTTCTTCTAACCCAGTTGTCACAACACACACGTCTTGCAATGTATTATCAGTCAACATACTAATTGGAATTCTAGTGCTTTTCTCATCTCTCACAACATTCACACCAGAAGTCAAATCCCTCAATGCTTGACGCTTTCGCACAGGCTCGATAACCTTTGGTTGGCTTCCGCTGTTAGCCTGGTAAACATGAATCCTCTTCTTTGTCCGCTTCACTCTGCTTTCTCCAGAACTGAAAACAGACCCGCCATCTCTACTCGACACTGTACGGGACTTGCTAAAGACGCCGATACCACCAAGTATCCCATCCTCGTACTCAACCATACCTTGTTTGTTTATACTCTAAATCACAAAATTCTCTCCCAGTGCGCGTCTCTCCTCGTCACTAAACGAGATTTTTGTAACAATACAATACCTTTCTCTTCTTGGGGCCAGAACATCATTCAAACGTCCGTTGCTTGTGCTCTATAATGTCTCAAGTACGCTTACAGTTTTAGTTCATGTGGATTTGCAGAAACTTCATTGAGTTCTCGTCGTCGTGAGTCAACTGGGAACGTACATCAAAAAAGTTGTTCTTTGAGTTCATCTAGATTTTTCAGTGTGTTGTTTCTGATTTCTTCTTTTTGGTGTTATCTAAGAGGGTTTGAGTTATTGGTTTAGTTCGAAAGACTACGTATTACATCTATTGTGGACTTCTTCATTCTAATGGTTGGTCGTGTCATGCTATGGAGCTTCTTTATACTGGTTTCGCCAGTTGTGAATTGGATCAAGGTTTTTTTCAATAGTAAGAGACATCGAAAGACCCGTACCGCAATAGTAATTACACAATGCAATACTAATTGCAAGGAAGACTTAACTGAACGGAGAGGTGTATCAAAGTTAAAGCGATGTTCGGCTATTGAGGTTAATTCAGAGATGTTGATCTAGTATTGAAAAGTTATCAATTTCTTTGAATAGCATCTGAGGATTATTCGACATGTCTACTTAAACAAAACAAAAGTAGAGATCAAATGATTACCACAGAGTAGTAGTCTTGCCAACACTAGGTTTCTCAGTGAAATACCAATGCAAGCTGTTATACTCCGGACGTGGGAATTGTTTGAGTTATTGGAGAATAATTCTATTGGTTCTATTGTAAAAGAAAGATGGTAACATGAATAGTACAGGTCAACTCGGTGATGACTAAAAGAGAAGGCTTAAGTGAATTATTTTTAATTGCTTTGTACCCAATTGACCTCAAACGAATTCATTCTCTATCCTTTGAGTACATCTTGTTATTTCGTCAGGAAAATCTAGCTCATCCTTGGAATTAACAACTGATCTTCTTGCTTGTTCATTTCTCTCAAGCTTTGAGATCCCTTTTTTTGGCTTTATTGGTTTCGTTTTTTGGCTGCAAAAAAAAAAATGCTTAATTATGTCAGCCTAAGGAATTGACTATGGTAAGGAACCTTTGGGTTTAGGTTCAGGAACGTGCAAGCCTGGACGTTATCCCAACGCCATATGAACCTGGAGGTTACCAATAACATAAGACATTCGCGACTTGGGTGTGTTATAAAAAGAGCTTTGAGAAATCATTTATTGGTCAATTCAAAAGAGCCACCAGATTTAGGCAAACACGGCCGTGCACCTTAACACAAGGAAAGAAGACATTTTATGATTGTTTTAGTACATGGAAAAGTAGTACTTTATCAACCTTATACTCTTTTGCATGTGGTACCAATATACAAAGGACCAGGCTATCCCTTTGCGGATAGTACAATGTTTTGCAATAGGAATTCATGTTGGGACTAGCTTGGAATGACACAAATGATACTTATTAGAAGCAGTTATAAAGATTCTCACACTTCTAGAAACCCTTTTGCGCTACAATTTGATGTATTTTGATGGGCTGAAATTAACACGATAAAATATGTGAGATAGGACGTTTTTGATACTGGTTCTCATTTTGTTCCCATTTTGTATGTATTTTGATGGAATTAAACTTGAAAGGATGATACTAACAGACTACTTAATGATTCAATTTGTTTTGGCCAATGGCTAATTAAGTATTAAAAATTAATGTATTAAAATCTAGTATTACATGATTACGCACTTGCAAGAGCTGGAAGTATCAGCAGCTGCCTTCTCTGATTGAGACTTTCTAGCTGCAGGAGCAGCAGCAGGAGCAGCTTTTTTGGTAGTTTCTCTGGTTGGTGTGGCAGCCTTCTTTTCAGGAACTGGGGCCTTGGAGGTCAATTTCTTTGCAGTGTTTGCAAAGGATTCACCTTGGGCTCTAGCGATTCCCAATTCAGTTTCGTTTGGTTGTCTTTCACCGGTTGCTCCGGCAAAAGTACCAGCACCCCATGGGGAACCACCGTGTACTTCATCAAAGTTTGTGAGAAGTGGGAATGCAGCACCATAGCCCAATGGGACATAAGGCATACCATGATGAGTCAAGTAACTGAGCAAGTTACGAACAGTGACTTCCTGGCCACCACCTGGGGTTCCCGTTGAAACGAAGAATGCACCAGGCTTACCGTATAACGCACCAGTGGCCCATAAACCACCAGTAGCATCCCAAAAGGTGTTCCATTGAGAAGGAGAAGACCCGTATCTGGTTGGTACACCAAACAAGAAAGCATCATACTCTTCTAAAACATCATTGGTAGCTAAAGGAATATCTGCAGGCTTTTCTGGAGCATGAATCTGAGCCAAAACTTCCTTAGGCAAAGTTTCTGGAATTTGGAAAATGGTAACCTTAGAAGCAACACCAGCCTTCTCAACACCTTGCTTGATGGCCTTGGCCAATACAGTCACATGCCCATAAGTTGAAAATTGGATAATTGCTACCTTCATTGTGTATATTGTATGTAAAAATTCTGAAAGCCTCCGGGAGAAATCATTTTATATATATTTTACTTGCAATAATAAGTTTATCAATATTTTAGAAACAATACGTTCAAACAAAATGACATGTAATATATAAAATATTACAAAGATGAATAAGCTTCAATGCACGAGTGTAACCTCAGATTAATAATCTCAGATAACAACAAACTTAGTCAAGAGAGGGTGAAAAAGCGGGTGTATTACTACCCAGCCAAGCCTGTTGTGGCTTGTGTCAACTCTATGGAACTTTATGGTGCTTTTATGCACCTTTCTAGTTTTTACTAAAATATGAATAATGTGCAAACATACACACGGGTCCCGTGAAAGCTGGTGGAATGACGACTTTAGACTACTATTATTGGTTTACTCAAGCACATATTCACACAGTCTCCACTACTCGTTTCCTGTGGCCCTTGTTGATGAGTAATTGTTGCGGAAGATTTTGCATTTGTATTTTAGTAATGAGTGTCAAACATAAGTTTTTTAAATCCATCGGATTTAGAGTTTAACACAATTTTTGCACCATGCAAATAAAGAAGTCAATATAAAAGCACCCAGTATTGCCTACTCTCTTGACATTATCTTTTCACTTATCTCAAACACACTAACTTACTCATAATGGCTCCAAAGATTGCAATTGTTATCTACTCGACCTATGGTCACATCTCTGTCTTGGCTGAATCAGTCAAGAAGGGTGTTGAATCCACAGGTGCTACTGTTGACATCTACCAAGTCCCAGAGACTTTGTCCGAAGACGTCTTGAAGGCTTTGCATGCTGCTCCAAAGCCAAACTATCCAATTGCTACCCCAGAAACCTTGACCAAGTACGACGGTTTCTTGTTCGGTATCCCAACCAGATTCGGTAACTTCCCAGCTCAATTTAAGGCTTTCTGGGACTCTACTGGTGGTTTGTGGGCTACTGGTGCTTTGTACGGTAAGGCTGCTGGTGTCTTCGTCTCCACCGGTACCCCAGGTGGTGGACAAGAAGTCACTATCTTGAACTCTATCTCTACCTTGGTTCACCACGGTATCATCTTTGTTCCATTGGGTTACGGTGCTAACTTTGCCAGATTAACCAGCTTCGAGGAGGTCCACGGTGGTTCCCCATGGGGTGCTGGTACCTACGCCGGTACCGACGGTTCTAGACAACCAAGCACTCTTGAAAAGGAAGTTGCTGAGTCCCAAGGTGCTATCTTCGCAACCACCATTGCCAAGTTTTAAGCAACATTGCTAATTTCTATATCAGATAATAGAAAGTTTATTTAGAAACTTTGTAGGTCTTGTAGAAATTATGTTCTAGTAACATGAAAAATGCACGCTTGACATCTACACCCCTATAGGTTTCTAAAAAATAGTACAATTTAATGACAAAGATGCATACAAAAATTACGACACTGTAATCAACAATGAGGAGAAGGGGTAAGAAGGTTTGGATTAGAGTGCTATATCTCATTTCAGCCCAACATAGTTCAATACTTGCTTAACGGGGTACGTATATAAGATGTTGCAAATAATTTCGCCCAATTGGGAAGTATTTTCTTCACTAGACAATTGACGTATTTCAAATACAATGAAAAGCTCCTGGAATTCAACGTTTGAATAGCTAAGATGAGTTGTCATCAATCAATAAACTTATCCAATAAATGCCTCGACACCTCAATTCATTTTCCCATGTACATTTTTGAACTTACAAGTAGAGAATGGAATAAGTAAATGCTCAGTTAATTTAATATAATTGATCTCAAAAAAAGAATGTTTAATTATTTTTATGTACAAGATGTTTGAGATCGACTTGACGGGAACCGTATTCTTTAGCTCACCAACAATTTATAGTTGAATTTTTGTATGATCTTATTTTATTATATTTTTCAGCCCGCATTCCAGATACTTGATCACTTCGTTTTTAATCTTCATCACTCTCTTCAATGTTGAATCCAAACGAAAACTTTTGATCGTCTACCAACTTCTCCCACTTTTCCGATTTACCCGTAGCTATTTCACGGTTCTTCTTTTCAATCTTTTCCAACTTCATCATAGCATCTGCTAATTCTTCCAGTTTTCCTTGGAAATTCATTAACAGTGTAAATAATTCAAAAATAGGCATTGTGAATTCACTGATTTCCCCACAATCCTCATTACCAAGAGTAGGGTCCAAGTTTAATCTGTCTCTGTATTCACTCAATTTAGATACAGCATCTTTATCATGTGCATATCTTTCAATTAACACTTCCAACACCTGTTTCACTTGATTAGGGCGGAACCCACTGATTTGCGTCTTCTTGTTCTTGAAAAAGTTGAGGGCGTTTGGCAATTTCGAGGTAGGCACAAAGTTCTGAGTTAACGCCACAGAGTCATCCAAATTAATCACACTGTGCCACCATCCAGACGGTACGTACATGCATTCACCAGGAAATGTGATTCCTATCAAACATTCCGGGATCTTCACTGCATCATTGTAAAACCCCGAAAGGACCCATTCGGCAATCCCCACAGGCGATGTTACTTCACTCTCCTCTTCATCGGTGCCAACTCCTGGAGGGGCCAATCCGGGAGGAAGCATAATCCACAACTTTCTTCCACTTAAAGCTGCGTTCCATGCTGATGTGTAATTTGGGTCTTTGTGGAATGTCGATCCTGACCTCTGCGATCCCACAATCAACCATGCATGGTCTGGTCTACAGTTTGATCCTTCAAAGCTGAATACCTTAAATAAATCTTCTTGGAATATGGCCGGAGGCTTATATTCTTGTCGAAGTGTTTGCATGGCCTCGCTATCGCAATCAAAAAGATACAAGGGACTTTCGTCTGTGTTATTTTCAAGGTACTTGGAATAATTAGAGAGCTTCCATCTCATGGACTCCTGCCTGAACTTTACGGAAGGAAATCTTTTCACCAAGGTGTGCAAGTCCCACAGAGGCCATCTATCTGGTTGAGAGTTTACCAAAATAAATGGTGAATCGTGGTAATTCAAGTTGAACTCTTCTAAAGTGAGGTTTTCGATAATTCTGGGTATTCTTCCTCTAGGGTACGAAAGGTTTACTGTACTTTCTAATGCATCACTGTGGTAAATCTCTTCTTCGGCAATAACCTTTTGGAATAACTTGGGGTAGTCTATTTGTGAGCATTGAAATGGTCTATACAAGATGTCTGAGCATAACAAATTGTCAGGAATCTGTAAGTTTGCTTGTGACAGTGCTTCTATGCCTAATACTGTACTCCTCCATGTTCCACGCCAGTTGTACTCTTGATCTTGTTTGTACATTTTCTTCCATAACTCTTCATCATATGTAAACGCATACATAATTCTAGATGTATGCGATAAATTCTTCAAGGTAAGAGGATCATCGATGTACTCAAGTAGACTCATGACGAGATCATCTGGAAATGCCCTCAACATACCCATTTGTTTGTCTTTTGAAAGTTGATTCTCATGGAACTTGACAGGTAAATACAGGTTACCACCAGGTTTAACATTAAGAGGATGTCTCACACTTTTGCTGTATAATGGAATATTGCGTGCATGATCTGTGTAGGCTATTTTCCTACGTTTCGGATCGTTTCCAAAGGTGGTAGAGACAGATGTATCAGCACTTTTCATGTTGGAGATGGATTTTTTTATGATGCTCATCTGACTCCACTAAATGAGAGTAGACAAACTCCACGAAACGGTTTTTTGACAGATTTAAGAGAAAGAATGTAGAAAACTTAAATGGGTACTAATACAAGTTGGAGATAACCAAAGGTAGAAATATTAAAGCATAAGGTATACTAAACCACTGCTAGACATGAAGTAAATCATATTTGTAATTATTGTAGACTACACTAATATGCTTAGAATAAATTTATCTTCTCCAAGACTAAAAGAGCTTGAACAAAACATGCCACTTTACATGCAGCTTTACAAGCACGTAAACTTTTCTCATTTAATAAATGATAAGATTGTGGACCTTCAATTGTGGAGTGAGTTTTCCCAATATTGTCCCCAAAATTGAAAAAAAGCATCATTCGATTCTTGAGTCATTTTTAGATGATTAGAAATCTTAGAGTAGCAATACCCAAGAGGATATCAATGAATAGCACAACCGAACAACCGTTAATATTTGCACCTGCCACGTACCAGTACACGAAAGGTCTGTTGAACGAGGCAGATGTCAATAAGAATCCGCTTTTACAGTTTCATCAATGGTTTGAACATGCACGTAATGAATTGGCAAGTGGTGAGTCCTTGATCCCCGAGGCAACAACGTTTTCCACAGCTAGATTGCCGAGTGGAAGGGTTTCCTCGAGAGTAGTGTTGTTGAAGGAATTGGATCAGACAGGGTTCATTGTTTACTCGAACTGGGAAACATCCAAGAAGAACCAGGACTTTGAGACCAACAAGTATGGCTCCATGAACTTTTTCTGGCCTCATATCCAGAGGCAAGTTAGAGTTGAAGGGTTGTTAGAAAAGACTGATAGAGAGACCACCCAAAGGTACTATGATACAAGACCTAGAGGGTCTAAGATTGGTGCATGGGCTTCACCTCAGTCGCAAGTGATTGAATCTAGAGAAGAATTGACTGCCTTGAATGAGAAATACGAGAGCAAGTTTAAGGATGTAGAGGATAACGCTATCCCAGCACCAGAAAACTGGGGAGGTATTAGACTCGTTCCTTTAGAAATAGAGTTCTGGCAAGGAGGAGGTAACAGATTACATGACAGAATTACCTTTAGAAGAGAGACTATTGAGGATGAATGGGAAGTGTCACGTCTTTCACCATAGTCATGACATTAGTAGATATGAATCCGCTTATAAAATATTTCAATACTTGAATAGACGAATAGATAATGCACTAACTGCTGTAGTGGGAATTACTTTGATTTTAATTCAAAACATTCCAATAAAGTGACTAATTGGTTGAATATCATACTCTATTGTACCCAATGACAGGGGCACGATTGGAAATGCAGAAGGATAAGCTTCTTAGATCTTGAAGATTGAATGTACTAGTCTGGCTATTCAAGTTGAAGTATTTATGTTACATAATGATTAAACTTTGGTTGCAAATAGAGGTGTGCTCTGCGGTATCGACCAGTAGAACTCAAGACGAGAGTTACCTAGTACTCTCTGACAACAACAGAACCCGTTTTATTCTCCTACATTATTTACACACTCAAATGCTAGAGCTATTTTGGAGTCTATTCACAGCTTCAAATATCATATATACAAAACTCTATATCATCAACCTACACTTTTCAAATCTACTTTTTCTCCTTCAACTGGCTCTTCTTATACATCAAAGGTTCTTCTCTCACTGGAATCCATTCCTTTCTTCTCAACTTCATCTCATTGTCACTCAAGAACTTCCCAGGGTAGACGATTTTTTCATCAATAGGGTCCAAGTTCTGTTGTGGGTTCTCTACGTCCTTGATTAAACCATTTTCTCTCTTACGGAGCTTCAAGAAGCTCTTGATTTCGGCAAAGCAGTGCATGCACATAAAGTGGGATCTTTTAACATGGCCACAGGCTGGACATCTAACCAAGTTTTCCAATTGGTGGACTTGTTTGTCACCTGGGGTGTATAACTTCACTCTGTGTCTTCTCTTAGACATCTTCTTCTTTGGTGCAGCTCTTAAGATCATGCCGTTGTCGATCATGAATGGAGGATGTTCATTGTTCTCCAACTGTTCTCGTAATTCCTCGAGTCTTCTGTCTGTATGTTTTGGGGTTGCTAACGAAAAAGGGTTCCTGAGAATAGGCAAGCGTGGCAAGACTTCTGCTAAAAGTCCACGGATCGTGAGACCTCCTGTCAATCCGAGTGTGAGTGCAGACATCTCTATGGTGTGGATGGATTTAGAAAAATTTGAGAGTGAAAAAATCATCAATTCAATATTTTTCAATTTGCGATTGTTAGAGTGGTTGAGAATAGGTAGAGGGAAGGCAGAGAAAGCAGTAAGATTGAGAGGAAGTGATAAAGAAAATCGTCTATATGTACTGAAGAGATACTGGTCTAGAGATATTGAACATTAGTTCACTATTAAACGAAGAAATAAAGGTTTAGATGAACAATATTGAAGACTATAGTATTAACCAAAGTGGTTGATTTTAGTGCACAAATTTTTCTCTCAGCTTCTCATAGAATTTTCACAGCTATCAGATTATGAGAACAATAGAGTGAGCAGTAAAGAGGATTGAAAGAGGAGATTATAGGAAAGGTTGTAACCATTTTGTAAGATCACTACTTGTAAAACATTAAGTAAATATATGATAATCAGTTGTTTTAAATGTATTGATATCTTATCATTGTTCCCTCTTTATTTATCCCACTACTAATCTTATCTATTTATTTACTGTATAAACTACTAACAATAATTATCCTTCTCCTTGTTAAACTTTTCCAGTAAACTTTTCCAGTAAACTTTTCTAATATACTTTCCCAGTAAACTACTTTCAGTAAACCTCAGCAAACTATTTTCAGTTCACTCTTACTATGCAACAATACATTTTTCACTGCATCTTGTTTACATACACACGCATATTCAACTCTATTCCATTCCCATGAAAGTTGTATTAAATCTGAGTAATTCGCTTTATATATATCACTAACATCACAACCACAATCAAACTACCATCACATCCCACTCTAACACCTCTAACATTCTCCCAGGATCTACCGTCTCCCCACTACTCGTCTAACCCGTGAGTTTAAACGTGACTTACACGACCACGTCGTGGCCTTTTCAGTCTGCCATTTTGTAAACACAAAAACAGCCTTTTTTCTGATTTAAACGACTCGATTTACGCCATGAAACAAAAACAAGTGTTTGTATTTGATTTGTTCAGTTCTCTTTTCCAAGTCTACATCAGTTAACATGTCTATCACCGCTGAGGAAACACATCTTTCGCACCCGCTGAAGTATGTTGGTTTTGATACCATCACCACACAGATCGAGAACCGTTTGTTGAAGAGGGGATTTTCGTTCAACATTATGGTTGTTGGAAGGTCTGGGTTGGGCAAGAGCACACTTGTCAACACGTTGTTTTCGTCCAAGTTGGCAGCCTCGAACGGCCGTAAGCTTGCTCACGATCCTATCGAGAAGACCACCGAAATCAAAGTGTCATCGCACAGCTTGATCGAGAATAACGTGCGCTTGAATATCAATGTTGTCGACACGCCTGGTTTTGGTGACCAGATAAATAACGAAAAGTGCTGGGAGCCATTGGTCAAGTACATCAAGGAGCAACACTCGCAGTACTTGAGAAAGGAGTTGACTGCCCAGAGAGAGCGTTACATTCCCGACACGAGAGTGCACTGTATCCTCTACTTTATTCCGCCAAACGGCCAAAAGTTGAAACAGTTGGACGTACAAGCATTGAAGAAGTTGTCTGAAATCGCCAACGTCGTGCCTGTGATTGCCAAATCGGATTCGTTGACCATTGACGAGCGTTCCGACTTCAAGAAACTCTTGCAGTCTGAATTTTCAAAGTACAACTTCAACATCTACCCTTACGACTCGGAAGACTTGTTTGAGGACGAAAGACAGTTAAACGAAGACATCAAGAGCTTGATTCCTTTTGCCATTGCAGGCTCTGAAAAGGAGATCCAAATCAACGGCGAGACTGTCAGGGGCAGAAAGACGAGATGGGGTGCCATCAACGTTGAGGACGTGAGCCAGTGTGAGTTTGTGTTTTTGAGAGACTTTTTGACGAGAACACACTTGCAAGACTTGATCGAGACCACCGCGTTGGTACACTACGAGACCTTCAGATCTAAGCAGTTGATTGCATTGAAGGAAAACGCAAGCAACCCACAGAGACAGCAAGCTAACGGCACTAGTGCCCCAGCTGCAAACGCTGCAGCTCCATTTGCGCCAGCTTCTGCTGCAGCATCTGTATCAAACGGTATCGCTGCCCACGACCTCAAGTCGCAAGCGTCCAACAGCGTCTACCGCGCCTGATCTTTTTTGTTAGTATCATCATTGACTGGTGAGTCGTGAAAATGAAGGGCTTAGGTTGGATGGCCTAGAGTATGTTCTTTGTTTAGAGTATAGTTTGGCATGTCTTTTGACGATTGCTCTAATATAGTATATGTTTTTGAAAGAGTGGGTGGAGAGGGAGATAAAGAGAGTTGTTGTGTAGTTATTATGTCTTTGAGACTATCGTGATTTGATGAGTGATTTGTCCGCACGAGAAGTGTTCACAAGATGAGTGTCATACAAGAAGAATTGAGAAATGAAAGTATGCAGCTCAAATGTAGGTTGATGGATAAGGTTGTTATTGATTATCTTAATAAGGTCTTCTAATCTGTTAGCTCTTTTGCTATTCAATCTCTAATCCTAGTGTAATAAGTAAACTCAGAGTTGACGTAAGTTGTATCTTTTGAATGTAGTGGTCCAACTAACTTCATCACATAATCTTCGCTAAAGATAAAGGCTCATCACTAAAGATAAAGGCTCATCACACATCATAAAGCCGCTCCTCATGTTTGCGTAAAGTGAAAAATTCAAATGAGACGCGTTTTAATTTTGATCCCACATTTACATACTTATTCATTAATCGTATAACAATATGGGTGTTAAAGGATTGAACCAGTTGATCAAGGAGCATTCACCTGCTGCCTATAAGGAATTCCAGTTGAAGAATTTGTTTGGACGTAAGGTTGCTATTGATGCTTCCATGTGTCTTTATCAATTCCTTATAGCTGTTAGACAGTCAGATGGCCAGCAGCTTACCAATGAGAATGGTGAGACTACGTCACATTTACTGGGTATGTTCTACCGTACTATTAGGTTAGTAGAGAATAATATCAAACCGGTGTTTGTCTTTGACGGTAAACCTCCTGTGTTGAAAGGTGGTGAATTGGAGAAGAGAATGTTGAGAAGAGAAGAGGCACAGAAGTCGCTTGATTCTGTGAAGGATACAGATAACGTTGCAGACGTTCTTAAATTCGAAAAGAGATTGGTTCGTGTGTCTAGAGAACAGAATGATGAAGCTAAACGATTATTAGAATTGATGGGTATACCATTTGTCAATGCCCCATGTGAAGCAGAAGCCCAATGTGCCGAATTGGCAAGAGGTGGAAAGGTATATGCAGCAGCATCTGAAGATATGGATACACTCTGTTACGAACCACCTTTCTTATTAAGACACTTGACCTTCTCAGAAGCAAGAAAGATGCCTATCGACCAAATCGCATACAAAGAAGCTATGGAAGGGTTGGCATTACCTAGAGACTCATTCATCGACTTGTGTATATTACTTGGATGTGACTACTGTGAAACCATCAAAGGTGTGGGTCCAGTGACTGCTCTTAAGTTAATCAGAGAACATGGTTCTTTAGAGAAGATCATCGAATTCATAGAATCAAACCCAGGTAAGACTAAATTTAAAGTCCCAGAGAACTGGCCTTTTGATGAAGCAAGACAACTTTTCATGAAACCAGAAGTCACTGATTGCTCAGAAGTTACATTAAAATGGAAAGAACCTGATTTAGAAGGATTGGTAACCTTCATGGTGAAAGAAAAGGGATTCAGTGAAGAAAGAATAAAGAGTGGAGCTGAGAAATTGAAAAAGGGATTGAAGTCTGGAGTACAAGGAAGACTCGATGGATTCTTCCTGGTAGTACCAAAGGCAAAGACTGCTGCAGATGAAAAGAACGACAAGAAACGTAAAGCAGACACTAAGAGTACTGCAAAGGGTAAGAAATCAAAGAAGAAGTAATCTTAAGGAATACTATGGTAATCCAAATTCAATTGTAGTATACTGTTAAACCAGTCGTCTTTTAATAACACTTTTAAATAAATGTATTTATCAAGGATTCTAAAACATAAGTTCTTTACACTACAATATTCTAGGTACTTTATACTACGAGTAAATGAATACTTTGAGATATCTAGTTTAATTTTCTTTCTCCACAAGTGGAGTTCTTATTATTTGTGCACAATTTAGAATCTATTCCCTACTCTTAGGCTTCTTCTTTTCAGCCTCTGCCACCTTTTCAGCTTCGATTTCATCCACGTACTTCTTGATCTCTTCGACGGTCAATTGTTGGATTCTGTTTCCAGATCTCAATACTGACACTTCAATATTCTTAGCTCCTGTTTGGACCACTTCCAAGAGACTCTTGACGGTCAATCTAATAGTTTCTTCGTCACCCAATTCCTCAGTGTAATGCTTTTCTAAGAATTCTTTCACGGTCTTGGATGATCTACCGATAGCATGGGCTTTCCAAGCATTGTAGATTCCCGAAGGTTCGGTCTGGTACAATTTGGGTACATTGTCGTTAGTGTCGAAACCAGCGATTATGGTGGCAATTCCAAATGGTCTAACACCACCAGATTGTGTGTATCTTTGTTGCACACCAGCAACATATTTCGTCAAGTATTCGATGGAAACGGCGTCTTCCAAGGTTAACCTGTGTGATTGTGCTTCAACTCTGGCCTTGTCCACCAAGATTCTTGCATCTGCGTTCAATCCGGCAAATACCAATAAAGCGTGGTTGTCGATTTTACATATCTTGGATGGAGTAATACGTGGGTCTTGTAATTTCAAGGTGGTTCTCTTTTCACATCCCAATACCACAACTTCTTTACCCTTGACACCTACGGCACAGGTTCCTCTCTTGACTGCTTCGGAAGCATATTCAACCTCTAAATTTCTTGTTAGTATTTGTTCATTACATTATTCATTGTGTAGGATATTAGTGGCACACTATAGTTATTTGGGGTCTGAAATCACAGAAGTGCCCATGATAGCAATCCCAATATATGCCACTCTCTTATCTCAATCCACTCCCCCTTCTCCTTCAAAGAATTCTTAAAACATACGGAAAACATGTCCATCAGGCCTATTATGTTAGTACTAAGATCAATATAAGGTGGCAACTTTTAAATCACCGGATCGAAAACCATTGGTCTTCAACAATTATTTCCATTGAATCACTTACGAAAAAATAGACAAAGCACTATCGTATCCACTCATTTTATATTGATTTATAAGTTGTTGTCGTTGTTTGAAATGGTACTATTAGATTTGATAATGTTGGTTTCCAAAAATTTGCCTCCGACATTTTGCTGGGAGACATTGTGTGTTGCATGTCTCCACATAATTTTAGTATGGAGAGACTAGAGTGCAAGTTATTAGTTGGAGTACGTTGTTAAATAGATAAATTTGATTCATATATAGGTAAAGAATGATTTAAAAGATAAAGGACATATCAAGAAGCTACATTATCCTTTCTATTCTTAAGAATGTTCATACTCTCTACTCTCCTTCTAATTATATGCTTTACAAAATTACATAATCACTGACTCATCCAATGATTTCAAGATGCTTCATTTTATAGAAGAAATATAAAGAATGTATAATTAAGAGTCCATTTATAAGGAGAGTAGACTCAAGATAGGAAAGATCTAAGAGATTGGAAGATGAAAAGAGGCCAATAGATGAAAATAAAATTTTAAAAGGAAAGTTAAACAATTGAAAGAGTAGCTAATAATAATGGGTAAAGATAAAGGCCCTAAAGGAGCACCCAAGACTATTCCACATAAAGATCACTATGCTAGAATAACGTATTTATACCAAGCATCGAATCATTTTGCACAAAATCCTAAATACCAGATTCTATCACGAAGTTATTCAAGACTGGTAGATTTGGTAGCCAAAAAGACTGTGTTAAAATTAACTCCAGCATTGAAACGTACATGTTGCAAGAAATGCAACTCCATGTTGATACCAGGATTATCTGTCTCTATTTTTATAGAGAACAAGTCAAACACGAAAAGTGATAGAAATGATGTTTTGGTACATCGATGTATGGAATGTGGTTTATGCAAAAGGTATCCTGTTGGAAAGGATCGTGACTACGAGGTCTTTAGTGAGAAGAGTGACGTTAGATTTCCTGCTAGTTAACTCGTTGCTAACTCAAATCAACAATAAGGCCACAACCACATCAAAAAATTTACAGCATAATAATAGAGACTTAATATTTGAAGTCGTTGGATAATATAGACATATACTAAATATAAACAAATTCATTTAAAACAATCATATCCTCTTAATCCTTAGGACCAATCATGTTCTCAGGTCTCACCCATTGGTGGAATTCTTCCTCAGTCAACATGTTCAATTCCAAACAAGATTCCTTCAAAGTAATTCCTTTCTTGTGTGCATTCTTTGCAACCTTAGAAGCATTGTCGTAACCGATCTTTGGGTTCAAAGCAGTGACCAACATCAAAGATTCACTCATAATCTTAGCAATCTTTTCTCTGTTGGCAATGATTCCTTCAACACAGTTGAGTCTGAAGGATTTACAGGCATCACCTAATAATCTAATTGAAGACAACAAGTTGAGGGCCATGACTGGCTTGAAGACATTCAATTCGAATTGACCAGATGCTCCAGCAAATGTGATGGTGGTGTGGTTACCCATGACTTGTGCGCAGACCATGGTCATAGCCTCACATTGAGTTGGGTTGACCTTACCAGGCATGATAGACGAACCAGGCTCGTTTTCTGGTAAAGATAATTCTCCATATCCACATCTTGGGCCAGATCCCAAGTATCTGATATCGTTAGAGATCTTGAACAAGGAAGTTGCCAAAGTGTTTAAAGCACCAGAAGCTTCGACAAAGGCATCGTGTGCAGCTAAAGCTTCAAACTTGTTTGGTGCGGTTTCAAATGGTAAACCAGTGATATTAGACACTTCCTTTGCAACCTTAACATCGAAACCCTTTCTGGTGTTCAATCCGGTACCGACAGCAGTACCACCTTGAGCCAAAAGCGATAATCTAGGTAAAACACTCTCTACTCTAGCAATACCATAAGTCAATTGTTGAACGTAACCAGAGAATTCCTGTCCCAAAGTCAAAGGAGTTGCATCTTGCAAGTGAGTTCTACCAATTTTGATGATATCGTCGAACTCCTTTGCTTTGGCATCGAAAGCATCTCTCAAGTCAGTCAATTTTGGAATTAATTGGTTAGATACTTCAGTCACAGCAGCAATGTGCATAACAGTAGGGAAAGTATCGTTAGAAGATTGAGACATATTACAGTGATCGTTAGGATGCACTGGTTTCTTAGAACCTAATTCACCACCCAAGATCTCAATGGCCCTGTTTGAAATGACCTCATTGGCATTCATATTGGATTGAGTCCCGGACCCAGTTTGATAAACTACCAATGGGAAATGATCGTTCAACTTTCCCTCAGACACTTCAGTAGCTGCCTGCTTAATAGCAGAAGATAACTTAGGTTCTAAAACACCCAATTCCTCATTCACAGTGGCAGCAGCCTTCTTCAATACACCAAAAGCTTTAATGATCGGCACTGGCATCCTTACATCTCCAATATCAAAATTACCCAATGATCTCTGGGATTGAGCACCCCAGTACTTATCATTGGCAACCTCGATCTCACCAAACGCATCTGTTTCAATTCTGGACATAATTATTCTTATAAGCTAGAGAATTCAAGGTATCTCCTTGACTATTTAACCTTTTTTTTTTTTCAGTATGAAGGTTTCGGAGAGGATCATCTCGGAGAATTGCTCATCCCTAATTTCCCCGAGATTGGACATTTGGATAGGATAGGACGTGAGAAGGTGGAGGTGGAGGTGCTTTTGGCGCATAAATTCCAGGTTTACTTTTAGTTTGTACAAATTGTGTTGTCATTCTCCACCTTGCATTTTGTAGTATCATAGCAATTAACATACCAATAATCTTTCCATTAATTTTACCAACCAGCTTATATCTTAATTATTCACATGATAAGTATGGTTATCTTTCTTAATGTGTAACGCATATCTTAATTATTCACAAGATAAGCATGGTCATCTCTTCAGTATTTCATGTATGATACAATTATAAGAACCTTGAAGGTTGTTCCTTCTTCATTCTTCTTGGTGGCTGAACTCTAGCACCAAGCCAGTTATATCTGAAACCAATCTCATGAGCCAATATCTCTCCAAATCCCAACATCATTCCATTGATAAACGGTAAGATCAAGTTCACAGAACCCTTCTTTAATATATCCCAGAAGTTCAAGCTGAGGATAATTGTATTAGGATCGTTTACAGAAGTTAAACCAATGTTTTCGATAGCCTCTGCATTGAGTTCTGCCTCAACGGCCTTACTCTCCTCCAAAAGTCTCTCCGTTTTGCGAGCATCGGCTAGATCAACAACTGACGAGGTCAGAGATCCAACAACTATAATGTCATTGCTAACACTCAGTTCCGAACCAGGGAGAATAACAATACTATCAGCCTGATTGTCAATAACAGGCGATTCAACTGCCTCGGTTTCTTCAATCTCATCAATCACATCAGCAACCTTTGCCACTGGTGGAACACTAGTCATGTTTGATGGATTTTTTTATTAAAGGAGTGCGTATAATTTAACCAATAGTGATGTGAAGAAGGCACGGGCACGAGGATCATGGTAGAAGGATAATTATGAGTGAGAAAGAGATTGATTAGTAGATTAAGGAACCAAGTATGAGATTGAGAATAAGTGTTAAGTTTGTAATTGTAGATGTTTATATTCAATTGGTTTCCACTTGAATCTTTTCATTACCTTTTGAATGGGTCAATAATCAACTTGCACTTTCTTCAACTGCGATTACTCACTACTCACTGCTCGTATTTAACCACTCATTATTTACCTCTTGTATTTAACCACTCACATCTACCACTCACATCTACCACTCACATCATCATACCACTCTACTCATTCATAGCTATACTTCAAAATCATATATTGTATATTTATACTTATAATCCAGTTCACTCACCTTGTTTCAAATTAAGATACTCTTCACGTCTCTTCCATCAATCCCTCGGAATCTTTCCAACAACGTTAGTATCATTTTCTAACAAAAGAGTCAGAGTGATCGTTAATGCATTTATTCTATAATCTACTTAGCACCCACAGACAATCCTTCCTTTAATCTCTTTTGAGTCAAGGCTGCAATGATAGCAGCACCAGCACCAGAACCATCTTCTGCGTGAACAATAACAATAGGGTCAACCTTGACACTGCTGTCCCATTCAAAGATATCTCTCAAAGCTTTAGCTGCTCTTTCCTTGAATCCTGGGTACTTGTTGAACACAGATCCATCAGCAGCACAATGTGCCTCGGTGTATCCTCTCTTCTTACAGATGGCAGCAATTCCACACACAGACAATCTGGCAGATCTCTCACCAATCAATTCAGCAAGACGACGGATAATTTTTCTTTCAGCGTTGGTAGTTTGGATCTTCAAGATACTTTCAAACAACTCTTGGACGTCTGACAAGTTCTCAAATGGATCTTCTTCGACTCTGGCAGGGAAAGAAGTGTCCATGATAAATGGCTCCTTCAATTGAGTCAAGTCTTGGTTTGAGAAAATCAACTTCTTTTCTTCAGCCAATTCGAGCAAGATCAATCTTAAAACCTCACCCAAGTAGTAACCAGCAATCATCTTTTCGAAAGCTTGTTCACCTGGTCTTGGAGATTCGGCGTCAATTTGCACGTCGTACTTGGTTCTTGGTAATACCAAGTGTTCATTGTCGAACGAACCGTATTCACAGTTGATAGCCATTGGTGAATCACCTGGAATGTCGGCTGGTACGAGACCCTCCAACTTTGGAATGTCCTTGACAACATCGTAGTAGGCACCGTTACAACCAGTTCCGAAGATCAATCCCATCTTGGCTTCAGGGTCGGTGTACATGGAGGCAACCAAAGTACCAGTAGTGTCGTTAATTAAAGCAACAACGTCAATAGGGATATTCCTCTTTTGAATGGCAGTTTGCAACATTGGAACAACATCATGACCTTCAACACCTGCAATGTCGAATCCCTTGGTCCATGTCTTCAAAACACCTTGGTTGATAGAGTTTTGCAAAGCGGGGTACGAGAAGGTAAAACCCAATGGTAAAGGTTCAGTGACACCTTCTGGGTAGAACTCAGCAATGAACTTATCCAAACAGTCAGCAATAAAGTCCCACAACTGCTCAGACTTGGCAGTTCTCATCCAAGATGGCAAGGCAAACTTGGATTGAGTCGTGTCAAAGTCACGGTTTCCACCCAACTTAACAAGAACAACTCTCAAGTTAGTTCCACCCAAGTCAATGGCCAAAAAGTCTCCAGACTCCTTACCAGTAGGGAAGTCCATAACCCAACCAGGGATCATAGGAATGTTTCCACCCTTCTTGGACAAACCCTTCTCCAACTCAGTGACAAAGTGAGTGGTGATGTTCTGCAAGGTTGGACCAGACACAGTCAACTCACTCTCAATAACCTTCAACTCTTCCAACAATACTTGTGGCACATTAGTGAATGTACCCTTTCTACTTTGCGGCTTCTTTGGACCTAAATGAACCATTTTATGTTATATATTCTTTGGATGTTGAAGAATGAAATGTCGGAGTTCCCAGAGTTTTTATACGAAAGTGAAGAAGAGGAAAAAAAAAAGTAGACCGAGAAATTTTGCAGGCAAGACGGACAAATTAGGTAGGGTCAGCCAGGGACTAGAGTATGGGGATTGTACGTCACGGTACTCCATTAATTGTAGAGGGTTAGGCGTGGGGTTATGTAGTGGTACGACGATTTATGTGAGGAGTCTGATGATGTATGGGGAGATAATCCGAAGGTGGTTTTTTCGAGACGCAAGATTGGCGTGCAGGAAATGGAAATCATAGGTCCGTTGGTTGATGGTACCCCACGTACTGGTAAGAAAGTGAAGTGTACAGCATATGGGTACGCTTTATGATTTGTTGGATGTGGGGAGGAAAGAAATTCAAAAGAAGGTGGAGTGAGAGTTGTTTATAGTTGGCTGATATTCCATGAATTGTGTTGTTCCTTTTAGATCTACTAAAGTATGGATTAATTAATTGGGATATAAAAAAATGATTGGATCTTGCCGTGTTATCTAACGTTTAAGATCTTTCACAAAAGCTGGTCTGAATATGGGTAATTGTATCCAGAGTTTGGTAAGTGATTATGGTTACGATTTGGTTTTGAGATTTGATCTTGATTTTCAATTTGATGTATGATTTTGACTTTGTAATGTACTTGTATTGAAATCATTATGGGTGCAAAATTTATATGGCGCATACTAGAACTGAAAGAGTTGAAAGGTGTTATTGGAGGGGGATATCTAATAAAGATTATTAGATATAGTTGCATGGTTTTTCTGCAAGAAGGTTAACTAAGAGATGTATTTTCGTGGTTTGTACAATAAGATCATTCGTCTTTAGATATATTATCTTCTCTTCTTTTCTATGACGTTTTTCTTGTTTTAAAACGTCAAAATCAGATTTGAAATTTATTTATCAATTTGAAACAACAACACTTAAAACACAGATAGTCTCTTCAATCGAGAGACAAACAATTCCAATCTCTTTAATCAGACGCCTCCTATAATCAGTCAGTCAAAGTTTAAAACTCCCTAATTTTAACACCTTCTACCGATCCACCCTGTTAAAAAAAAAGGGAAACCCTTATCTATCTCATTTCTCTTCATATGTCAATTCACCCTCACCTTTTCTATGGCACCCCCTAACTATACCAATTCTCTATTTGGAAAAATAATTGTGGAGAAGCATAGCAGTTTCTTCTAATTCGATGTTTGGCGAAACTATAAGTTCAACTGGATCCTACCCTTTCCTCTAAACCAAAACATTTCCAATACACATCACTGCTTTGCTTCTTCTTCCAATTCTTGTTTTCACTCCTTCTTCATTTCCACTTGTCCACCGCTAACTCTTGCTTCAATTAACTCAATTACATCACAATAGCTAACTCTGCTATACTACCTAGTATGTCACACTTTTCCGTCTAGTTATAAAATACAGTGGAATCTGGCTCACAATTATAAGTATAAACTGGGGTCTCCGTTCCATCATTCTCAGTATTTTCTAAACTTGATGAATCTTACTTTCTATTATCTATTAGTGTTCTTCCTCCCTGTGTGCTTTGGTGAAAGAGGGTTCTTCCAAGCTGCTTTATCTTACAATAATAGTGGAGCGAAATGTACTTACGTTACTGCAAATGGCAAACCAGGCTCAATCACAGTCTTTCTTGATGAATTGATTACTAAGGACAATGATCACAGTTTGAAGATTCCAATCATTATCTTAGATTATCAAGAAATTCTCAACTACGACAACTTGCCCTCTGTATGGGAGTACAGAGAGAAATGGCACAACAACAAAGATGAACTATTTAAAGGATTAGTAGACTTCAATCAACATAAATTCACACTTCACCCTTTCAAAGACAGAATACCGAACAAATTATCAATTGTTAACCTGTACTTGGAAATACATGACTTTGGAACAGTTGACAATGAATTAGAATTTCCTATTAACAAATCAGGTTTGTATTGTGTCTATATGGCTGTACCAACCAATAAAGGGATCGAGAAGTTAACAGTACCGATCAGAGTCAAGAATTCATTTGGCTACTTGTCTATTTCTGACTACAATATCTACATCCAAAGATCTATCATACTTGCCTTGCTATCTATTACGCTTGCATATTTATTAGTTTACGTTTTGCGCTTCAAGAAAAGTCCTGGTCTCAGTTCAGTCTCAATAATCTCCAGAACAGTGATATTCTCAGCTTTGATACCACTAGTTGTTCTAGGATTTATCGACTTCACTCTACTAACAATACTGAACACTCAATCATCAACTTCAACTCTTGAATTGGTAATCTTCAATTCTGTGACCATATGGTTAACCTCTTGCCTCAATGACACCATCAACTATTATATTTTACTATTCTGTATGGGATATGGAGTTATTTATCAGCACACTTATAATTCTGATAACGTTGAAGCTATGTCTCCAAAATTGCGTAGACGTGCTGGTGCTGTTATGTTAGCTGCGATTATCTTGGACACTATATACTTCTTTGCCTTAACTGATGTTAATGAGTTAGATAAATACTCGAGCAACATCTTTATATACCAAAGTCAATTAAACGTGTTCCAATCACGGTACCACGGCTCAGTCTTATTGGATATAATCCTGGAAATAATTTACTTGATACGAGAGAATTCTGACACATTTTGGTACGTTGTATCACTTTACCACTTCATCCAAACCACAACAGAGTTGAAAATCTTCAGAGGAGGCACAAGCTCCGATGAAAGGGATAGCGAGAAAACTGTCCAGTCGTTCAACAGATCATACTTCATGATTGTTTGGTTACCAATCATCGTGTTCCTTTGCAAGGAGATTGTCCATATACTTTACTACTCAGTTCTTAACACTGAAAAACTACCTGTTCAAGACGAAAGCAGAAAAGAATTACTGAGAGAAGTCTATAGTACGATGCTAATGGTGAACCACGGTAACTCGACAGAAATAATTCAATTTTGGATCCAGCAAAGCAAGTTGTTTATAACCATCTTTCTTTTCTACTATATCTGGATGAAAGACAATAAAGGTTTGAATTCGGACGTCAATTACAGTGAAGTGTCCCAATTTGACACTCAACAAGATCAGCAAGATTTTGAACTTGGTGAAGAGTCAGTTAGCTTAATATGAGAACTCCATTACCTTACCAAAGCAATAGATAGAATAATATGAATTTCTCTATCATTAAACTTAATAATTAAGGGAATCTGCACCCCATTCTATTGTTCGTCATGAAGCACAGGAATACCCTAATCAATATTACCCTTTTCTAAAAACTAGATCACCTTTAAACGGTAAAACGTGTCAAATTATAATGATACATTGAGATTACATGACATTATCTACATCTGAAGCTGATTTTCCTATGAGTATTATCTAACTCACAGGAATTGGGCTGCCTCTTATGATAAATTTCCAAATATTTTCTTAATGACACAAAAGAATGGCTTAAATTTGGGTGCAAATTTTTAATTCAAATCCCGAGTAAACAAAAAAAGTGTAGACGTGGATACTAATCCTTGAGTATTTTGTTATCATAACATGAAAAGTACCTGATCCGAACGTATTCTGAAAGAAGAAATCATTTTATTAAGAGAACTAAGTAGTAACAAAGTAGAGAGGAAATAGCAACAGTATATTATCCTTTCAGTGGCCTAAGGATTAAAATTATATGTATTTGCCTCTCTTCTTGTTAAGGGTGTATTTATTTTTTGTACGCACAATACAAGTTCAGTATGTTACAACTTATCCGCGTCTTGTACGAACTTGACGTGGTTCAGGCTAAGTGAGTAACATCGTAGCTATTTTTAGTGCCCCAGGTTGTTAACAGGTAGTTAACAGGTTCTTCAACTGAACTTTGGATTCGTATAAGAAACAAATACATTATCTATAGTTGCTTCATACAAAAACAAGAAAATGAAAAATATTATCTTCCTATTGGTTTTATTCATTCAAGTTTGTGTAGGTGCTGGATATTATCACCAAGCAGAATTAACATACGATGGCACAGGTTTCAAGTGTGGAAATATCGAGGCTGGGTCTAAGTCTGGTTCTATAGTAGTTGCCATTGAAAACTTGACAACTTCAGGAAACACACTTGTTCCGAAGATTCCAGTATTCTTTTTTGAGTATGGGGACATTATCAAGTATGAGAACTTACCAACTACAGAGAATTATACTTTGCATTGGAAGGATTTCAAAGATGTTCTTTACAAAGGTCTAGTTGACTTTGAACACAACGCGTTTTTGCCTCGCCTTTTGGAAAACGCCACTGTCACCAATCCCCAGGAGCTTACTCCATACTTGGAATACAAGAAGAATTCTCAAATCCAGTACAGGGTTGATGTCGCGGGCGAATATTGTGTCTACATAGCTCCGCCAACGGATCAAGGAATAACCGAGTTGAAAGTATCGGTTCTATTTAAGCATTCTCATGGCTACTTATCATATGTGGACTATAACATATTCTCACTGCGCATTATCCAATTTGTTCTTGGTAACTTCATCCTCGCGTTCGTGGCTTCTTACGTTTGGTTTAATGTAGTCTCCAAGGTCAAGCGGATCTCAAGTATTTCCAGGGCAATCATCTTTGCAGTATTGATTCCCAAGCTAGTTTTAGGAATCTTTATCCTCATTTGCAAATCACTCGAGACAGGAAGTAGACTACCAATATTTCACGGCCAAGTTGCTCAAGAGATTAAGGTTTTTGGGTATTTTGCAGAATTGTGTCTTCAAGATCTCATGAACTATTACATTTTGCTCTTTTGTATGGGATATGGTGTTATTTACCACCGTGGAAATATTCTGCCAACATACTTGTATAAAGTTGCTACTGTTGTGTTGTTTTCTGCATGCATTTTGAACGGTTTATTCAGCTATGTGGTAAATTCGAAACTCGTAAAGTCACCTGAAGAAGCAAGTGCTGAAAGCTACTACTTATACGATAAAGTACAATTTATCTTCTACTCCGCATCAGTGTTCCACACTACTTTCACCTTAGACTTCTTCTCTAAAACTGTTTTCTTTTTGAGACAAAACTTTGAACTTGTTTGGCACCTCCTTTCAGTCTGCTTTTACTTCAAAACGTGGATACAAATAAGAAAACTCAAGTCAGACCACACTTTTGATCAAAATAATGACAAAAGCCTTTACCGTTCCTTCAGTTTATCTATCTTCATTGTTGGCTTGGTGCCCGTTTTAGGACTCATTTTACAAGCTGCTTTCAAGACATACAAATCCAGTATTCAGTACCATTATCCTATTTTGGACTTGGAAAGAAAGGAGTTGTTCGAATCATTGTACAGCATGTACAACATATCACGTTACGTCAATGTAACCTATGAATCTGAATTTTGGATTGGAGAGGTTATGTATTACATCGGCCTTGCGCTTTTTTTCATTCTTTGGATAAAAGATAATGTCGGTGTAGACCAGAGTGTTGCTTATACTGAGATATCTCTCAATGAAAATCCACAGTACTTTGACGATTTCAAGTTCGATAAACAAATTTAGGTTAAATTCAGGTCCTTTGGTTAAGTGAATTGAGGCAATTCAAAATTTTGTTTATTATTATGCTTTATCTTATATTTCTATTCAAAAGTTTACCTTTTAGATAGAATACAGTTGGTTACCAATTTTCTCTTGTAGTTTCATCAAAGTTCTTCATTGAACGAGCAACATCGTCTAAACCAACTTTAATTTCATCCACGTATTGTTTGGTTTCCTCAAAGTTCTGTTTTCTAGAAATAATATCATTTGACAACTTACTTAAGTCATCTGTTTCAAAGAACTCGTCTATCTTTTCTTGTTCTCTTTTGTTAGTTTCATTGTCTTTAGATGTATTACGGAGTGTTTGTCTATTTGGTCCACTGTTTATGCTTGTAATTGTAGGAGCTCCTTTTGTAGATTGTGGAAACAGTGTGACATTGGGGCTTATAGGAGACGTCACTGTTGAATTAGGTCCTCCCGCACCTTGAACCATGTCACTTATATTCGAATTCAATTTGCTTAGTTGTTTTCTATGGTCTTTATTAGTCTGGTTGCTGAATTTTTGAGTTGCTATTGTCTCTAATAGCTTGTTTTGCAGTAGTTTCAACTGGTTGAGTTCGGAAGTAAAGGCTTCGTTGAAGAATGATCCCTTCTGTCGTACCTGCGACAGCATATTCTTGACGTCATCCAAAACATCAATCTGTGTCCACAACTTGTCCAGATATGTTACATTTGGTTTTGCACTAGGCACTTGATCGATCGTTCTCACACTATTAGCGTCATCGATGTGGCTGAGGTTGTCTGCTGCTGATGTTGTGGCTGTATTGACCAACGAGAGTCTTAACATGCTATTGACATTCTTGGAACTGCCTGTGTATAAATGAAGTGGTTGGACTGAGGAGGAGTTTGATGCTATAGATCCATTATATGAATGACGAGGTAAATGAAGCTTATTTACACTCGAAGTACTTGAAGTCGACCTTTGAAGTTGTGGAGTATGATTAGTACTCATTTTTGGTATATTCCTTATGCTTTCTAGACCAACGAGTATTACTTATAGTATGAAGGTAAACAAGGGTGGTTTCAAAATTTATTGCAATGTAATAAAAAAGTTTAAAGAATCATTTGAACAAATATTAAAAATCTACAAACACGATATTGATGCAATCGCTTCGACCTCCACCGCGTTCTCTAGCGCATACAATGGCACTCTCTAAGAGTAGTTCTGATATTCGATCATTTCAGAGCCCTAAAAGATTAAGTCCTCTCAGGAGGCTACCTTCGTGGAAGAAGTTATTATACTTGAAACAACCATATCCTGACAACTACACAGATAAGTCATTTTTGTCACAACTCAAGAGAAACAAGACAGTAGCCAAGTATTCGTATCTTAAGTTGGTGGATGACTTTTCTCTTATTGTTTTCCATTTGAGTAGTTTGCTATTGGTAGTGTTTACGTTTGTTGCCATATACCATCATCATTGGAGTAGTGCCAAGCTTGCGACAGTGAGTAGTGTGCTAACTGCCTTTGGGTTAGGCATGGTTGCTTGGATGAAACTGCTGTCTAAAATAGTAGCTAATGCAGGGAATTTCAATCTCAAGTCATACGTACTTATTACGTTCATATTGCTCATATTATCACCAGTTCTCAATTCGTTAACGAGATCGACTTCTTCGGATTCGATTTGGGCACTATCGTTCATTTTGTGTATTGCCAGTACTTCACTACACAACTACGGAATGAACACTGCACCAGCCACAACGAACCCCACCACCTCCAATGCAGCTTACAGACCTATACTATCAACCAACATATCCTTGTCCAATTCGATAGTTCTAGCCTCGAGACTCACTACCACGTCTCAAGTCTTCTTTTTCATACTCTTTTCAATTCAGACTAACTTATTATTGCCAATCTTTGACTACAACATCAGAAAACTTGAACATCACAATGTACACAGATTCATTTTCTTCCTTTTGTTTCAAGCTGTTAACTACCTCATCTACGTCTTACTTGGAATCAAGATCTTGTTATTTTGGTGGATGTGTGTCGTTTGGGTAGTGTTTGGCCTTCCAGCATACTTTTTGTTCTTGCAAAGGTATAAGAATGAGTTGCTGGGACCTTGGGACTCTGCAAAGCCTAGAATCAATAATTTGAATTGAGATTTATATGGAAGATACAACGACAGATTTGTGGGGTAAAATAAGCATCACCCAATACTGCCAATATTCATCCAAGATTGAATATCCTCGAAATAGACACCCGCATAATTTATAGAACCTTGGCATTACCAATTTAGTTAAAGTATGGGCATTTGCATAAACATGGAGTAGATGACATTTTTATTCTGGGTTGCAAAGATGATACTTAATTAATGATATTACGAATAATAGACTAATTCCTTACTTGTTAAATTAGCAACAGCTACACCGCCTCACCTATTTCTATCTGCTTCTACTCTCTAATAAACATTCACCACAGTCCACAGCAACGTTACCTTGGGGTTTGCAGCTAGAATGTCGTAGTATCCACAATGTCGCAATATGAAATAAGGAATTGGTAATAAAAGGAATATTTAATGAGCCCCCCTATTGACACAGTCGAGTAATGATAGAACAAGCACCTTTGAGTGTGTGGCTTGGAAAGGTGGTCAGGTCCACATTCATATCCAACCCATCATAAAAAAATACGACGGTGTTTAAAGAAAATACGAACCTCCAAGTACATACGATATCCAGTGTTGACGATGTATCTATTTTAACAATAATTATAGAAAGCAAATACCCCCAAACCCTGCATAAGTAACAATAGGAAAAAAGGGATTACACTACTGTCAGGCATCTTAACCAAGCACAGTACGGCAAATATTGTAGGCTATTATTGTTATTTTCAAATGGAACCTGGGAACAGGAAGTTAATGGAAGGTCAATAAAGAGGCGTTTTCGTCTACAAAAAAGCTAAGCCCATAATGCAATGAATTCGGATGCAATCGTCCTACTGGGAGAATCGCGTATTAAGAAGGTTGTTACGGGGGTGAGTGTGATTGTTTAAAGAAATGAAAACAAATGGAACACTAACCTCACAAAAAAAAAGCATACACAGGGAACGGCTCAGCCTTTTTGAAAATTCGGAATGGTTAGGGTCCTTGGCTTTTCACATCCGTCAAAACACTAGAGAACTTCAAACATCTAGACTTGGAGTCAGATACGAAAACACGAGGTGGCACTCAGCCTTAACAGGTCTACTGTTTATCCTTCTATTAATAACCCCTATCTGAGTGTAGTGTGGGACGTGCTATTGTTTGGGTTCTTTTGTTGTTTTTTACGTGTTCTAGTTGTTCAATGGCGCAGTGTGTTAGAAGTGTCACAATTGCAATGGTTGCGAAAGGAATTCTAGTGGAATGGAAATGGCATTGCTCACATTTAGGAAGAAGCGGAAATTACGATAATAAGTCCACTTTGCAACAATTCGCACCACAGAATTAACATGTGCCCATTGAACACTCGCATTATTCTTCTAATTGGCAATTGGCAATTGCATTAATGAGTTCAAGAGACGAGGAAATGACGTCTTCTTGTTTTACTATTGATGGTTATACCCAAGCCATAAAACCCATTAACCAGGCATGAACCAATGGATTCCACCCCCCCTTTTTCGCCATCCGCCATGCATAAATAGTATGTTCGGGGTTTTCGTCTGGTGGATGAGCCTACTTGGAGTCGCACAAAGTAACATTACCGCAAGTCTTCCACGGGTATGAATGCGTCTTACATTTTAAGTTGTGGTAGTGCTGTAGTCGTTTCAAACTGATTTTATGGTTTTGCTTTGTTGCGGGAATTGTTGTATTTTTTGATTTGGTACAGGACTTTGGAAGCCACTATTGCTTGCTAAGGTGTTGCGGGCTTTGGGAAAAGAATAAGGGTGCGAACTACCTCATTCAGAGGTGAGGCAAATCCAAAAATCATAAGGTGCGGTGGATTATAAAAAGGCCCTTGAATTCTCATATGTTTCATCTTCTGTCCTATCACTATATTCACTAATTAAATAAAATGAAGTTCACTACCGCTGTTGTTGTTGCCGCTATTGCCGCCACTGTTTCTGCTGCTGACTCCTCGTCATCCAAGGCCTCTTCGGCTGTATCTGCTGCCAGTTCTGCTGTTTCTTCAGCTGCTTCTGCTGCTTCTAAGTCTGGTTCTTCCTCCGCTTCCGCTTCTGCTTCCGCTTCTTCTTCTAAGAAGAACGACGCTGCTTCTGCTGGTGCTTACGGCTCTGCTGGTTTGCTTGCCGCCGCCGCCATGATGTTGTTGTAAGCATGCATTTGAATATTTAGCTATACAGTTATAATTGGATTTTTCTGGTAATTTCAGATATTTGGTCTTGTAGTTTGTCAAACCTATAAGGTGAATAGTTCCACAGAAAATGGAATCTGTAGCATTTACAATCAGTACAGATAAGAGATTCAGTGAAATAAGTGGCATGAGCTAGACTATGCCCTATTTCATTTTCTGTTTGGTGGTGTTTCTTATTGTATTGTTACTTACGGAGGGCTAAATTTAACCACACTTCAAATGTGGGGTGAAAAATTGCCTATGGTTACACTAGGATAGCCACAATCTGTCCATTGAATTCTAAATAGTCAACGTAACCGGCAGGCTATCACTACTACAAACTGAATGCGTTTTCCTGCAAGAAATTTCTCCCCCTTTCAGGTACAATTTTAAGGGTTGTGTTTAAGGTTTAGATAGGGTTCGTTCAAGTACAGCCTTATGGTCCAATGTCAGGTGATGAATTTACCCCAGACAATAGGAGGTAAAGTGGAGTATGCATCATGAAATCATATAGCAAACCTTAAGGAGGCAGGTTGTTATGAAAGCGTTGCTTTTCATCGTTGCTTTTCATCTTTTAGGTATTTGATTTATGTTGCTGAGAAGTTCAAATGTGGGGTTTTATGTAACTATTGGAAGATAATTTCAAAAAAATGTGCCCTGAAATTTAGTGAAGCGGTGGTGTTGGTCGGTGATTGAATGATTGGGTGGATGGTTATTGTACGATTAGATGGATAAATGGATGGATCTTGTATGCTTGGGTGAACTAATGCTTGGATTCTTGGAAGATAAAAGAGCAATGTAAGATAAAATAAGAAAAGTCATTCTATTTACTCAGAATGAAATTTGCAGCATCCAACCAAAGAAATTGATGGATAAATTAACAATGTTTTCCAACCTTTTGATGTACATTATAACTATAAAATCTTGAATATTTTAGAAACTTCCGGTGCCTTGTTTGGTTAGACAATATGGATAAATCCAGCCTATCAATTATGTTCCTTCATCTCATCAAATTCGTTCCTATTGTGATTTCAAGCTGGAAATACCCCTTCCGTTAGTTATGAACCAGTCTCACTGCATATTTATACTTCAACGCGTAGATTTAATCATTACCGTGTCGACCCGTGCATTCCACCTTGTTCCATGACGTATCTATTTTCCTCAATAAGGCTGGATACACTCTCCATCCACAAGCGAAGGCTTCTATGCTCAAGAAAAACCACTAATCTATTTTCGTCTTCTTCACATGGAAAGATGATGAATGCTCGCAAGAAACTAGGGCATGGAACCAAAAGCAACAACAAGCATCATGCTTATAAGCATCCGAAAGACCCCTTCCATGCTCCCCAAGCCTTGACATCTAAAGTACTCTAACGTCAACCATCTGTTCCTGGCATTGTTTGAGGCTTGGAGATGCAAAAACCACAAAACCCTCCTCGCCCAATTCGGTAAAGACTTTAACTACTTTTCCTAATACAGGTATTGAACTTGTTATACTCCACTATACGTTGACGTGGAGGTAGGGCCACTTGAAGGATCTTCTTAATACCAAGGAATTCCAAGACTTGGTTTGTTGCTTTCTGAGAGGTATAAATTGTAGTGAAATCCTGAATTTTTTATAGCGAATATATTTTAGCATATTAGATTTGTTACCATGAAGTTCACCTCCACTATTTTAACCACTGCTTCTGTTCTTGCCGTTGCACACGCAGCAGACCAATCCCAGGTTGACTTTTTCACTGCTCTTGTGAATGACTACAACAGTAACAAGAAGCAATACATAGATTTTATCGGGACTGCCAAGGGTGTTCCACCAGCCTTGTCTTCGTTGGCTACACAGGTTATTACTTACACTGACGACTCATACACCACTTTGTTGGACAACACTAATCTCAATATTGCATCTTTAGAGAGCTACGCTACCAACTTGCCATGGTACACCAGATTGGCTGCTGAGGCTGGTGCCTCGGGTTCAGCTGCTGGCTCAACTTCTGGATCAGCTTCTGGCTCTGGCTCCGCTGCTTCCGGATCAATCACCTCAGCTGCATCAGGCTCGCACACCTCATCAGGTTCGCACTCCTCATCTGGGTCTGGATCAGCCTCCAACTCCGCCTCAAGCACAAAGAACAATGCTGGCCAATACGTTGCTCCAATCGGTGCAGCTGTCGGTGCCCTTGCTATTGCTTTATTGTAGAGGTGTTGAAAATGTCTTCTACGCTACTCTATTTTAGTTCATTGTATAGTAATTGGTAATAAAAATTGGATATAAAATTGAAAGCTGGGGTGGGGGCTGATTTGTATGATTATGAACTCGAGTTTGTTGTGTGACCAAAGAAATGACATGAGGTGGTGAGAGATCAAATAACACTGCCACACTGTTACTTTTTCTTTATATTTCAGCTCAGCATATTTGCCCCGCTCTTTTTAAATATTATAGCTCATCACTGTGCCCCACTCATTTGATTCGTAATTAGGTTTGAGTACCTAACGATATTACATAAAAACAACCTTCTACAATGCTCAAATTTAAATACCCGTTCATGCAATAGTGTCACTTTCTATAGCTATGTGGCAGTTATGTATAAAATCAAGTAGTGAACGTTCCAAAGAAAGTTATCAAAACTCTCTATTGGAACATCACTTGTATCGTTTCTCAAAGTCTTGATCTTTCCAGTCAACAGAATTAAGTTCTTGTTAAGTAGTTCGAGTGCAGTTTCGAAATTTTGATTCTTCATAGTTTCTTCTCCTGTAGGTGATTGTACCTTCACGTTCAACGTTGAATCGTAGTGTAAAGGGTACACTTTTGCAGCTTCTTTATCGCTAATAGGGTCTAAGATAATGCTTTGGCTGCCACTGGGGATCATAGGGTACTTGAGACTACTCTGAGTCAAGGATGCTAGCACATTGACTAGCTGTGCAATATATGAAAGACCAGCATTGATGTCTTCGTAATTTCCTGAATTATAACATGTACTGAGAACTTCTGCGATACTTGGTGGAAATGCTAAATCAACGATAGTGAAAGTTCCTGATCCTGGAACTCCAGAAACTCGTAGTGCTTGCTCTGCAACGTGCACGTGCTCCTGTAGGTATCGCATTATGTTTGGTATTACTGTATTGTTGGATTCTTCGATCGGTTCAATTTGTGAAGTGATAATTTCCCGTTGAGTTTCTGCCTCTTGTTCGATTTCAAGTCTTTTATCTGTTACATGCTGTTTAAATTTGTTAATTTCAATCTTTGTTGAGTGGATCTGATCAGCCAATGAGCTGTTGGTTGCCTTTTGTTTTGAAACAATTCTGGAAAGCAGGTCCACTTGCTTTCGTAATCTTGCTGTTTCATATTCTGTATGTGGTGCTTTTAGCAGGAGTTGTGTGATTTGTTTTGAAAGTTGCATCTTGGTGTATCTCAATTCATCTGTAGACTTGACTAATCGTGAGAGTGATCTAATAGAGTCAAATGTATATGAGCTAATCTGGATTGACTTGTCTGTACTCACCAGTGGTGGATTCACCAACTTTTCACTTGCTATCTTAAGAGAACCGGGCATGGTATATAACCTACCATTCAAGTTGAGTATAATAGAATTGTCCTCAAAGTAATCCTCCAAGTTATCAAAGCTTGTACCAAAGTATTCAACCTTGTTTAAACAAACACCTAACAAGATCAATAGAGTCCAAGTTGCTCCAACTTCCCTTCTCTTCACCCACAATCGCACAAGAATACGACCATTGTACTTGGTATTAGGAATGCATTCAAGAGAAACTTGCCCAAAGTTCGGATTCATGTTAGAACGTATCACTTCACTAACATAAACCAACTTCTCTTTACCTTTTCCAAGCAATAAATGAAGAGTAAAGAAAGAGTCCATCAATTTACTCCTATTCACAGCATCAGGCCCTGAATCCCCCTCTTCTTCTGAACCCTCATAATACAAATTGCGAAACGAAACCCCTCGCAAATACTGGATCTTTCCATCCCTGTACTCTGCCATGCCTTGTACCATTGATGTTGTAAAGCGACATTTTATATGCAAATCTCAATAATAAAACTTTTTAATACACACCTCATTGGTACTTTTACAGATCATCTTTTAGGAGAGTCGTTTCATGATTGATAGTCTACTATCTCTGTTATACATCTCCTTTGGATTTACACAAGTTCTGTCTATTATTTAGCTGCTTGTTTTCACTCGTTAATACTTAAATACTCATCAGTTTCCATTTTGTTGGGTTATGTCTGGTACGGATAGAAAGTCATTATTTGGGTCTAGGATATCGTCTATTTTTAATAGTCATCATGATCCACCCAAGTCATCATCTCCAAAGCCTACTACTAGGTCGGTCAATGTGCATGGACCTTCGTCTGCTGCAATCAAAGCTCCCCTGCAACGTCAACCTTTAGGGACCCAATTAAGTGCCCAATTACAACATAAGCAATCGTCATCTCTGCTCAGACTGTCTAGTCTGCGTGCAGCAGGTTCTCCTGCCCCTCAGATTTCATCCAGTTCTAGTAATTACCCTAGCTCAGGTCCAAGTGCAAGTGCTAGTGCTAGAGCATTAAGTGGCAGCTCAGGGCCAATTGGTAGCAAAGCATCTCATGGTAATGGCCATGGTCAAGAATCAGCACCTGTTTACCCAGCACAGGCAGCACACAATGACTCACTTGAACGTCTAGTGGGGTCACAACCATTACACTCTGGTATCAAAACCGAAGTTCAACCTAAAACCCTTCCTCAAGTGCAAATTCAAACGCAACCGCAAACTCAATCGCAAACACCAAACCATAAAAGACTTTCACGTAAACCACCCCCTCGTGCAAGCTCAAGCCTGGAATCAGGAGAATCTGAACTATACTTTCAAACTTCTCCTACATCTGCACATGCACAAAAATTAGATAAACCATTACAAGAAGCATTCCAAGAACCTAAACCACAGATGCAAGACTTGATAGGAACATTGAATAACGAAATTGATAACTTTCTCCTGATGGAAGACAACAGATACACAGATGACTTATACCAATACGATTCATCTTCTGGAAAAGAAGACCCATTTAAAAACCCTTTGGAATCAGATGGGAAAAGCGAATTCTCGGAAAACTCGTCTGCGTACCAGAATGGTCTTAAACTTACTTCAACAGCCCCATACCCAGTAGATACGTTGAACCCAACAATTAGTCCATCTTCACTCACACATCCATTTGACCACGAGGCACCAGCACAAGTCTACCCACGTGATAGCAGTCCATCTTTAAGTTCGTCATCATCTTCGGCTTTTGTCGATGACTGGAGTGCGAACGCAGGAAGCACGTCACCAAGCCGTAGAAGAGATAGCAGCAACAACGATGTTTTCGGGTCACCTATTGTTCCACCCCTGGCACCTTTACCCGGAAACCGTAAAAACAGCATGGGATCATTTCCTTCAGTGCCATTGAGCGCTACATCTACAAACAATAGCTTCTTGTTGAACTCCAAATCAAACTCTTTGAAGAATCCAATTTCTCCTCGTGCAGTAAAACATACTAGTACAGGACTTGAGTCAATTGCAAGCAGCGACTACGTCGGTTCCCGCTCGAAAACAGGAACTTTCCCTCCAAGTGTCTCATCTGGTACTGGATCAAACTTCGCTTCCCACAGACAATCAGGATCAATCAGCTCTCTTTGGAGTTCAAACTCGTATAAACACGTGAACTTGGCTACACTCAAGAAGAGCTTGAATTTACAGCCTGGAGAAGGTGAGACCTCCAACTACGTACTTGCGATCCGTAGAAGTGCAGGAACGGCTTTCAATGATTCAGGCCCTGGGAAGTGGAAACTTCCTACTGGAATTATGCCAGTAGATATTAAGGCCTCAAACAATAGTGGCAAGTATATACGTCGTCTGACAGCGGTACTGAACCGTGCCAAAAAATCAAGTGGTGTTGAGTTGAAGCACGGACACTTGCAACGTAGACTTTTGGCTGCAGAGATTGACGAAGGTGACGAGTCAACGTCAATTGGTATTAAACCTGTACCAAAGAAGTTGGTTTCCAGTTTGCTCACAGGTGGAAACTTGGGTGAAACTGGTTCGCCTAAGTTACAGTCATCTAACCTGAGCATCACTGTAGCCACCAGTAACAACTCCTTGGCAAGAACAACCACGGAAATGCTGAGCATCGCTGACGAGCAGAGCGTTAGCACAGACGTGAGTAGCAGGAAAGACTCAGTCTCGTCTTCGTCATCTGGCTCAATCTCGGACACTAACGTTGGTTACTATCAACATCCAGGTTACAAGTACGACGAAGAAACTTTTGAAGATGACGACAGTACGACTGATAACGAAGGTGGAATATACAACAACCACACACCGGAGGAAGAAGAGGATTATGAAAGACCACGTCTTGTGTTAGCCAACCCAGATTACTCTAGTGATAGTGATTGAAAAAAAAAATCAATACAACCAATATTCTCTGCAACTGAAGAGGAAGGGTAGTATGAAAATATCCGACACACTGTTTTTATGATTGGAAGAAGCATTACAACAACAAACAAGCTCAATGTATACTTTGTACGAGGATGAGCATAATGATTTCACGAAAGGACAACACTAAAACTAGAATTCTTATCTTTAGATGAGGTATATAAAAATCTCTATATGTACTTATTACAAGAGTACCGTTTATAATAACCAAATAATACTCACTGAGACTAATGGTTCAATTATTTAATATATTAAAATCAAAAATAATTTTTTTGCACCCAAAGTTGTTGCATAAGTTTGAAACGTATTATGTTGCAGAAACTTGATAATTCGTAGTCTATTGGAAGATCAAAAGAGTATTGATATTAAGTAGTCAATTCGTTTGATAGTTTGTTATATTTTAGGTTAAAAATCTTTTAAGTCGTCTCCGAAAGTAATGCTTTTAAAGGCTGTTTGGAAGGTAAGCTGTCCGGGACGAAGTGAAATGATTCTTTTAAATTAGGGTAGACACAACATCTTACTGGAACGGTATTCGTTCGCATTTAAAGTGTTCTAGTTTTGAATTATTCTATTCATTTGCGTCCATGTGTATTTTTCTCATGAGTACCGATTATGAATACGCCGTGGTATTCCACGGTATACTCGCACCGACTCTCGGAGGCACTCTAAGGAAAACCAAGATTGTTATTCGTTCACATGGACAACGAAGCATTTATTAGGGTCATCCCTTGTTCCATTCCTAAAAATTAGTCTATAAATATTGGGGGTTTCCCGCTTTTTATATGTTTTTAAAATAGTATTGATAACCATTGTATCGATAACCACCATAATCCATAACTACTAAAGTTAATAACCACTAACGAATTATTTGCTAAAAATGGCTTCTCCTGACTGTTCTACTTGCTGCTCCAACTGCTCCAACTGTAAGAGTTGTGTTGACAAATGTGTTTGCTCTACTTGCAAGAAGTAAGTATGTTGATATTTAGTTTATTTTTAATATACTGATATGGGGTAGAAATGTTGTAGTATGTTTGATCTACTGATCTGGGGCTAGTTATAAGTGAAGACCAGCTTTCTAAATGCTTAGTTTTTATTTCTCTTTATCTATTAAAGTGGTTCAGTGTATAGTGTGCGAGCATAAATATTATTCAATCAACCTCTTACTTGGTCTATACTACTATTCGTTCATTTGAACGTGTAATCACTTTTAACGCTAAATCATCCTATCACCTACTCCTTAATTCATATCTTTACTCCTATCTATCACTTTCCATTTCATTTTGGTTCATTGTTGAGTATTTTATACAAGAAACAATAGGAGAATAAAACAGTCTAAACTTGCTTTATTTCAATATTATTACCAGTAGATGATCACTTCAACAGTGGTATTCAGGTGCCTAGAAATATCACTAGGTAGAGTTCATTCAGTGACTGGATACAAATTTAAGTTTATAGTTAGTTACAATTTATTGTAATTTAATACACGATTTATTTGCATGATTCAAATAATTTACTTTGTTCATAGTTTAGGATATCCTATTTGAAGTTAGTATGGGTTGCAGAAAGGACTTATTATTAACACCTAATTGGCATTTATCGTTGTATAGTTGATAGTTCTATTTAATTTTAATATATATTTGAGAAAATTCATTAAGAAGCTGCAAAATACTTCAAGTTGTGAGTTGTAGTAACGAATTCTATAAGGAGTACAAGATTATACTGCTTATATTATCCGACACGTTTATTGAGTGTAATTCGTTCAGTTTATATATTGTCTGAGATTGTTAATTGTATAATAGTACAGTGTTGTCTTTTGTAGTCTAGTGAAGTATAGTGAAATATTTGAATACTAATAAGAGTTGACTAGGAAAAGTGTACATAAAAAGAAAGTGCAAAAGTAAGTGAGAAATATAAGAGACAATTAGGAGTTCTTCATTAAGAGCTAGTGGGTTAAGAATTGAAATGATATTAATGTTTTAGAGTATATTACCTAAACTAATTTAAGTGTTATTTACTATAAGTATTTATAGTTGTTTGAACCAAGTGGTGGAGACTACATGTTTTTGTATGAATTAGACAGAAATATAGAGTAAATTGAATCAAATAGATAATCAAATATACTTCAATATATTAACCCTTCTCTCCCTTAACTATTTTTCACAGCATTATCCAAAGCATACTATTAAATTAAAAACTTCACTCCACCTCTTCAGTACTATCAGTATCAACGCACAAATAAAAGCGCCAAAAATTATATACTTACATTGTATCTAATCAATTGAATAACCAACTACAATACATACTTTCATATTACTCCCACCTTCGCCCTTCTTCCCTCAAAAATAACCCCCTTCTACCTCCCTACTTCTTCTCTCCTGTCCTCGTAAACCCACCTTTTCACCCACGTGACTTTTTCGAGAACACGTCGAGCAAAAGTTCCAGACAACTAAAACATTCAAGTCGATAATAGTCTCAATCGCCAACGATATACTTAGCCATGGGCGACATAGGATATACATTAATCTACGAGCCTAATACGGCCAACAAGACGTCGGTCAATGAGTTCAAGACCCTTTTAGAAAAAGGGTCGGATGAAGTCAAGATCGATGCTATGAAGAAGATCTTGATCACTATTCTTAATGGTGATCCAATGGCTGATTTGTTGATGCATATCATTCGTTTTATTATGCCTTCTAAGAATAAGGAGTTGAAGAAGTTATTGTATTTCTATTGGGAAGTTTGTCCAAAGTTGGATGAGAGTGGAAAGATGAGACACGAGATGATTTTGGTCTGTAATGCGATCCAGAGGGACTTGCAACATCCTAACGAGTACATCCGTGGTAACACATTGAGATACTTGAACAAGTTGAAGGAACCTGAATTATTGGAAACCTTGGTTCCTAACGTCCGTCAGTGTTTACAGAACCGTCATGCTTATGTTCGTAAGAATGCTGTATTTGCCTTGTACTCCATCTACAAGGTATCAGAACACTTGTGTCCTGACACCACAGACCTTATTGCAGAGTTTTTGGCTTCGGAAGCTGACTCTGTTTGTAAACGTAACGCGTTCGTATGCTTGGGTGACTTGAACAGAGACTTGGCCTTCAGATATATCCAGGAAAACATCTATGTCATTGACACCTTGGACCCATTGGTACAATTGGCATTTATTGAATTCATCAAGAAGGACGCCATCTTGTTCCCCGTCTTGAAACCAGACTACACAGAGTTCATGCTCGAATTGATTGAAAGTTCATCGAACATTGTTGTCTACGAAGCTGCCAACACCTTGGCTCACTTGACAACAAACCCTAAGTCAATCTTATTAGCAGGAAGCAAGTTTGTCGAATTGGCCACCACAGAAACCGACAACAATGTCAAGATTATCACATTACAGAGAATCGACGACTTGCACAAGGTTCACCCTGGTGTGTTACAAGACTTGTCGTTAGAAATCTTGCGTGTATTGTCATCGCAAGATCTCGATGTCCGTAAGAAGGCTTTAGATGTAACTTTACAATTTATCAGTAGCAGAAACGTCGAAGACGTTGTCAAGTTATTGAAGACAGAACTTGAAAGAACTACCTCGTCCAACGAGGACAAGATTGCTGAATACAGACAATTGTTGATCAACGCAATCCACCAGTTAGCTATCAAGTTTGTTGAAGTTGCAGCCAACGTCATTGACTTGTTGTTGGACTCGATTGGAGACTTAAACAACTCTGCCGCATACGAGGTTGTCACCTTTGTCAAAGAAGTTGTTGCCAAGTTCCCTGACTTGAGAGAGTCGATAATAGAGAGATTGTTATTGGCATTGCCACTGATCAAGTCTGGTAAAGTATTCCGCGGTGCCTTGTGGATCATTGGTGAATACTCATTGGACGAAAAGCTCATCAAGGACGCATGGAAGAGTATCCGTGCCAGTATAGGCGAGGTACCAATCTTGTCTAGCGAAAAGAGAGCCTTGGAAGGAGGTAACGAAACTGAAGATGAACACTCTGAGAAACCAGCTGCCAAGAAACACACTGTGATTTTGGCTGATGGTACTTATGCTACCGAGAATGCGTTAACTGCCGAAGTTTCCAGCAGCAGCGAGGACAGCGCGAAACCTCCAATCCGTAAGCTCCTTTTGAGTGGTGACTTCTACTTGGGTGCTGTTTTGTCATCTACTTTAGTAAAGCTTGTTCTTGCCTTGCAACGTAGTGAAGCACAAGCCAAATTCTTGAACGCATTGAAGGCTGAAGCGTTATTGATCATGGTCTCTATTTTAAGATTAGGTGAATCGAATCTTGTGGCCAAGCCCATTGATGAGGACTCTGCTGATAGAATCTTATCTTACATCAACTTGTTGAACAACGAGGAGGATGCTGTATTGATACAGGACAGTTTCTTAGACGCAACCAAGAAGGCTTTCAAGCAGCAAGTAAAGAAGGCAGAACAAGAGAAGTTGGAGTTGGAAGCAAAGGATTTCCACGAAAATGCCGAACAAGTCGACGACAGTATTGTGTTTAGACAGTTTGACAAGGATGCTGCTGCTAAGAAGTCTGATGTAGATGACGTCAAGTTGGCATCTGGTTCTAACTTAGCTAAGGAGGACTTGTCATCGAGACTTAACAAGATACTACCATTGACTGGTTTCTCTGATCCTATTTATGCAGAAGCATTTGTTAAAGTACACCAGTACGATGTCGTATTGGACGTGTTACTTGTGAACCAAACTAAACAGACATTGCGTAATTTGTCTGTTGAGTTTGCTACATTGGGTGACTTAAAGGTGGTGGACAAGCCAGCCACTGCCAATATTGGACCACATGGTTTCTACAAGGTACAGACGACAATCAAGGTTACCTCAGCAGACACAGGTGTGATCTTTGGTAACATTGTGTACGACGGCCAGCACTCTGACGACTCGACAATTGTCATTTTGAATGACGTGCACGTTGACATAATAGATTACATCAAACCAGCAACTTGTACTGAGTCGCAATTCCGTAAGATGTGGAACGAGTTTGAATGGGAAAACAAGATCACCATCAAGTCGGAGATTTCGTCGTTGAAGGAATACTTGGACGAATTGATGAAGGGAACCAACATGAACTGTTTGACACCTGGTGCAGTTATTGGAGAAGAGTGTCAATTCTTGTCTGCAAACTTGTACTCGAGATCGTCATTCGGAGAAGATGCTTTGGCGAACTTGTGTATTGAGAAGCAAACCAATGGACCTATCATTGGACATGTTAGAATCAGATCGAAGGGCCAAGGATTGGCGTTATCTTTGGGAGACAGGGTTGCCAGCATTTCGCGTAAGAGTAAGTTGGCTGAGGTAGATCGTGTTTAACCTCAAAAAGACCATATAGTTAGGAGAAGAGCTTTTTAGTTTTTGTATTTAAGAAGTTATTGTTAAGTTTATTGTAAGTTTTAAGAATACTTTTAATAATATTTAAGAGTGAAGTGGTTATGACAGCTATACAGAATGGATGCCTGATCCCGACTGAGTAGTTGTAGAGTAATCCCAGTATGTTATAGTTGTAGTTGTGAGTACTCTAGTTTGTCTGTGATGTGATGACTGCTCTAGAATCTTGACTGATGAATATCCGTTGCATTACATTGGAATGGATCACCAGCAGAAAATTAGATTTAAATTTCAGTAATTTCAGCCATTCTATTTGATCAATTACTTCTCAAGCTAGCAATCTTCTTACTACTCTTCAATAAAAGTAACCCTTTACTTTCAGATCGTACAAACAAGTTTGAATCTGTGTGGTTTCCAAACATATTAAACTGTGTGAGTTTTTTATCATCAAGGTAAAGAGATTCCAAGTATTCTGTTCCTAAATGTACCATGAGGTTGTATAAGCTTGTAAAGTTTCCTCTTAATTCTAGTGCACCTAATTTCGGATGGTACAAGGAAGGGAAGTTTGTATCCAAGTAAGTTAATCCAGTTCCAAATAACAGGGTTACATTATGAGGTATTGGTCTTGTTTGGGCAACCAACACTTTAAGATTGTAGTTGGTTGATTTTAAAGTATGAGGTTCCAGTTTGTTGAAGTTGTTTAGTTTAACTTTAAGGATGAATGCAATATATACCATTGCTTTTGAGATAGCTTCTAGTTCTCCAAATATCGTGATGAACTGCTCGATAGTGCCTGCAATGTAAGGTGAGATGGTCAAGTCTTTGATTCCAAAATGAGTAGTGAGATCTTTTAATAAAGTATCCAATTTCTCTTCAAGGTATGCTGCTTCCGATACGGATACGATGATTTTGATTGAAAATGGTTTATATTGATCAGCCCATACCAGGTCTTTAGTAAGTTTATTCAAATAGTTGATGACTTTCGATTCATCTGGTATAGCTTCTTCTTGAGGTATTATAGGTTGGTCTACCAATTGAAGTGACTCAGTAGTTTGAGTACTTGATGTGACGTTTCTACGTCTCTTTCGGATATTGGCTTTGTACATTAGGTGTCGTCTGTGTTAGCTTCCCTTAATGTATATCTTGAACAGAAATGAAGTTCAAGTGAGCTTCGTTTCTTGAAAAAGTTTATAAGTCAATATCTGTACAGATTAAGAGTGCACTAAATGTAAGAGTTAGAGAAGATAAGGACAAGAGATTTGCATGGTGAGATAAGTATACAATATTCTGAGAAGTGCAAAGTAATAATAAAAGCATAATTAACACTTCTAAACATGTATAATCTTACTCCTACACTCCAACAACCCAAATCTCTACTCCATCCCATCTCCCACCCATCTCATAATAGGTCGTGTAAACTCAAACTTTTCTGGATGCCATCGCATTCAAATTTTTCAAACTCATAGTGGAAGTGTATAACAAAAGCACATAATGGCTAAGAAGGAAAAGGTATCTAAGACAGAGGAGGCAGGAGAAGACAACTACGAGAAGAGGTTGTCTGCCGTTTTGCCGTTTGCTAAACCATTGGCACCAAAGAAGTTGAACAAAAAGGTGTTGAAGATTGTCAAGAAGGCATCTAAAGCCAAGCATGTCAAGAGAGGTGTAAAGGAAGTTGTTAAGGCCTTGAGAAAGGGAGAAAAGGGGTTGGTGATTGTTGCTGGAGACATCTCTCCAGCCGATGTCATCTCTCACATTCCTGTCTTGTGTGAAGACTCTACTGTTCCATATCTTTTCATCCCATCGAAGGAAGACTTGGGTACTGCCGGTGCCACTAAAAGACCAACTTCATGTGTGATGATCGTCCCAGGTGGTGGAAAGTCAAAGAAGAACGCAGACAAAACTGACGAGTACAGAGAATCGTACGACGAGATTGTTAAGGAGATCCCAGAGTTGTAAAAGTCATGTTCCCCACCAGAATCTATTTACCAACATTACTGAACTGAAAGGCTTTATTTTAAAATTAAAAGGCTTTATTAAACCTACTACTAGAGATTAACATTCTCTTTTGTCATTTGTATAATAATATATGTGTAACCTTTTTACATTCGTTTTATCGTGCTGTTGTCTCTTAAACTTTAATTGATTTGTTTAAAATACAAAAATCTAAAAACATCAATACATTATTAATAAACGTAATCGTACAGTTATGTCGGACTCGTTGACAGCACAAGACTATATTGATGATCAGGCTCATCTTGAGCATGAAGCTAGAATGATAATGCCTTTTGATCCAAATGAATGCACTTATACAAAAGGAGAATTGAGACAACCTGTATTTGCATGCCTTACATGCTCCACTACTTCTGATACACCAGATAAGAATATAGGAGTATGTTACTCGTGTCTGATTCAATGCCACTCAACACATAACTTGGTGGAATTGTTCAGTAAACGGAACTTTGTATGTGACTGTGGTACGACACGTATGAAGAATGCTTGTTCATTAAGAAGTAAAGGTGATCCATCTCAAAGACGCGCTTCTTTTAATTCCCTGAACCCAGTCGACCCAATACCTGCTGAGGATATCCCCTCTCTGTCAAATAAGTATAATCATAACTTTAAGGGAAGATTCTGTTCGTGTGCTCGATTGTATAACCCATTGGAGGAAACAGGAAATATGATCCAATGTTACTTTGGAGCTACTTGCGGAGAAGACTGGTACCATGAAGATTGTATATTGGGATACAAACATGGAATCTTCAAGAAAGAAACCCCTAAAGAAGGCAATATTCTAGATAAGTTAGCACCTCCTGGTGAAGATGCACAATCAGAAAAGCCAATTGAAGAAGAAGACGAAGATATAGTAACACATTTTCCCAGTTTGGATGACTTTGACCTGTTCATATGCTGGAAGTGTGTTGAAGAATACAAGCACATCTTTAGCCAATTGGCAGATAACCCAGAGATTGTGTTTGCCAAACTCCCCCACTTTAATGAAGTGACATCAGCAGAAGAATGGGCAATGAAACATGATGAATTCAAAGGTATAAAACAAGAAGAACAAGCAACCAAGAAGAGACGTATTGAAGTACCATACTCAATCTTCCTTAACAACACCTTCAAAGATAAACTACTGAAACTTGCAACAACAGAGACCAAACTAGGCGAATTCTTACTTAATAATGACTACCTATACGCTGATGACCCAGTGTATGAGCCTCCTGAAGACGACGATGGAGCCTCCAGCACTAGCTCTATCCTAGATCTTGGTGCTGGTGCGCTTCTGTCACTTCCAAGAGAACAAGTAATCGAAGGATTACATGCATACGACAAAATACGATCCAAATTACGTGACTTCTTTAAACCTTTTGCTGAACAAGGAACAATTGTCACTGAAGACAAAGTAAGAGAGTTCTTTGATAAGATGAAAGAGGATAAAAAGTAGACTTAACTACAAGATAACTATTCTTAAAGCTTAAAACTTTCATTATATACAAATTATCAACATCTACTACGCTATTTCATAATCTTTAAAACTATTCCTTAGACACCTTTTTCTCAGTCTCCTTCTCCTTCTCCTTGTCGACTCTCTTCTTGCTCTTCTTTTCCTTCAGGTCCAATCTAGTAAACTCGTCCTTCCAGACAACGTTACCCTTTTCCTTGGTGATTTGTGGGAAAATAGCATCAAACACATCTTGGTACCATTGGACACGGATAAACTTAATACCTTCCTTAACTTCTTCAGGGATTTCCTCAAGTTCGTTTTCAATATCTTTAGGGAAGATAATAGTGTCACATCCGTATCTCTTTGCTCCCAAAATCTTCTCTCTGAGTCCACCAACAGCTAAGACTCTACCTGTGACGGTAATCTCACCAGTCATGGCGATGTTAGGTGGAATCAGTTCGTTTAATGCCAACGAAAGTAACGAAGATGTAAATGAAACACCTGCAGATGGTCCATCCTTAGGAATCGATCCGTCTGGACAATGAACATGGATTTCAGCAGCCTCAAAGAATCTATTCTCTGGGAACTTCTTAACCATGTACAGCTTCACAAAGGAGTAAGAGATAGAAGCAGACTCCTTCATGACATCCTTCAAGCTACCTGTCACGTTGACTCTTGCCAGGCCAGTTCCTGAACCTATCGAATTGGTAAGGATAGACTCAATATAAAGAGCATCTCCATTACCTGAACTACTGTACGATAATCCAGTAGCAACACCAGGTGGTAAAGTTTCGTACAAACGGTCTCTCGTGTAAATTTCAGGTCCGACAAAGTCCTTCAAGTTGTCTGCATTGATCTCAATCTTGAGGTCCTCTGCAACTTCCATCTTGACTGGCTTGTAACCGTCCTTGACAAGTTCAACACCAAGAGTCTTTTCATCATATTCGTCCTCCTCAACTTCTTCTTCTACAATCTCTTCCAATTTCTGTGCTACTGATGCTGCAGCTTCTTCTTTTTCTGGTTTAGCAACAGTCACTTCTTCTTTAGCTTCAGACAACTCTGCTTCCTTAGCTGCAACAAGTTCTTCACCCTTAGCCTTCTTCTTCTCAACTTCAGATACTACAGCAGCAGGAACGTCTCTCGACTCCATCTCTTCAACAATCTTGAGCGAAGCTTTGCTGAAGATTCTGTTAACTAAGATTTTCAAGTTTCTCAAACCACTTTCACGACAGTATTTTTCAACCAATCTAGAAATAGCATCTCTGGCAATCTTGATACTACCTTCAGTCAATCCAACCTTAGCAGAAGCAGCAGGAATCAAGTGCTTTTCAATAATCTCAATCTTTTCATTGTTGGTGTAACCAGGAACATGAATGATTTCCATTCTGTCTCTTAATGGAGGTGGAATGTTACCCAAGTAGTTGGCAGTACACACAAACAAGACCTTGGATAAATCGACCTTAACGTCCATGTAGTTATCAAGGAACCCATGGTTTTGTTCTGGATCCAAAATCTCCAAAAACGCCAGTGCTGCTCCACCAGAAGAACTCATATCCAACTTGTCAATTTCATCAATTAACATTAAAGGATTGGAGGTTCTTGCTTGTTTCAATGAAAAGATAATACGACCTGGAATGGATCCAACATAAGTTCTTCTGTGTCCCTTGACCTCGTGGACGTCTCTAATACCACCCATCGAAATACGAACATATCTACGACCCAATGTTTCAGCAATAGACTTGGCAATAGAAGTCTTACCGGTACCTGGTGGACCAGCAAGACATAAAATTTTCCCGTCAACCTTACCTGAAACCTTTCCGATAGAAATGAATTCAAGAATTCGTTCCTTCACGTCCTTCAAACCGTGGTGGTCACGATCCAAGATCTTTCTTGCTTCAGTCAAATTGAATTTGTCCTTGGAGAAAATACCCCATGGAATCAGAGTTAACCAATCCAAGTATTTTTCTACAACGACAAGTTCAGTTGGGTGGTCATTACCATTGCTCAACTTCTCGAACTCAGACTTGTAAGCCTCTCTGGCTTCTTTAGGCATCTTCAATTTAGCCAATCTCTTTTCAAACTTGTGAGGTTTCTTCTTGTCATCTACAAGTCCAGCAACCTTTGACAATTCTTGAATGTGATCTTTAACCAAGTTCTTCAACATTTGGTTCTTCAATCTTTTAGAAGTGTTGGACAGAACTTCGTTCTTCAATCTCAAGAGTTCTACTTCTGTGTTTAATAATTCGTGCACCTTTTCTAATCTGTCTGCAACGCTCAAGTTAGACAAGAGTTCTTGCAGAACTGCAGGGTGCATTGGAACAGTAGAAGCCAATGCATCTGCGAACTTTGAAGGGTCGTGGATGAGTTGAGTACACTTTGCGATGCTCTCTTTACTCTTGGGGTTGATTTGAACTGCTTGGGATAACAAGTCAGATAACTTATCAATTACTGCTCTTATTTTAGGGTCATCCTTACTGTATGCATCATCCTTGATGATCCTAGAGATAACAGTAGAAACGTTATAGTTGTCCAAGAAGGAAGGTTGTTGTTGTTGCTGTTCAGTGTCCACATTCTCAGATTCATTGACAGCAGCTGGTGTAGATGCTACAGCTGGTGCTGATTCATTTGCAGAAGTTGGGGTAGCCAATACTTGAACCTTCTTGTCGTGAGGGGTGATCAATTCTTCAATCTTACATCTACCATGAGCATATCCAAAGATGAATAATCCATGTTCAATCTTACTGAAGTGGAACAACTGACAGTATACACCGACATCGTGGACGAAATCTTTATCTTTGATGACGTCTGTGTCTTCTGAGCCACGGTCTTTAACGTGGAATAAACCAAAGTATGATTCTCTGTTGTTTAATGCGTCGTAACATGCTTTGATTACTTCTGGGTCAGTAACGTTGATCAGGAAGTGGGACCCTGGCATCGGCATTCTATCAGTCATTGGGATGGCCAAGAGCTTAGGGTACAAACCGTTGGTTGGTTTCAAAGGTGCCACTATAGGTTTCTGGCTATAGTATTCTTTATCACCCTTATTATTGTTATCATCTGGAGGAGCACCACCGGAAGCACCACCTGCAGCAGCAGCAGAACCATCGCCAGGAGCTGAGCCCGAACCAATACCAGATTCAGATGCCAGTGCAGGAGAATCTTCAGAGTTCTCCTTATCTATATCTTCATTAATCTCACTATCCTTTTCTATATCCTTGTCCTCATTCTTCTTGTCCACTGAAGGAGACTCTGATTCTGAATCTTTCGAAGGAGGTTCCGAGGAATCGTTAGTATCAACGTTTCCCTTCGAATCAGAATCCTTTGCATTATACATATCAGCCAAATACTGAATACGCTTTACATCAAAGTTATCAGTACCAGGTATCTGTGGCATGTCAAAGTCCAAATGTATGGGGTTCCTTAAAGAACCCGTTGATACAGCAGCATTAACAGAAGATGCAAGTCGAACAGAATGCAAACGTAAGGACGCACCAGAAATATTCCGGAATGCATACCTTGTCAGTCTCATCGTTGGTTATAGATGATTCCCTCTGATTAGACTAATTGATTCTTAGTAATTATGGAGATCAGTGGCAATAAAAAAGTTCTAGTGCGATTGTCGGGGTGATTGTGGTCACGAGATAACTTGGTATTTAGTGGAGAAAGAATGGGAAATGGTGGAGCAGGGACGGTGAGGGTGGAGAGATGGAGAGATGGAGAGATGGAGAGGATGTAGAGTGGTGAGTGGTGAAGATGATAGAGTATTGATTAGAGTATAGAGTAGACTGAAGTTTGATAATTGTTGAGCTTGAATATATTGGATTCTGAGTGAATTACATCGGCTTTAAGTTAGGGATTGGAAGTACCGAGTTTCTCATTAAAATTGATTAGTGATGGATTCCATGAATAAGCTCTTCTATGTTCTATCATGTTCCATTATTTATAAATGTTTGGAGAGTATGTAATATATGTGATGTTGATGAATTGATTGTATTGGATAGTGGGAGTGAGAAATTAGTTTAATGTTTTGGGTTAGTGGCTTGTTTATATGTTTGACTGTACTTGTATTGTTGTGTCTTATCTATGTGTAGGGGAGTAGTTTGAAAGATATATTGTAGTGATGAAAATGTGAAAATTGGTATGATATTTTAGAAAGCTCAAAGAAATATGAATAAGCCACTATCACTGATAACAAATACAATCTTTCTTTCACGGATAACTACATCCGTTTACTATTTCGTTGAGTGTTCCGTCTGTTCGTTCTTACTGGAAGTTTTCATAAATTGTACTTTTTCGCAACCACTAGTGGTTGCGAATTCTTCATTGCATGATTAAAAAGGATGGAGAATGAAGAAGTAGCTTTGGTTGGTAGAGTACCCCAGGATTCGTGATGTGATTGTATTGTTAGATACGATATATTTGAAGTCATGACATCTTTTGTGTTGCATCTCGTCACCAGAGTCTAAAGTACTAAGGTATATTCATATAACATTAATACAGTACAAGTCTATTAATAGCCAGCTAAGCTGAACATCTGAATTAAATCAATAATAGATTTCTAAGAACCTGCTTTAAGAAATCTGTCCCTAAATGAGGTCAACACCAACAGAATAATATTCAATTCATAAATGAGTCAAAAGGTGAAGACTCTTTAATCAATTGTGAAAATATTCTTTTTCTTCTTTAATGGTTCACCCAACAGAAATGCAGGTGCGTTTCCCATGATTTGTGTCAACAGTTTCTTTCTAGCTTTTGGCGGTGAATCACCATCACCATCTATAAAGTTCCCATCCTGATAATAATTTAATGAATTCAAATGTTCATCTTCTAATCCTAAACTCTTTGAACTTTTATCTGATGGTAAAACATTCTTTGCAGGATTAAGAAGTTGTAAGGATATTTTCGTCTTCTTCTTTACAACCTGCTTTCCAGAAAATACACTCTCTAGCTTTGCTTCAAGTGAAGATTTACGTGCAGCAGGTTTCAATTTCTCGTATTTGTTCTTTCTACTTGGTGTGAATTCTGGTGATGGTGATCTCGAGTTTGGAGACCGTTCAAACGCTCTTAATGAACGTCGTGGGGTAGCTGTTTCAATACTACTTGGAACAATTGGTTTAGACTTGGATGTCTTTGCTGGTACTGTAGGACGTACAAATAACCCTGTAGTTTCCTTTAATTTACTTTGTCTCAATGGAGTCAAAACATCTCCTGCACCAACTAAATTTGGTGGTGGTGACGATAATAAGCTTGTTGATTGTATAGATGTCTTAGTATTGTTTCCATCAGGTTTAGCCTTCTTAAGCTGTCCACGTAGTTTAACATTCTCCTCCTTCATAGCCTCGTGTCTAGCTTCATGCAATTTGAACTTTATCGAATGTTCCTGTTTCAACCTATTGGTCATTAACTCATACTCATTGATCTTACTTTTCAACTCTGAAACTTCACTACTCTCCAGTTTCTTGGATGATTTCTTGGAAAGCTTAGTGTCTGCTACAATCTTGAAAACTGCCAGAGTAATCATCTGCTTGCGCATTACATTCTCATTCTCTAACCTTGCAATCTCTTCTCGAGTCCCATAGTGTTTGGCAAGTTGGCTCATATTTGTATGTTTATTTAAACTTTTTATCATTAAATTTTTTTGGAACTTCACCAATAAAGGTTTCACTACAAAAGATGCAGAAGCATAGAACAGACTTGTATCGTACAGTTGATGGTCGTTATGCTAAGTTCATTACTCTTGATAAAGAGAAAATCCTATCTTCAAAATACCATGATATAGAACTTAATGATGATAGCTATACCATCACATTGGATAAGAATGCTCCTGATTATAAGGAAGTGAGGAAATACAGAGGGACTATACCACCACCAGATGATGTTTTAGATTCTTGGAAGACAGGTAACTTGAAAATACCAATGAAAACAAGAGAAGACTTTGAAACAGAAGAAGTGAAACTACCTGATCCAGAGCTTCTTAAAGTGTTACATTATTTTGCAAGTAAGAAGATGTCAAATACGAGGATAGAGAAAAAGTTTGATGAAGGAGCATTGATTGCATTAGGAAAGTTAGTTGAAACATGGGCAGATGAATTAATAGACGAAGAAACAGCACTCTTGTTTGCAACAAAATATGAGGATGAAGAAGAAGATGATGATGAAGAAGATGAGGAAGAAGACGAAGATGATGAAAAATCGCTGCTGAATAAGGTGAAAATAGAAGAAGAAAGCGAGGATGCTAGTAGTGAAGATGTGGAATTACTGGATGAACTGGACCTTGAAAGTAGCTCTGATGAGAATTAGAGCCACTTCCCAAAAATGCATTACACACTTATAATTAACTAAAATTTATAATCCAGCAATGGAGATATTTAACGAATGAACGATTACTCTATATTATACAATATTTACTACTTTGTTTCAGTTTCAGGCTCAACACTCTTGATCTCAGTGTCAGTACTTGATTCAGGTTCTGCAGAGCGACCAGCCTTGATAGCTTCCTTATTCTGTTGGTATACAGCTTCCTTACCTTGGTCCTTTGACGTAGTCTCAATACCAAATACACGGTAAAGTAACTCATGTGTATCTTGCTTGTTAACCATCAAGTTAACATTACTCTTACCCTTCCAGAGTGGCAAGAACAAGTCTTCTAAGTCACCGTCTCTCTTAACAGTCAAGAAAACACATCCTTCAGTTAAGCCCTCTAATCTAGCAGAGAATTCTGGATCCACTTCCTTGAGGTCGGCAAGTTTAGGGAATGCTTCTTGGAATAATACTTCCAACAATTTGAGGTTACATGTGACTCTTCTACTTTCACCTAAGAAAGGTTTAATAGTGTGCAATGATTCGTTTTGGACTCTCCATGGACAGTTACCACTGTCATTTCTTTGCGAAACAAATAACTTGATACCAGCATGAATAATCTTCAACTTCTGTTCAGTCATGTCGAGAATCTCTTTAATAATTGGAGAAACGTAGTAGATAGTTCTTAATGGTTCACCAGTGGCGTTTCTCACCAATGCAGTATTACGTGGGAACTTCTCAGAAATGTCATAGAAGGGCCAGCACTTTGCCAATTGCTCATTGTCTTCTTCCAAGAAGATGAATGGTTCTTCATTAGCATTTCTTGGGAGTTTGTCCTTTCTTAATTGAACCAAAGGAATCTCTTGGTTAGCAGTCTTTTGCTTCTTGGTACCGGTTTCTTCTCCTTCGGTGGCTCTCTTACGGTTTTCAGCAGCCTCAGCTTCTTTGTCAATCTTTTCGAAAACAGTGATGAAAAATCCTCCAGTGTTTTGCAAGTGTGGGTAAACTCTAATACAGTTTTCCAACTTGAATTCCTTAGCTTCTTCTTCGGTTGGTGGGAAAACAGTGGCTGCCACGTCTTCTGCACCAGGTTCTCTGATTTCCATGTCTTTTCCTAAAACCTTCCAGTCACTGATACCTTGACGTCTGATCAAGCCCGGTAATTCGTTGTCACAGTTGACCAATCTGATTTGGTCACCCCATTTTCTTAAAGCAGCAGCGATGACAGCTTCGTTTTCAACTGGTGATAAGGAACAGGTTGAGTATACTAATCTTCCACCTTTTCTTAACAACTGTAAACCTCTGTTCAAGATATTTACTTGCAATGGGTGCAATCCAAGGGCATTTCCGACAGTGAAGTCTTTCCAAACATTCACATTCTTTCTCATGGTTCCATCTCCAGAGCATGGAACGTCACACAAGATTCTGTCGAATTTCAAGTATTCTGGGCTTCCGTTCAATCTAATTCTAGGGAACATTTGTGCATCGTGGTTGACTACCATGAAGTTAGCAGAGTTTAATCTTTTAACTTGGTGTACCAACATGTGTGATCTCTTGTAGTCTGAGTCGTTAGCCATGACAAATCCAGTAGGTGCTACAGTTTCATCTTCTACGTGTAATGCTTCAACCAATTGTGCGGTCTTGGATCCAGGTGCAGCACACATGTCTAAAACAGCATGGTGTGGTTTGATATCCATTAATAATGGTGGGATCATCGAAACAGCTTCTTGTCTTGAGATGTTACCAACTTCGGTTTCAATCACGAGGAATCTCTGGGTCTTAGCAAATTCCTTTTGCTTTCTGACAACACCCTTGGATACATCGATTTGCCATCCCAATTGGTCTGGGTAATAGGCCAAGTTTCTTGGAGCCAACTTAACTCCTTCAAATTCAATGCCCTGCAATTCTGAAACGTGATTCTTAATAAAGTTATCATTAATCTCACTAGCATGCTTTCTAGATCCAGTGATTCTAAATGTCAAAGGTAAGTTCTCCTGACAGTGCTTCTTAAAAGTATCCCACTCATCCTCTGGAATAATATTCATAGCCTTATAATAACTCTCCCACTTTTCAGACTCTCTAACAGCATCATTCCAAGAAGCAGCACGATCGATTTCTCCACCACGCTTCCCGAAATTCTTTCTCTCACCACCCTTATTATTCTTTCTAAAGTTCCGCTTTCCCATGTTCGGTTTACCAGCTATATATCGTAAAAGCAGTCGTAGCATCAACTTAGTCTCATCTCGTAAAAAATTTGTGAATCCCGAAGCGATGAGGCTCGGCACGTGATGAAATCTACTCCTCGTGACTTCTATCCGTTTTCAAAGGCGTTAAAAAGCAAAGAGTGTGTGATTAAATAAATCAGAGGAGTTGAATGTCATCACAGACTAGGATAGGGTTTGGTGGAGCCGTAAGTGTGCTAATGAGCGAGAATGATAATGGGAAATAGTACTAACATGAAATTAGTTTGGGACCTTTCTAGGGGTTTCGGCATATCGTAGGCTTGAAAATGGTGGTCCAGGTGTGCATGGATTACTTCAGAACTATTACAATTATTTAGCCTCGTTGGCATCTACAAACCCACTGCAGATCAAGATTGAGAATGTATTCTTGATCGTTGTGTTTTTGCTAGGGAACTTGAGTAAGTGGGCGATTTTCGGCAAGTTGACTGATAGGGAGATTAAGAGTTTAAGGGTGAAGGTGGGCTACACATTATGGGAATTTTGTTTTGGGTTCCTTGTATTTTATTACCAGTGTTTTGAGTTCGATGTCACTGTTATCAAGCATGAATTATTCAAGTATGCTGGGCTTTTCTTGTGTGTTGTTCTCCTTAAGAGTTTCCATTATTTATCACAAGAGAGAGTCCTGACACTTTTCAACTTGAACAACAGAGTTGAAAACTCCAACGATAGCATTAACGATGTCAAGTACGTGGCCATACGATTCTCAATAGGATTGGCACTCTTGAACTTCATCGACGGAATGCTTGTGTACCGATTCGTAATAGACACAGCATCGCAAAAAACGATTTCATTTGAAGACAATATCTTGATTTCGATTTTCGGGTTTGAGATCCTCCAGATGTTCCCATTGATCATACTGACATCGTTGAAGTTCACCTTAAATTATTACGAGCACCTGCGAGACCGTGCTTCGGATACATCATGGAACGAAACAAAGTTCAAAATCAGCAATGTAATTGACTTTATAGTGAACTTTGCACGGTTCATGATGGTATGCGGGTTCTCCATCATCTTCCTTTACTTTTACACATTCCCACTCCACATTATGCCACAATCATACGCCACATTCAGGTTACTAATCGACATTACAAGAAACTTAATCAACTTCAAAAAGAAGAAAATTCTACTACTGAGATTACCTGGAGTCCTCGTACCACGAGAAGAAAATTGTACTATTTGCTACGATCCAATGACCGACGCAAGAGAAATACGGCAGTTCACGTGTAAACATGAGTTTCACTATAACTGTTTAAGTAGGTGGTTTGAGTTTTCAACCTCATGTCCAATTTGCAGGAACAAATTATAGATTATGGGGGATATGATTTAATAGATTAATGACTTGATTGAATGGAAAAGAATCAATGAAGATATGACATTGTAGTTAACCTAAAACCTTCTCTCAAATTCACATGCTTAAGTCACACAAGATGGTTGATTGAATATTTGCAATTGACATTTTGCATTTGAATAATACATGACATGATGTCACTTGAGAGACTACTTGATAAAGTTGTAACCTAAAAATTGTATTAAAAACACTAAAGAAGTAAAACCTTCAAACTCATACAGAATTAAAACCTAGAAATAATCATTGCCTTCGGAATTAGCTATCCCAGCAGTGAGAGAGTCTATATCAACAGTTCCACCAGCTTCTCGGTTGTTGATATCATCTTCAATAAACTCATCATATCTATAATCGTCTGCCTTCTTCTCCTTATTTTTGGTGTATCCATTGTAGAACGATCCTGGCGAGCTTGTGCTTGATTGGTTTGTTACTACGTTGGAGCTTGCTACGCTTGCGCTTGCGCTGTCTTCTTCCATTTCTCCTCCATTTCTTGTGCTTCCTTGTACTTCGTTGTTGTTTTCTGTTTCTTCAAGTTGGAAATCTTGTACTGTTGGATTTGCTGGAGAGTGAGTTCCTGTGTGGAATCCATTACTATGGTCATGGTCATGGTCGTGGTTATCTTTAATGTCGAGTTCTTGTTCATCACCTCTAGATCCTGGTGATTCAGATGAAGAGGACAGTCCTGCTTCGTTGCCTGGTTCGGCTATTTCCGGTTCTACGGGAAGTACTGCTACTAGTTCAGAGTCCACAGGAATAGAGACAGCATTTTCTTCAGCTTCAACTTCTGCAGCAGCAGCCGCAGCAGCACTCAACTTGGCTTGCCTCTTAGATATCCTTGTTTCTCCCCTCTCTTGTCTCAAGGCCTGCTGCTCTCTGTACTTAGCCAAGTAGATTTTCAACACCTCTGCATAATTCTCAAACCCCAAGTCATGCATCGAATACAAAATATCCTCACCATTAATCGTCTTACGCTTCTCTCGAAGACACTTGTCGCTAGCCTCTGATGTTATGAATGAAATAAACTCAGAAACGCATTCTTGCATACATTCTTTGGCATCCTTAGATACCTTAGCCGTACCAGGAAGAGTGTTTTTCATCAACCGCGCCACATTAGCAATCGGTAACCAACGGTCCTGCTCTCGTAATTCAACATCATGTGGGTTTATATTGGGGTCCATTATGGCGTTGAGTCTTTTGGTTGTATTTTATTGATGCAAAAAGAAAAAAAATCACTTCTTTCAAGTTAGAAGATTAGAACGCAATATACTGTAAGCTATTAGCGTCAAAAATGTGTATATTTTGATGAATTTTTGAAGTTTATTTATCAAGCTTAGACCTATACTGTTTAGTCCAAATGTTTCAAATCAGGGAATCTTTTAGTATGACTAAAGTCTCGTTGGTCAGTGGCTACGAATTGCTCGTGTCGACTGAAAATTTTCGGCGTTACTAGTGCGGCAAGGGGCTTTACTTTGTTTCGTTTTTCTGGGGAAGGAAATGTCGTAGTTATGTCGTAAATGTAGTGTATTACTCATTCTATGTCTTACATGTTAGCAAGAACTGTCGCGTTTTTAGGTGTATGTTTACATGTTATCTTTTATGTTTCATTAAATGATCTTATGAAAGGTGAGGTATAATGTCTACCCAATCATCTAAGCTATTGAGTAAATCAACCAGTGGAGCTTCGGTTCTTATATTGGTTCAGTTTGTTACCAAGTTATCTACTTTCTTGTTGAATCAATTGTTGATTAGATACATCTCTCCAAAGATCTTTGGGTTATCTACATACTTGGAGTTTTTAGTATCAACAGTACTATTTTTCAGTCGTGAAGGTGAAAGGTTATCTATTCAACGGACTGAAGCGAGTTCTAAAAGTTCTGGTAAAGAAGATTCTTCTAGGTTTGTTGAAAACTCAGAACGTGGTGTTTTACAGAGTATTGTTAATTTCGGGTTCCTTCCTTTGATTGTAGGTGTCCCATTATCAATTGGTATTTTTGTATGGCAATTCAAGACTGACTTGTTTCAAAAGTCTTTAATTCCATTACCTTATTATAAGGTCACTACTGGTTTGATATGGGTCCTGATATTATTGGAACTATGCATTGAACCTGTATATGCAATCAACCAATTTGAGTTGAACTTTAAAAGAAGATCTCAATTCGAAGGCATGGCTGTCTTTTCAAGATGTATATCTACCTTTGGTAGCATTCTTGTATTCAACAAGTACTGTAATGCATCTGATTTCGACGGGTTGGCTGTTTTAGCATTTGCAATTGGTCAATTCACTTATTCTTTCATTCTTTTCATTAGATACTACTTGAGTTTTGGCCAAGATAACGCAACCAAAAGCAAGAATGAACGTTTGAGCTTATCAATTCAGAAAATACATACTGAGGCATCAAGCTTTTATTACTTCAACCCAAAAATCGTTACTCTTTGGAAAAGTTTATTTGTCCAGATGATCTTTAAACAGTTTCTCACTGAAGGTGACAAGATATTAATCAATTACTTGTGTTCTGTTGAAGAACAAGGTGTTTACTCAGTTATAACCAACTACGGATCGATAGTTGCCAGATTATTATTCCAACCAATTGAAGAATCAATGAGATTGTTATTCACTAGATTACTTTCTTCTGGAAACGATAAAGCAAAGGGTGCAGTAGAATCATACAAATTAATGAAAAACTTGAGCATATTCTACTTGAATCTTTCGATATTGATAATACTTGGAGGTTTCACCAATGCTTCTTTCCTTTTAAAGGTTTTATTGGGAAGTAAAACAAGTGCATGGGCTCAAACAAATGTATTTGAGGTATTCCCACAATATGTGTTGTACATTCCATTACTTGCATTCAATGGAATCCTTGAAGGATTCTTTAGTAGTATTGCTACTGGCAGCGACATCAAACGATTCTCCTACTTTATGACAGTCCTGAGTGTAATTGTCTTGGTTTCACTGTACGTTTCAATTGAGAAGATGGGATTAGGGTTAAGTGGACTTATTTTGTCCAACTGCATTAACATGACCTTGAGAATCGTCTATTGTTCAATTGTTATCAAATCGTTTTACTCAAAGTTCAACATAAATGTCACTGTGAGTAGCATACTTGACCATATCAAATACTCGATAGCTGTAGCCTTGATCTTGGAGTTGGTCCAGTATAAGTTCATTTTCAAAGGCGAAACATTATACACAAGTTCTTATGTACAATTGGCAAAGAGTATAATTGTATGTGTGGTATGTCTTGGTAGTTTGGGCTTTATAGAAAGAAAGATATTGTTGAATCAAATTGGAAGTTTAAAGAAAAGGTTCAAGAAGGATTAGAAATGAATATCATATACAAAAACAGAATCGATACATCTCCTAATAACGCACTTAACATTCATAAAATGACCCATTCATTTTGCGGATGAACACCTAAAGATTAATCAATTAGTTTACTGAAGCAAAAAGATTGAGTCGTCACGCTAGAAACTTTAACACATATCTTAGCCTCTAGTCTTCCTTATCGCCTCCTCACGGGTAGCAGTCTGTGCTGAATTGCTTCCCTCCAGTGTATTGCTACTCATTGCCTGGTCAAGATGGATTGATTACTCAAATCTTCTATGACCGTACCGTGAGAATCGAACCGGGCTCAAGACATGAAGTCGAGATTAAAGTTCACGAACAGCGCGCTTCTGCCAAAAGCCATCACAGCCGGAATTTTAAGTTTTAAATCGGTCTATTATGTGTGTCACGTGTGGTTGTAACAGTAATTTATGGTATGAAAGGTAACTGTGTTGAGCTAGGGGAGGACTGTAGGTGTGATTGAGCCAGATGGTTTGATGTGTCTATTTTGAGTGACTGAGGGGGAATCTGATGGTTTTGGAAGTGATATTTCAAGGCATTTGAGAGTGGGTTTGAACTCAACAAATGGGACGAATCTCTACCAGTGATGACTTCAATTTTGAAGTTATCACTTAGCATGCCTGGGTACAATCAAGTAAGTATATTTCCACAGCATAATAGAAAGGAGTCTATTTGTAGAATAAGTTCACCACCTTCCAAGGATATATCTTACAGCGCTACCTCGACTATGGATTATCCACAAGTGTTCACGCTCCCTAGTAGTCTATGAATTCAACACGACCCTAATCAACTGTAGCAAGCACTCAAACTCTCAGACAATACTCCAACCGATCCCAACTACTACTACCACCTTCTCTCTGCTGTCAAAACACGAATCTTAGATCATCTTGATCATCTTGAAACTTTAGAAAAAAGAGTGCAATATAAGAAGCATCTTTTTAAATCTCAACTTGGGATATTAAATTGTACAATATGGTTATCGTAGAGCTACTGAAGTCTGTCGATACGTTAGCGCGTGCTATAACTGAAAAGAACAAGGAGTTAGATGATTTGAAGAGAGTATATGAAACAAAGCTAAGGATTATTAATGAGTACATTGATTCGCTTGACATTGAGGATGTCGATGGAGATGCTGACAGTTTAGATGAACTGACATTTCTAGAAACAATATCGCTGTCTGTCAAATGTACGAATTGCTCACATGAACTTTCAAACACTGAAGATTATATTGTGATACCTAGAAGAAAGGTGAAAGTTTCACACGAAGGAATTGAAAAGTTGAGCTTGCAAACACCACTTCCATTAAAAGAGGACAACTTGAATGTAAAACTGGAATCTTTAAACCCACATACTCAATCTCCAAACACCCATGGCAACAAAACTTCTCGAAATGCCAATTATCCCAGAAACTCACAAGACTCTCAAAGCCAACCATCCAATAAACAGAATAACCAATCGAAACGATTTTGCTCCTATTGCAAGAAACCAGGTCACTCTCGAGCGAAATGCTTGCAAAGGCTATCAACTCCAATCGATGAGCCCAAATAATTAACCTACAAGTTAGTCGTAGTCATTCTATATTACATGCTATACATTATACAAATACACCAACATTCCTTATTTTGCTGATTGAGCCAAAGCTTCTAGAAATATAGTTAGTAAATGAATAAGAATCAATATTAGTTTGCTGTTCTAAACAACTCCAAGCTCTTGAATTGAACTGGACCAAATTGTAGAACAGATGAATAAAGTACATACCCCTTCTTGAAGCATCCTGTAATAAAGTGCAGTCGACAGCATTTGGGCTGAAGTGAACGTAACGAACAGTGGAACCTCTGATAAACAAGTTCTTCACGGATTGTAAGTGTGGATAGCTGTTAGCATTAACACACGAGATATTGTCCAATTTCAAGTTCAAAAATTGGTCGACTGACCTTAAGACTCCTTTGATTTCTATATCATTTTTTAACTCAACAGTTACTTCTTGTTCAACAAGGGTCTTGAAAAAACTAAAAAACAACATCCTATTACACCTTGTTGATCTGTATCCTCCAAGTATCGAATCAAGTCCTGGTTGTGCTCTTTTTATTTGGAGGTTAAAAGAGTTTTCTAAAAAAAGTATTTGTCAAATATTACGTCAGCCGCAATTATATGGCTGCAAAATTTACACTTTTATTTAAATGAATAGTTCTTGTTCTATTTGTGCTAGCTCGATTTCAGTCATTGATATGTCGTTGTCGCTCGTTTTGGGGTTGTGTTGTAAAGTGAAGTCGGCGTTGCTAGTTAGACTATAGTCATCTTCTTCAATTAAGATATTCTTCAAAAAAAGATGAACAAAGCGAGTCTTCTCTATTCATGTCAGATGTTGAAGGGCCAAAGATCTGCAGTTCAAATGGCTCTATTGGTGTTGGAATTGAGTTCTCATTATGGTACGAGCTGTACAAATAAGTGGGTGGTGTTAAGTGGTGGTATTTTCGTTTGTGCTTGCTCTTCTTGCTCTTTTTACCTTTGGAGAGTCTTGCCAATTTGTTGTTTTCAGTCTCAGCAAAACTCATGAATTCTGATGCAAAGTCTGTGATTTCACCGGCAGTTAGATTACAACTTAAGTCCTGTAATACGTTAACTTGTCCGCCTCCATGTAGAACCAATGGGTCAACAGATCCACAGTTTTCAAGTTCTTGTACGCCTTGATGGAAATACGGTTCAAGTTTGGTGAAACTGACATCCAACTTAAAAGTCTCCTCTGGATCTTGAACAATTGTTTCATCCAAGATTGCGTCAACTTCCGTCTTCTTCTCTTCGAACCGTGAGTTTATCTCGCTAACCATTTCCGCAGCACCATCGATTTCATGTTGCAAATTCATCATGAGTTTCCATTCAGTCTTTTGGTTAACTTCTGGTATGGTTTCACTTGAATGGTTTGGCGTTTCAATAACTTGTGGAATTTCAACAGTGTTATCTTCAACTTGTTCTTTTTTTGGTTGATTATGTGGAGCTTTCACTTTGATTTTAGAAGGAATGTTTACCATCTTCGAAGACCTTAATGGTGAGAATTTCCCACTTGCAACTTCTTTATCCTTTTGCTGTTGGATAAACATCAACTCTGATTTTGATTTCCTGCCTCTTTTCTTCTTGGGCGGTGATGACATAGAATCTTTAATATCACTCATAGTTTCAGTACTCAACTCAGTACTCATCTCTGAGAGTGTCAGACACTGGTTGCCTCTATAATTTGAAGGTGATCTACCTCGAATAGTCAACGCGGGAGTTTCTATCCTTGCAACGTCAATTCTCGTACCATTCTCCAAGTAACCCACCAAGACCACTTCTAAAATGAAGGTACGGTGATTCAAAGCTGGTTTCGAGTAGTTGATGGCCGATGAGAATTGAATCCGTTCGTATCTTGCTACTATTGCAGATTGCTGAGTCGGTGGGTAGGTTGATAAAATGCAGTCGTTGTTCAAGTCACCAAATTCCTTAAAGTCCAGGAAGAAGAGGCGATTGTACGAGGTGATTTTGCTTGCGTTACGTATGTTTGCGCTTCTCTTAATAACGCTATGACTAGGTAGTCTACCTGGGATCGCAATGAACTCTCTAGGAATGTATTGAGGGCCCCTATCTCTCTTTGCTGTGTGTTGGATGAGCCCAACTATCTTCCCGTCTTCGCAGCACCTCGAAACTAGTTTCAATCCAAAACAACTAATCTCAATTTCCTTCCCTGTGCTGTCTACAGTGTAAAACTTTTCCTGGGCAACTATATCTAATAATCTCAGTTCAAACTCAAAAGCTGCCACTAATGTAAAGTAGTTTCTCTTGTACCCAATCCACTCATTCTCTATCAAGTCAAACCCACGATCTATTCGAGCACTAATCAAAGGTAGTACCAACTCGCCAGTGGACTTGATATGCACCGCGTGCTGCAGAATAGTAACTTGAAAGGGTGGACCAACTTTGAACTGTTGACCTGATCTCGGCGCTACCTTCAGTCTACTTCTCTTAGAGGCTTTTACCTCTGAATCTGGAGTTTGGGCTCTCGATTCAATTAGATGTTCATCATAAATTGACGGGATTGTAGATTCTAAATCGACGGTTACATCTCGTCCCGTGTTTCCCTCCATTGAAATTAAAGGGTCTATTTGCTCTGAATCTAAAGGTTTGCATCCTACTATACCGTTTGTCATGATTGCAAACCTTTAACGCTGTGGTTGTTACAAATGGAATGGGTGCAAAAAATTAAATTTCCACTACGTGCGGTCCTTTTATTTAAGGTAGGGTAGAGAAGGAGTGTTAATATGGTTGAGCAATTTAAAGGTGACTATGAGACGCACCCTAAACCCGGGTAGTGCCATACAGAATCTTATTGAACACTATAGTGTAGTGAATTCAATGTTAATCCGTTTAATAATGGCTATTTAATAAAGACCATTTAACAAGTAAACATTAACATGTCTAATTAGAAACAACTTGAAATTCATAACAAATTAATAAAACAATGAACTTCAGTAACCAACTTCTCCACCTTAATGCATAAACCAACCTTTACACTCACATCTCTCTATCATCACCACCAGCTCATCTAGTCTACTACTTTGTGTAACTCGAAATTGCAGCCTATTTTTCACCACGCACTACTCATCTCTTTTTTTAAAAAAGCATACACTTGAAGGCAAGAATGGGGAAGAAAGCTATTGATTCTCGTGTGCCATCGCTCATTCGTAATGGTGTCCAGCTGAAGGAGAGAAGTTTCTTCTTTATTGTTGGAGATAAAGCTCGTAATCAGTTGCCTAATTTGCATTATTTGATGATGTCTGCTGATTTAAAGCTGAACAAGTCTATCTTGTGGGCTTATAAGAAGAAGTTGTTAGGGTTCACTTCTCACAGACAGAAGAGAGAGAATAAGCTTAAGAAAGATATTAAGAGAGGTATTAGAGATGCCAATGATCAGGATCCATTTGAAGCTTTTATTTCGAACCAACATATTAGGTATACCTACTACAAGGAAACAGATAAGATCTTGGGTAATACATATGGTATGTGTATTTTACAAGATTTTGAAGGATTGACTCCAAATTTGTTGGCCAGAACTATCGAAACTGTTGAAGGAGGTGGATTAGTTGTGATTTTGTTGAAATCAATGACTTCCTTGAAACAGTTGTACACCATGTCAATGGATATCCACTCTCGTTATAGAACTGAAGCTCACGACGATGTGGTTGCCAGATTCAACGAAAGATTTTTATTATCATTGGGATCGTGTGAGAATTGTTTGGTTGTAGATGATGAATTAAATGTCTTGCCAATTTCGGGAGGTAAACATATCAAACCATTGCCACCAAAGGATGATGATGAGGAAACTCCAAATGCTATAGAATTGAGGGAATTGAAACAAAGCTTGGCTGACGTCCAGCCTGCTGGATCCCTTGTAGGATTATCGAAAACAGTCAACCAAGCCCAAGCCATCTTAACCTTCATTGATGTGATTTCAGAAAAATCTTTGAGAAGCACAGTAACCTTAACTGCAGGCAGAGGACGTGGTAAGTCTGCAGCTTTGGGTATTTCCATGGCTGCCGCAATTTCTCACGGCTACTCCAACGTGTTTGTCACATCTCCATCGCCAGAAAACTTGAAGACTCTCTTTGAGTTTGTTTTCAAAGGGTTCGATGCTTTAGGTTACACAGAGCACTTAGATTACGACATTATCCAATCTACTAACCCAGCTTTCAACAAGGCAATTGTCAGAGTTGACATCAAGAGAGGCCACCGTCAAACTATACAGTATATTTCTCCAAACGACCACCACGTTTTGGGTCAAGCTGAGTTGGTCATTATTGATGAAGCTGCTGCCATCCCATTGCCAATAGTCAAGAAATTAATGGGACCATACTTAATTTTCATGTCGTCTACCATTAACGGTTACGAAGGTACTGGAAGATCTTTATCATTGAAGTTGATCCAGCAATTACGTACACAGTCTACTGGTCGTGACAACTCACAAACAGCCGTCGTATCGAGAGACAACAAAACTCCTGAAGCTCAATCTTTAAATAGAACTTTGAAGGAAGTTGTTTTGGACGAACCAATCAGATACGCTCCAGGCGATCCAGTTGAGAAGTGGTTGAACAAGCTCTTGTGTTTGGATGCATCGTTATCTAAGAACTCAAAATTGGCTTCCAAGGGTACTCCTCACCCATCGCAATGTAACTTGTTCTATGTTAACAGAGATACTTTGTTCTCGTACCACCCAGTTTCTGAAGCATTCTTACAGAAAATGATGGCATTATACGTTGCCTCGCATTACAAAAACTCTCCTAATGACTTGCAGTTGATGAGTGATGCTCCAGCACATCAGTTGTATGTGTTGTTACCACCAATAGATGAACAAGACAACAGAATCCCAGACCCATTGTGTGTTATTCAATTAGCCTTAGAAGGTGAGATCTCTAAAGAATCGGTACGTAAATCCTTGTCTCGTGGCCAAAGAGCAGGTGGTGATTTGATTCCATGGTTGATCTCTCAGCAATTCCAAGATGAAGAGTTTGCCAGTTTGTCTGGAGCTCGTGTTGTTAGAATTGCCACAAACCCTGAATACAGTGGTATGGGATACGGTTCAAGAGCATTGGAATTGCTCCAGGACTACTTCCAAGGAAAATTCACAGACATTAGTGAATCTACAGAGTTGAATGACCACACCTTGACTCGTGTAACAGACAAGGAACTCGCAAACGCCCTGTTGAAGGATGAAATTAAGTTGAGAGACGCTAAATCCTTACCCCCATTATTATTGAAGTTGTCTGAAAAAGCACCTTACTACTTGCATTACTTGGGTGTTTCATATGGTTTGACTCCTCAGTTGCACAAATTCTGGAAGAAGGGTGGATTTGTTCCAGTTTACTTGAGGCAAACACCAAATGAGTTAACCGGAGAGCACACTTCAGTCATGCTTAATGTCATTCCAGGCCGTGAAGATGCTTGGCTCAAGGAGTTCTCCAAGGACTTCCACAGAAGATTTTTACTGTTACTCTCATATGAATTCAAAAAATTCCCCTCACTGCAGAGTTTGGGTATGATTGAGGCTATTGAGGCTGGGGAGGAGAAGAGCAAGACAAGTGTGGTTTCCAAGAAAGAATTGGATGCGATCCTTTCGCCATTTGACTTGAAAAGATTGGAATCATATGCAAACAATTTACTAGACTACCATGTAATTGTGGATATGTTGCCGTTGCTTGCACAATTGTACTTTACAAAGAGAACTAAGGATGTGTCGTTGTCTTCGGTACAATCTGCTATTTTATTAGCTATTGGATTGCAACGTAAGGACATTGACCAAGTGTCAAGAGAACTCAATCTTCCTTCGAACCAGTCGATGGCTATGTTTGCAAAGATTGTACGTAAATTTTCCACCTTCTTCAGAGGAGTATTGAGTAAAGCCATAGAAGAAGACATGCCTGTATTGGAAGACGAGGCTGTGAAGGAAATGGACGGAACTGCAGAACATGTAGACTACGAAGCATTTGAACAGAAATTAGCTGAAGACTTGGATGAGGCAGGTGACGAAGCCTTGAAGGAATTGCGTACCAAACAAAGAGAGTTGATCAATGCGATCAACTTGGACAAGTATGCAATTGACGAAGAGGCTGACTGGGAAGGAGCCGGAGACTCCGTGAAGAAGGCTGTGAACAAGAAGGGAGTGGTGAGTGTCAAGAACAAGAACAAAAGACAGTCGACCGAGAATGCTACTGAGATTTATGAGAAGGAAATGAAGCAAGTGAAGAAGAAGAAGCCGAAAAAGTAAAAGTAACCCCACGTACATAGAATAAAAAGATGACAGTTACCATGTTGTAGTTTCTCCAAATTGGCAGTTTGCCATTTTCATAACCGTAGCTATAGGCAGTTAAAAACGTCTTTATTCCCGTATCTAGCACTAAACTCTATTCTATATCTTGGTATCTTCCCCGCTGTCAAGGAGATCATTAATCAGGTACCAACCATAGTAACCACCTCCTGACTATCGTCATCTAAATCCTTTGGTTGCCAACTCAACAGAGTTGCCACTTGCGTCACTGACCACTCCACCAACTTGTAAAGAGACACATCCTTCTCGTTCTCAAAGGCTTTGATGTTGAGGCGGTCGGTGTATCCCTTGTTCAAGATCTTTCCTGTGAAAAGTTTCCTATGGCTGTGCTCAAAGGCAGGCCACACAATATTCTCAAAGTAGTTGGGGGGATCAACCCAAAACCCCTGTTCTGTGACGTATCCTGCCCGCGATTCTCTCCGCTCTTTGAGTGTTTCATATGATGCATAGTAAAAGAGCGAGAGATCAAATTGTTTCACAAGCTCCTCGTCATGAAACAACATGAACCCTTCAACAAATACAATCGTATTGTCTGTTTTCGGTACTCTCTTCTCAAGACTCAATTGTTCATTGGGGTCTAGTTTCAAGTCAGAGTCGGGCTCGAGGGACTTCATCTCCTCAATGTTCCCCAGCTTGACTCTTGCCAAATACAGCTTAAACTTGTCTAAGTCTACAGCTTCCGCACAGTCCCAGTCTTGTTGTCCGTCAACAATAGGAATCTGATCGTCAGGAAGATAGAAGTCATCCTGGTGCACAAGATGTGATCCCTTGAATAACTGCTGAAGCGCACGCAGACAAGTGGTTTTCCCGGAAGACGATGGACCCCCAAGCCCTATCAACACTACCTTCTCCATTATAGAATTCTAGAACTGTGGGGAATCACTACTATTTTTTTTTTTTTTCACTTCAATGCGCATAAACCTGTTTGGTGTGTGTGTGGGTGGGTGAAATAATAGACTTTATTGTAAACATGTTTGGTGGAATATAATAGACTTTATGTTTGATTACGACTGAAAATCCTCTTTGAATAATAGACTTTATGGTTGAATACGACTGATATTCCTCTTTGAATATTAGACTTTTATCGTACAATAAGAGAGAGCTAGCCTAGACTGGAATTGAAGCGCAACCATACTTGGGTTCGTCTGCATCCCCATCTCTTATCCCCCAACGCATGTGTAGGGTAATATTTTATTTTGTATGTACCCATCGTTCATAGACACCTGCCGGCTTTCTGCATGCCTGTGGGTGGTTGTTCAGCAGGAACCTTGCAGATCGCTCAGCTGCCACTGTTAGCAGACTAAAGCAAGGCTAAAACTCATCATTAAGCCACCACTAAAACCCAATTGAAGAACCAAAAGCTCCCTTGGCTACCACTACTCTACCACTACTCTACCACCACCCTCCTCTCTCCACTCATTGTCACATGCAATGCTACAGAACTATACCCTTCAACTCGATAAGCTGAAATTATTTTGCAACACACAAAAAAAAATAACCTGGAGAGCAAGGCCACAAAGGACCTGGAATGTCGTGCTGTGTACCTTCCCTTCTATAGTAATTCAAAGTGGGCATGGTGATGTCGTTGAGACATAGCTTCCCTTCTCTAGTAATTCGTTCGAATGGCTTTTCCCCAACCTGGTCAACCATGTTCCAATATCCTTTCCATCTTGGGATAATGATATTCGCCAGTACCCCAAAGCAGTAAAGAAGCCTGCAGGAAGCCTGCAGGACGCCATCGGGGCACGCAACCATTTTTTGCATCAAAAAAAAATCAATAGAGTACATTTCCATGGCCCTGGCAGCAGGATGGGCCAAGCTGAGGGTGTTTGGGAGGTGCGACGAAGCAGAAAATACCACCAGTTAGAGTGCTGTAGATATTTTTCTTTCTTTTAGGTATCGATTAGCGTTGTCTTAGCTCCCATACCATGGTGGAGGCCAAATTAATTAGTAGAAGGTGGCAGTTGATCAATTCACCTCGAGCAAAGATAACAAAAGGAGCTACAATGAAACTCCCCTGTCGAAAGGCAAAAATAAAAGCACATAAGAAAATAGGCTACAAAAATAATTGCTTATTGTTTAAATTTTGCCTGTTCGATATATATATTCATACAGCCCCCAGTTCCCCAAATTATCTTAACTCCAACTTCATTCTAAATATATATGTATATACATATATATAAACAGTGAGGAATAATAGGAGCCTCTTCAACATATATACTTTTGCTGTTCACACTCGTTCTAGATAATACATGCACCTAAAGTATCCAAGTTGTTATCGATTATCAAGCTCATGAATGAACAACAAGCCAATGATTTGGCTCTGTCGTCGTCTCCTAGTTCTACCGGAAACAGTTCCGGCAGCCCCAACTGCGAGTCCAAAGAAAAGGAGCCTGGTTCGTCCAGGCTGAAGTCAATTGCCCAGCAACAACTTCTGCAACAACTTCTGCTGGAACAGCTACTGCTGCTGTTGCTTCTACAGAAGAATACATCTCCTGTTCCACGCTACGCCCCGTTCAACTTGGACAAGGAAACAAAGTATAACCACTACAACCACAAAGACATGTTCAAGAAAGAGAGTGATATTTCTTCAGCAAACTCTTCTGCTCTGGTTTCACCGCAGCCTAACGTTCGCGTCATAGTCGATGAGCAGATACTGAATATACTAGGGATACCCAAGCAAGTGATCTCACAGGGCGACATCTGGCCGTACTCTACAGAAACTCTCAATGAGATCATCAGATTTAAGACACAACAAGAGATTACAAAACAGGAAACTGCCAAGCAAGAAATATACCACTCGGCCTTGGAGTTGCTCAAGTTAGCCAAACAGATGAAAGTCAACGAGGACTTGGTGCCGTTCTTATTTGTACCTGGAACAGTCAACGTGCACTATCTCAAAGCGCAGATTACCAAGATCCAACAGGAACCCAACGAAGTGCTCAGCAAAGCCACACACGAATATCACGAATCGCGAATGAACCAAACACCAGAGGGCACAAACAAACGGAAACATTCCGACATTCACTTGCCGTCCTTCTCTGAAACTGCCGAGTCCATCAAGACTTTCAGCAGTGCAATAGTGTCTCCATTAAGATCCCCAAACAAATCACCTGCATCCTTACATAGAAGAGTCATCTCGGATAGCAGCGAGGCAACCACTCAAGGACAGGCTCTGGCTACGTTGTCTCCTCCATCGAAAATTCTTTTACCATACCCGGGGGTCGCACCGCAGCCGCAAGTACAACGTAGTACTAGTGGACCGTCAAATGGAAGCGCACTCACAAACCTGCCGTCATTAGCTGCACAGCCTGCAGTGTACCATCCTGTTTACTACGCTACACACTACCCCCCTCTGTCCCAAATTGTCGACAAGGCTGGCAACCCCAAGACTTTGGGATCCCCTTATTCACAAAAGTACCCACACCTGGCTGGTGGCCCCCCACCACCGCAGCCGCAGTATACCCCGGGGTACTTGCCTCAATACCAGTACTATGTATCAACCTCTCCTGGAGGACAAGCATACGTGGTTCCACCGCCTGCCGCTACCCAATCAAAGGGCAGCGCCAGCGGAACTGCACCACCAACTCAACAAACTACTCCTACAAACAGCAACGCAAGCTCAGCAGCAACTACTGTGTCTGCTGGCTCGTCAACATCAAGAAAACAAAGCGTGCCTCCACATCAGTTTGAAACTACAACTGACTCAGGAACTAACCGGTTCTCGGCAGTAACGCACGAGGACATTAGTCCTCAACACAAGAAACAAAAACAAAAACACAACAGTATTAACTTTATGATCACGACGCCCAAGAACCCTCCGGCACGCAAATATAACAACCCAAATAGAGAAAAGTGATTACCTTTCAGTTCGTCCTTCTTATTAATAGCAATTTTCGCTTGTGCATTTCATTTCTCCGTCCTTATTTTTGTATATTCACTTAGCTCATCCAATAGATATCAATATTTGTAACAATTTAATTGGTCGTTGTAGTTGACTAAAATACGTTTGTCATGCTAGAAATGATTGTGCTATTGTTTCAAGTCTCATTCTTTAACGGCGCAGTTTACCAACGTGCACACAATTACAGCAAAAAGTGGTGCGATGATATAAACTGGATTACATTGAATCTTACTTTAAATAAATACCAAGCCAGGATAAAGATTAATATTACGTATATATCATCTGGGCTTTGGCCTCTAAATACAAATACGAACCGCCTAGTGAAATCTAAACAGAGCTCTTGAACACTCTAATCCAAGGCACATAATTAACATCTGTATTTTGGTCACGTGAATTTTGCAGCCATTAAAATGCCCATAACTCGATATTTTTAAGCAATGTAATCAGATTGAACGGAATCAACGACTTCTCCGCATTGATAATTTTGTCATCTAAAACCCCACAACTAAAATTCGATTCCCTGGGGTAATTCATCATTCAAGGGGTGGTAAACTGCCACTTTACAACATACCCAACATTAACCACTAGTCCACTTCAAAAAACCAACAAATTTACATACACACCTAAATGCCTAAATTGGAGATAATCTGATTTGTGTTCATATACTCGTCACGGGACTTAGGTATGTTTTGCCGGGTTTAGGATGAAGCTCCTACGATACAGGGTGCAGCCGAAGGTAAACGGTTTAGTTTAGGATCTTCTCTTGCCGTGGAGGTTTAGCCATTGGGGAATTGACTAGATTTTTGGTGCAGCTTCTTTTGATGTGGAGTTGAAGCAGTGATACTTGCAATGTGTTGGAGGTTATCAGTTCAATGACATAGCCTAACCCTTGAATTTAGGTGTGGGAATTGGATGGGCAAGTGTTGATACCAATTGACTTGGAAGCACTACATGCTCCATCTTATTATAATCGAAATCCCGACATCATATTCATTTTCAATTTCCAGAACAGAGACTATAAAGTGCACATCGTTTTATCGCAAGCTTATTATCAGTGGGTTGGTCGATTTTCAATTGATATAGGGTATGGTATTTGTGATTGAGAGATTGCATTAGGTGAAGTAATGGTAACGATGAATCTGGGATGCAAAATGCAGCCTCTTTTGAGTACTGTTCACCACGAACGCTTCTACCACTCTGAAGCATCATTCTGATAAGGGCCATGCTTCCTGTGATCTCTAGATGTACGTTACTTCTAGCATGTATCTTCTAAGAATCTGGATAGAATTTATTATTGAATGTGGATGGCGGGAAAAGTGATGGGGGATTAGGTTATTTATATACATTTGGCTGCAAAATTTGAGACACTCTCATTCACACACACATTCATACAAACATTAACACAAACAATACAAAAGACTGGCTATCATCAGTTTCATCGATATTCAAGATGGAAACTTCAAAAGGTATGGAGGAGTTCTTATTTTAACTATTTTGTGATCAACTTATAGGCGAGACAGCAGCTATGTTTATCTTCTATACTCGAGTCAAAGGAGGGTGAATTTCATAAATGATTCTTAATGAACTTACCTCCAATATCACTCCAAACTTATCAGAATCTTAAAGGTTAGATCTCTGAGGTTCACACCTTAGCAAACTAGAGGGAGAGTTATTCAACTCTCACTAAAGCTGGGGAACGTCTCCAGTCAACTTATCTAGGACAGTTACTTTAGTAAAATCAACTAACGGAGAAACATTATACTTCCCCATGAGAAATTTCATTGAATTGCAACTGTGAATTGCAATGGAGTTCACACGACCATCATTTTACCTTCAAAGTATCTATTTGGAGCACTTGATATCTCTTGGTTATGGAACCATTCTTTCCGCTGACGTTGACAGTTTATAATGCTAGATTTAGTGTGCGAAGAATGGGACCAATACAAAAACCATTTTCCTCGTGGCTAAGTCGATTATTATATTTCAATCGATTTCAACCTGAGTTTTGCAGTCAGTGGACCAGACGAAAAACTGACCAGACAACTCATTCAATTTGAGCTCGACTTGTAATCATGTCACGCAATTGAACCCGAATCCGTTAGTGTTATCATTTTACCACAGAGTTTTATTCTGCTTGGAGGTTAAATCTCACCCATAGTCGTATAACTCTTGGAAACTACAAAACCGACAATTAGAGATCTACGTCCATTAAATCGTGATTGGAGTAGGCTTGAAGCTTCTCTTGTAACCAGTATGCACTATTCGTTTGTGAATGAAGTTGTTTTCTGTACTCAGATCAAGAGTCAAGCATCAGTTGGCCTGCAGTTGGAAGTAAAATTGGTATTATTGGTAATCAAACCTGCTGATCATGTTGTGTTTTAGTGTATACGGAAAGTAACTCTTCAAGATTACAAAAATCTAAACTAAGATCTGCCTCCGTGCTAAGTCAATATCAAACTTTTCTCATGGGCGGACAAAACTGGCAAATCTGACAAACAACTTGTGTACACTTTAAATATAGCGAGTAGCTGGGGTTTTACAGAAGACAAATCGTATGAAGTGAGACAGCAAGAGATCTACCTTGAGGCTTTATTGAAGACATTGTCCTACTCCGCTCTGTATTCTTAATAATTTATGAATCCGATTTTTTCCATAAATTTTAAGTCTTCCTATATTATCCGAGTTGCGATGGGTTTTTGAGTTTTGAAGCATAGCAAATTGAATCTTGTTTGCGGAGAATAAGGATTTGACATTTTTGAAGCTTAATATGCATGAACAGGGCTGCAAATTTGCGATCCTATCCTCCAGTCCGGATTATGATATAAATCATTGAAAGGACCTTAATATGAAAAGCCAATGCATTCACTAGAAACTGGAAGTCCTGCAAAGGAGGCTCCATTCACTGTTTTCAGTCAAAGCGAGCGTATTTTGTTAATGGTGACGTTGTCACTGATAGGTTTTTGGTCTACGGTTTCAAGTCCGATTTTTTTCCCGGCCTTACCTAGTGCGACAACTTACTTCAATGTGCCCGAATCAGTTACGAATATCTCCGTGGTAGCGTATTTGTTGTTCCAGGGTTTATCTCCTGCATTTCTGTGTAGTTTAGCTGATTACTTTGGAATGAGGCCCATCCTCATTGGTTCTGTTTTGGGGTATGTTGCACTGTGTGTTGCACTCTCACAAACTAATACATTTTGGTTGTTAGCGTTTTTGCGTTGTTTCCAAGCCGCGCTGATTTCTCCGGTGATCGCTATAGGGTCCGGAGTTCTGGGTGATGTATGTACGAGGCTGAACAGAGGTAGTTTTATAGGAACTGTTGCTGGGATACAGCAGGTCGGTACTGGGTTTGGTGCTGTTATCGGTGCTGCGTTGTTGAACCAGTTCGACAATTGGAGATCTATTTTTATCTTCCTAGCTATTGGTGGTGGGGTTGCCCTTGTGTCAACTCTAGTTGTTCTTCCCGAAACGTCTAGGCAGATTGTAGGGAATGGCTCGGTTGAGCCTGCTAGTTTTGCAAACAAGCTGCCCTTCTTGTTGTTACCTCATTTTCGTCGTAAGATGACAAATGATACGTCTACAGTTGCACCAAAGCACTCTTTTAACTTGTTTAAAACTTTTCTGATCTTGGTCAATCCTGATGTTATTATTGTGCTTTTACCTGCTGGTATTATCTATGCTTGTTGGACGGCTGTTTTGACAACAGTCTCAACACATTTACAGAAACAACCCTACAATTACTCTATTATCAAAGTGGGTATAGTTTACATACCTCAGGGTGTTGCAACGATCTTGTCTAATTTTGTTACTGGACAGGCACTCAATGCGTACTACAAGTTTCGCTATAATCAGCACTTGAAGTCAGGTTCAAAGACATTCAACTTTGTCCGCGCTAGATTAGATCTTACTTTAGCACCCATTTGCATTATGATTGTCGGTCTTTTGATATTTGGCTGGTGCTTGAATTACCACGCTAACATCGTACTGATTTATATCAGCTTGACATTAATCTCGTTTGCCCTGTCGATGATGATGTCCTGTGTTACAACTGTTTTAGTGGATTTATTCCCTGAACACGGCCACACACTGACAAGTGCCTTGAACTTGGTACGTTGCTTACTTGCCGCTCTATTTACTGGTGTTCTTGATCCAATGGAAAACAAGATGAGCGTTGGTGGAACATGCACGTTCTTTGCTGGGCTCTGTGTTTTGACTGGTGCACTTATGTTTTTCTGGTTCTATATTCGGACCCCAAAAAGCGAGGAAGAAGATAGTATCAAGAGTGAAGAATAATTAACACTTCTAAAGTTTCAGAAAACTTTAAGCTGGAAAGCTCGTATTCAAGAAGCATATGCTTTCAGGATGAGGTTGCTCACGCTTCAGCATCTTGATGCAAATTTCAATCCCATAACACAATGCAGAAGCGCATATTTTAATAACACAAACTTAATTTCATAAGACATTTTTGGGTGCAAAAATGACGATTTGATTACACTTTGATTACACTTCCACCAAGAATCAAAGCTGTATTCTTTGGATAGATAAGGTATACATTATACTCAACGGTGATAAATAGTTTAAATATAGAGATATTCAAAGGAAAACTGAGTGTATACTTTATGAAACGTCGCTACTTAAACAAGGTCAATCAGTTTGATGTAAGGCAAATGAACTTCTGCGGCCACTTTATACATCAAGAACTAGATTCCTGTTCTATTCCTTTATCGAAGTAATCTACGTTTCAAGTTAAAATGTACGAGCTGTCTTTCTGTAATGGTGTCAAACTGGTTTTCCGCAAAAAACTTGCGTACCTCAATTCCTTTATATTTGACCTGACAACGTAGACGATACCTATTCTGTAAAATCCCATCAAGATAAATCCTCTCTTGATCATACTGTTTGCAAGTGGGAAGTCTAAAATACCAAATGAGGTGGAAGGTTATGACGAGACAATAATGAAATACTTTATAAAACGTGCGGACACTAATATCTCGTAATAAGCATGTTCAACTGCAACTAGCGATTCCCCTCGCAAGAAGCAACCGTCCTTTTAGTGTTAACTATCCGAGAACTGTTATTATTATAGGCTTTTCGTGTAAAGTTAGCTTGGATTGTTAAAAAAACGTTAGGATCAGATCGAGAATAATTACGTGCTCATGCAATATATTGACCTATTATGGTTAAACACCTTGGAGTGACTGTTGCGCAGATTAAAGTTGTTTCTACGTGTGTTTCGAAACAAATAAGGTTTATTTGATGTTTGCGTCTTGATGCTTTCTCTTGCAGTGGATATGAATTAACACAGCTTCTTGAAAAAGGTTGAAGTGTGGGTACGACGAAGCACGAAGAAAGAACTAATCAAGGATCGATTACACAATTTGAATTTGTCTGTATTGAATATAACCCTAATCCAAACAGCTAACCCTTTTTGAAATTTCAGTTTTGATTATTGTACAAAAACTTCTTATTGTTTTGGGGTTAAATGTAGAGCAACTTCAAATTTACAAGAAGACAGGCAGACGAGTAGACGGTAGTGTTCTATACATAGTTACAGATTCTGTACCTTAATACTAGGTGAGCAGTCAGATGAAGAGCGGGTTGAAGGTGTGAAAAGTATAGAGAACTACAGAGTTGAAGATTTCAGCTTGAAAGAGTCCGCCTCCAGAGCACATTGTTTGCAATCTCCGCACACAGCTCTCGCATCCCTTCTGTAAGCACTGTAAACGTCGCGTCGTTGGAGTTTTGCCTATTCCAATAAAATGAAAACATTACATATAATTAACAAAGTGATAGAACAATAGGGAATTGAGTGAGAAACAAAGAAAGGTGCACAAAGACAAACAGTGATGGTTCTGCAAGATATTGTTTAGGGCTGACATAAGGTTAGAACCTATTGTTTGGATTACAGATATCGACAATGCGGTCAATACATTTCAAAGTATTGATAATAGAGTCCCGAAGAAGACAATATACCTTAAGATCGCTCGGATGTAACGATAGACATAAATACTAGTTTCTATCCATGTTTGGGTTCGGAATGGTTGGGAACTTTTCTATCATAAGGATTTGTTGAAACATTTGCAGCAATTGAGAATGGGTGAAACACCAGACAAGGCAAAGTTTGATATTCTATCATCGGTTTTGGATTTGGAGATACTGTGGTCTTTTTCAGGAATGGATAACACAAGTTTATCAGAATCTGTCTCTTCTTCATACTCTGATTCGACAGTTGGTGAAGAGCCCATTATAATTAAGAAAGTTGACGAAGGGTCTGTTTCTTCACCAATATCAGATACAACTTTCGCTATTACGTCTATAAAATCTCCAATTTCAGATGATACCTTTGGAAAAGATACTGTGTCTCCATCTTCAGAATATGAAAAGAAGTCTGCTGTTTCGTCAGAGGTGACAACACTTGATGAGCCAGTCACAGAATATTCTATTTTAAGTAAATGGGAGAAGTACTCGTTGGTTATGCTTTTAGCTGCCTGTGGGATCTGGTCGACGCTATCTCAGTCCATCTACTATCCAGTTCTTCCAGAAGTAGCTCACAAGTTTGAGATTTCTTCCAGTGCAGTAAACATTTCAGTAGTAACGTATCTTATAATGCAAGGTATTTGTCCAACCTTTATTTCAACCTTGGCTGATTACTATGGCAGAAGACCTGTTATTTTGGGCTGCTTATTTTCCTATAGCTGTGTTTGCGTTGGAATTGCAAGGTCTGAGAAGTATTGGGTTCTTGCCTTCTTGAGATGTGTCCAAGCAAGTTTTATTGCTCCTTTGTTGTCCATTTCTTCTGGGTTTGTAGCTGATATCGCAGAACCCCAAGACAGAGGGAAATACATTGGTTTGGGTAGTGGGATCCAGTTACTAGGTCAAGGGTTTGGTGCAGTCTTAGGTGCTGGGATAGTATCAGAATGGGGATGGAGAGGTGTCTTTTACTTTTTGGCTATTGGTGGAGGAGTAATGACTTTGGTTACATTTATTGTTCTCCCAGAAACCAACAGGTCTTTGGTTGGGAATGCCACTGTATTACCACCGATTATTAACAGAGCACCGATCATTAAGATCTCCCTGATCGCGAAGAGACTAACAAACAACACTGATACCTTGGCTCCGTTCCAAAAACTCGACATCCTTGCACCTTTCAAGATTGTTTTCAAGCCAGATGTCTTCTTTGCATTGTTACCATGCAGCTTTCAATTTGCAACCTGGACAATGACATTGACTACATTATCCTCAACATTAGCTACTGAGTATAATTTCAGCACGATGCGTGTGGGAGTCTGTTACTTAGCACCAGGAATGGGGACCTTGATAGGAGCAATTCTAACTGGTAAAGCATTAGATATGATCTACAAAAGGCGTAAAGCTCAGTATGATTCAAAATATGGCAACCTAACTGGCCCTAACGATTTAATACCCAAATTCAATATAGTGAAGACTAGACTAGAGCTCACCTTTTTCACCACTAGCTTCTTTGTTGCATCTGTACTAGTGTTTGGCTGGACCATTCAAGAACATACAGTTATAGCACCGTTTCTTATATCAATGTTTGTGATTTCATGCTGCACAATCTCATTCTTATCATCCATGGCTACATTACTTATTGACATGTTTCCTGGCGACGGTTCTGCTGCGACAAGTTGTATGAACTTGATGAGATGTCTTCTCGCAGCACTTTTCGTGGGTGTTTTACTGGAAATGATAAAGGCAATGGGAGCAGGTTGGTGTTATACACTCATGGCCCTTTTGTGTTTGATCACTTCTAGTATGCTTTGGTATTTACAGTGGCTGAAGAAAGAACAGTAGAGAGTACTTGTGATTTTTTGACCATATAAGAATAGACTAAGCATATAATGTGCCCCATATAAATAGGAAGCTTATTGAAATAAGTGTAAGTAGAAGGAATTAATGAATTAATGAATAATAGAGAGAAATATGAAGATGCAAAATATAATTGTTACATTAACGTGCATGTGAATTTTGCACCCATTTCGGTTCGAGATGAAGATCCAACTTTGCGCAGACGAGTTTGTTTGTAGTCGTCAAGCGAGTCTCTATCATCGTTAGTTAAACTCCAGAGTTCGATCTGAGAGCTAAATTGTACTCTAAATCATCGACAGCTTCACCATCAGTAAAATGTAAGACCCCTAATATAATTATTTTACACTGAATCCTGATCGAGGTGCTCTTGTATTCGCATGGTACATAAATAAATAAATCTATTGGGAAGCACATTGCACTCCTGGGCCTGCGCCCGCTCCACCTTCTTCATCATCTGAGTCGTAAGCATCACGTCTACCTGCAGATTGGTGCTTGTATGGGTCTACTTCGACGAGATCCACTTCGTCCACAGCTGCGTTCTTTGGGATAGTGACCTTTTCTCTTGCTGGTAACACCTTCTCCAACAACTTCAAGTTTTCTTCCGATGTGAAGTTGTTTTCTGGGAATTTGATGCTGAACTTGATGAACAAGTGACCCTTGCTTCCTTGTCTGTAGATAGGCATACCTTGGTTTTCAACCACCTTGACGGCACCTGGAGAGATGACTTCGCCTGGTGCGATGCTAACCTTGATGTAGTCACCCGAGACGTGCTCAAAGGCAAATTCGCCACCCGCGAGGGCGGTCAACAAGTCCAACTCGGCTTCGTAGTACAAGTCGTTACCCTTTCTGGTGTACTTAGCGTGTTCCTTTTCTTGGACGACAAAGATCACGTCACCTGGGGTGATACCTGGTTCTTGGTCACCTTCACCGTTGAAGACGACTCTTTGTCCGTCCTTCATACCTGGGTCAATGTGTACTTGTAAGATCTTACGTTCTGACTGTGTCTTCTTACCTCTACATGAAGTACAACGGTCCTTAGCGTCGCAGATATCTCCTGCACCGTTACACTTGTCACAGGTGGTTTGGAATCTTTGGATCATAGGACCCATTTGTCTGGTGACAAATTTAACACCGTGACCACCACATGACAGACACTTGGTGACCTTTCCTTCCTTACCACCAAGTCCGTTACAGCCCTTACACAAGATGGTCTTGTTCAAAGCCAACTTGGCCACCTTACCCTTGTACAACTCTTCTAAGGTACAAGCGATCGAGTGCTTGATGTCCTTACCTCTAGTAGGACGCTGTGGTCCTCCACCACCACCCATACCACCGAATCCGCCACCAAAGAACTGCGAAAAGATATCGTCACCCATTCCACCTGGCATTCCTCCTTGACCAGATAACCCTTCTTCACCATATTGATCGTAAACCTCCCTCTTCTGCTCGTCAGATAATACCTCATATGCATGAGAAATCTCCTTGAACTTCTCTGCAGCCTCTGGCGATGGATTCTTATCTGGATGGTACTTCAAAGCAGCCTTTCTATAAGCCTTCTTCAACTCATTGTCACCAGCACTTGGCGACGCACCTAACAAATCATAAAACTTCGTTTCCTTGACCATCCTACTGTATCTCCTTGGAATTAACTTGGACTCTAAACAGATAAAAGACCCTGGTGCTCTGCTTAAAAATGTAGAATTTTTACTAAGCTTTTTTCACTGTTTTTTCGTGGAAGGTTCGAAAGAGTTCTTTACATGGAGTGTATTTAAGGGTCATGTGAATGTGCACGAGTTGATCCACATGGACTTGTTTAGCATAAGGAGGGGAGGGAGAGGGAGAGGGAGATGGGGAATGTGAGTGTGAGTGTGAGTGTGAGTGTGAGTGTGAGTGTGAGTGTAAGAGGTGCTACTAGGAGACTTAGAGTAAAGTGGTTGGTGTTGTAAAGTAGAGATTTATTGATGGGTTGTTGTTAATTGATGAGTCTAAGACATCATTCTTATTACTTTACATATGAATGTGAGTTTATTAGAGTGGCTGTGAAGAGGAGGGGAGGGATTAGGAAGCCACTTTTAGTTCGTGGCTGTCATGTCAGTTTCACTTGATCCGGTGGGAAAGCTTGTTTTGTTAAACATAACCCAGTATTACTATTGCTCTTTTCATCTTACTTAACGTTTATTTCTTACTTCTATTGTAAAACTATTCAATGTCTCTTATTCTTTTCTCATTTAGTGTGATGAAGATTGATGTGGTTGAGAGAGTAAAGACATATCGAAATGGAGAAGTTGTTCCTATTGATAATGTTGAATACTCACTCCCTCACACACACTCTCACTCTCTCACTCTTATCTTTCCTAACCAGCATGCTCTACAACTTCAGAAATCAACTTGCCTCCCTTTACTGTATGCTTGAACTGTTCAGGAATAGCCAACTCACTGTAGTCTTCACTGTCGGGAACATTCACATTCAATGCAGTAGTACTACTTGTGAAAACTTGTACATCAGCATCGACACTGGCTTGAGATAAGTAAATAGCACCCTCATCAGACTTGTCTACTGAGATCATAGGAACAACACCAATAACTTGGATTCCAAACTTGAACGACTTGATCACATCGATTCCCAGAATAAGTGAGTCTATCACGATACCAGTCTTCTTGGTTTCAGAGAGTGATACGGCATTAGCCTTACCCTTGATTTGAATAGTAACTCCACTAGTACCTCCGATAAACACAGACTGGTGCATTTCTGCTTCTATCACAATAGGTTCACTAGCATCAGCCTCAGTGAAGTTCTCAATGATCCACTTGCTTCCATCAATCAATTCCTTTCTGGCTGGCTTCTTCTTGATCGTTGACAACGAGGATGGCTTCTTAGGTGGTGATGGTTTCTTGACTACAACAGGAGCACTCTTTCTCAACTCAGGGTTCTTGTGTGTCATTTCAGACTTGTCCACCTTTTTAAGTCCGGCAGTGATGTTTTCACCCTTGTTCAAGTCGCTGAATACAGCATTCATTCCAGAAGGTTTGCTCGACTCCTCAAAGATATTGGCTGGAGGTGGAGGTGGTGGTGGAGGAGGTGGTGGGGCACCTCCGCCAGTAGAAGGTGCAGGTGCAGCTGGTGCAGCCTCCTTCTTTTCAGAAATGACATCACCTAATGGTTTACCTTGGGTATTCCATGACGCACCCGTCGCATGGAACTCCTTAACATAAACCTTCAACTCATCAAAAAGAGCCAAGAATGAAGTAACCCATTCAACATGTTTAGGATCCTTATCCTTGAACTCCTTTCTAACTCTGTCGGACCAGAATCTAGCAGAATCCTTAAATTCTGGGATCAACAGAATAGGAGTTTCTGTAACTACCCATCCCAATACTGGAGCACCTTCACTGATGGTGTTCAAGTGGTTAAAGAATGGAGATCTACGGTTAGCATCCTTAATCTCAATGATCTTTGCAACCTTTTCATTGATTGGAGTCAAGATTTTAAGCAAGTTTGGATCTTGAATATCAGGTTTCTTAGCCTTACTAGCAATAGTCAAGAAAGAAGTTTGTGCAGCAAATGCTTGAGCAAAGGCTTCAGCAGTTTCACCAATGACAGAATCCAATTCCTTAGATTGAGCAACAAATGGATCAATATATGACTTGATGAATGATTCAAAAGCGACAATTGATTTAGGTGTAGCTGGTTCTTGAGGCTTAGTAGGAGCAGGAGCTGGTGAACTAGAAGTAGTAGCAGTGGTAATTGCTGCTGCAGACACAGTTCCAACAACAGCACCGGCCACTAATCCACCAATAACTCCAGCTCCAGGACTAGCTCCAGAGTTAGTTCCTCCTAATTGCTTCTTATGAGCCTCCTCTTGGAATATAGTAATATCCTCTAAACGAGAAGTAGCTGCCTCTAATCTCTTCAAAATAGTGACTATATTGTACCCTTGTACATTGAATTGGCTCTCCTCAGAGCTGATTTCCTTCTCTGACATGACGAATCGTTCAATCGGTCTCTCTATATTGAACCCCTAATTTCGAATCGTTGGATGTTTTTTTTTTTTTTTTTTTTTGAAGAATTCAACTTTCAATTCAAACAACATCTACAACTACAAAGCAGGAGCATAGCAGTTTGTAGGTACTGATTGGGATTGACTGATTGATACGTATTGATGGTTTCGAAAGTCAAGCCTGAGGAGGTGGAACTTCCACCTCAGAAAGTTCATTATTTTAAGGACTTTTCATACCCTACTGAACCTGAACCATTTTATAACAATTATGAGACTGGTGTACCACTTGCACTTGACTTTGGTACAGCCAACTTTAAGATTGGTCTTACTAATTCGTTGACGCCGAATAATGTATTTCCGGCATTGGTTTCTCGTTATCGTGATAGAAAGGCTTTGAAGTTACTTACTTTGGTTGGTAAAGATACCCACACAGATGCGATTTTGAGATCTTCAACGAAATCTCCCTTTGATGGACCTTTGGTGACTAACTGGGAGCTCTTTGAGTATTTGATGGATTATACCTTTGAGCATTTGAGTGTTACCAGTAATACTCATGGGGTAGAGAACCCTATTATTATGACTGAGCCTGTGGCATGTCCATTCAGTCAACGTAAGAACATGTATGAGTTGCTCTTTGAAACGTACCAAGCTCCAAAGGTAGCATTTGGAATTGACTCGCTTTTTGCTTACCATTATTCATCACCTGCTAATAGTGATGGGTTGGTGATTAGTGCAGCCAACGAACAATCGTATGTGATACCAGTAATCAAGGGTAAAGGAATATTACAACAAACTAAAAGAATCGACTGGGGGGCCAACACTGCCCAACTGTTCTTGGGTAAATTACTCAACTTGAAATATCCATACTATCCTAGTAAACTTAATAACTACCATACTTCAAATTTGGTCAAAGACTTTGGATATGTGCTGTTGAGTTACCTGGATGAATTGAAACAAATTTTAGAAATGGATACATTGGAAGAAAAAGACGTCCTTGTTCAACTTCCAGTTGAAATATCTGCTCAAGTACCTAAGAAAACCGAAGAAGAATTAGCTAAACAAGCAGCTAAAAGAAGAGAACAAGGTAAAAGATTACAAGAACAAGCACAACAAAAGAGATTGGAGAAGTTGGCACAGAAACAAGAAGAATGGGATTATTACTCGAACTTGAAGGAAAACACTTTCCCTTCATGGTCTAGCGAAGAAATCAACAGAAAAGTTATATCAGATGGGTTTGAAGATTTGGCTGACTTCAACAAATACTTGACTACATTGGAGAAAACTTTAAAGAAAGCCAACAGCAATGATGATGACGAAAACGATGAGGTCATTGATCCTAACACTGCTTGGCCATTGGCAAATATCCCTGATGACCAGTTGAATGAGGAAGATATTAAAGAAAAGAGAAAACAAAGACTCATGAAAGCCAACTACGAAGCACGCGAACGTAATAAGGAAGTGAAAAAACAAGAAGAAGAAGCTAAAATCAAGTACGAACAAGAACAGAAGGAATTGAGAGAAAACGATTTCGAAAGCTGGGTTTCTGGTAAACGTGTTGAGTTATACAACTTGATTGCGAAATTCAAAGAACGCACCAAGTTGATAGACTCGTTCAAAGATCGTAAATCTGCTGCAGCTCAGCAACGTATGAAGAATATTGCTGATTTGGCAAATGACCAGAATGGGTCTACCAATGCAGCATCTAGAAAGAGACGTCGTAATGCAAACGCTTCGATTGATAATGATCCAAATGATAGTTTCGGAGCTAATGACGAAGATTGGAGTGTATACCGTGACATTACCAACACTAGTTTGGAAGAAGAACAAGAGATCACCAATGGTAAGATTGTTGACTTGGAAGCTGAATTATTGGAGTTCGACCCAAGCTTCAGTTACGAAGACACCTTTGCTGTAGCACTGACTTTTGACTGGAGACAACTGTCTTTACACAAGTTCATCCATGGACCTAGACCGAATGTTGTTGCTACCTTGCAACAACAAGGATTAGATCAAGATGAATTAGCAAACAACCCAGACGTGATTCGCAAAAACCATCAAATGCACTTGAACGTCGAGAGAATCCGCGTACCTGAAATCTTATTCCAACCACATATTGCTGGATTAGATCAAGCAGGTATTCCTGAATTGGTCAGCGATTTGTTGTATAGAAGATTGAATGGAGACTTAGAAACCGGAGGGCAGGCCAACAGCATCATCCAAAATGTGTTTTTAACCGGTGGACTTAGTAACTTGCCCAACTTCAAAGAAAGAATTGTTAAGGAATTTACAGGCTTCTTACCAATTGGTGCTCCATTGAAGGTGAGAACTACCAGTAATACCTCAATAGATCCTTGGAGAGGTATGCAAAAGTGGTCTACTGAGGAAGAATCAAAGAGAAGCTATGTCTCAAGACAAGAATATGAAGAATATGGGCCTGAATATATTAAAGAGCACAATTTAGGAAATGTGTGTTTGCGATAATTTTACATGAGGTGTGCCATTAGAGGTATTCGCTTTGGAATGGATTTACGTCGACTCTATGAATCTTCCCATCTATACAACTGTTAGATTAGATGGCTTACTCTCTAATATTTCAAAGTTTTCGTGCTTTTATTATATAAACAGATAGTGTAATATACAGTGTTTTAATGCAAAGACAATACAGGCTACTTCTTGATAGAGGCAGGGTTTATACCCTTTCTCTTCAAGCTTCTCTTCATGGCCTTGTCCAACAAGTCCTTATCAGCATCATCGTCGAACTCAGCAAAGTCATCGTTGATAATACCTTCTTCTTCAGCTTCGGCACGCGCAGCAGATTCCTTCTCTGAGGCACCGGCCTTGGAGACGTCATGAGCAGATGCAGCAATCTTCTTGAATTTAGCAACGTAGAAACCATCGACGTTGTAGGTGTGTGGGTAGTATCTTCTTGTCATGCTGATCTTAGGGTTGAAGTGCTTACCACGGTATGAGGTGAATCCAGGCTTACCAATGACCAAGCCAGTTTCGACCAACTTGACGTTAGGACGTTTTCTCAAAGCGTAGTCGACAACAGCTTCATTTTCTTCAACAGCTACAGAACAAGTAGAGTATACTATAATACCACCAGTCGACGAGTTAGCGTCAACTGAATCAATGGCAGAAAGTAACAACTGCTTTTGCAAGTGTGGGATTTGGATGAAATCCTTTTCAGTACGGCTGACTTTAACCGATTCATCCTTGGCAATCACACCAGTTCCAGAACATGGGGCATCCAACAATACTCTGTCGAACCCACCTATCACCTTAGGGAACTCTCTTGCGTCGTAGTTACACACAATTGTGTTCTTACATCCCAATCTGTGGATGTTGGCAATCAAGGACTTGGTACGAGCCTTGTTGGCATCGTTGGCAAACACAGTACCAGTGTTCTTCATCAATGCCGAGATGTAAGTGGTTTTACCACCAGGAGCAGCAGCCATATCTAAGATACGCTCATTCTCTTGTGGTTCTAAAGCCATTACTGGCAAGAAAGAGGAAGCTGCTTGTAAGATATAGTGGCCAGCCAAGTACTCTGGGGTGGCTCCAATAGGCACTTGAGAGTCAAAGATTTGTAAACCCACCTTTGTCCAGTTACCAATTGGTTGTAAGTTAACACCACGGTTCACTAAAGTTTGAGCTAAGTCACGTCTTCTAGTTTTCAATGTGTTAGTTCTAATAGTGATTGGTCTGGCAATTTCGTTAGCTTCAAAAAACTCCATAGCTTCAGATGGTGAGAACAAGTTGAATAACTTTTCAGCCAAGAATTCGGAGTATCCAAAGTATTCACATATATCTTTAAGTAATCTGTCAACGTAGTCGTTTCTTGATTTTCCAACCTCAGCCATTTCTTTAAAGTTCTCCAAGACCTTTACGATTTCGATCATTCTAGTTCTTACCATGGTGACATCTTGTGGGCCCTTTGCGATTTCTACCAATTCATCTTCAGTAGGTAAGATCTGTGCTCTAGCTTGTGCCTTTTCAGCTTCCAACAATTCCAATTCAGCTTCTTCAGCTTCTAATTCATCTTCTTCATCCAACTTCTTGGAGAACGATTCCATGTTATCAACATTCAACTTCTCCAATTCTTCGTTATCACTTTCGTCATCAGAAAACATTGGTTTAGCTCTGGCTTCTTCATCAGAATCATATTCATCTTCTCCTCCATCAAATTCATCATCCTCATCTCCCCCATCGCTATCGTCAAACAATGCTTTTTTAGCTTTAGACAAAGCTTCCAAGTCCACAGTAGGTAAATCTTCTGGATCCTTGTATTCCTCTTCGTCTGTACTCTTTTTACGAGGCTTCTTGTCATTCTTTGATGCGAATGACTTGGTTCCCTTTCTATCATCTTTACTTCTCTTCACAGGTGGTTGAGAAGACTCGGCCGAATCATTTCTCTTTCTCTTTTCAACCTTCTTATCCCTCCTGTCCTTCTTCTCCTGAAACTCATCAAACGATGGTGGCACTCCCTGCTTATTCTTAGACTTTCTACCCATTGTATTCTTGAAGAGATGAGATGTGAAAAATCAAATCCAAATTGATATAAAAAAAATGCTAGTAAAACTTTCTGCACTACACGACCTCATCTCTTTTTACGACCAAGCAGTTAATGATGACGAAGGAGACTAAGGTTATTGTAGCTGAGCAGTTTGTTCTTGTTCGGATGCCTTCTGATGGGCTTAAGATTGTTGAGTTGAGGCCTGGTGGGACTATAAATTTGGGGAAGTTTGGTTCATTTAAAGTCGATGGTGTGTTGGGGTACCCATTAGGGCAGACCTTTGAGATCTTAGAGGATTTGAAGGTGAAGCCTATCAAGTCTATTTCTATGGAATTCGAGGTCGCTGCTACTGAAGAAGTGGATCAAGTCGAGGATAAGATCACTAAAGATGAATTGCTTAAATTGTTCACTCCTAGTGCTGAGAACAATCAGAATATCTTAGACATTGGATCAAAGATCCAAAAGTTGACTAATGATGAGATTAATGAGTTGAAGAAATCAGGAGCTAGCTCTACTATTGGGCAACAAATCATCGAGAAAATTGTTGCTGGTCATGAAGGATTTGATAAGAAGACTGTTTTCTCTCAACAAAAGTACTTGCGTAGGAAACAGCAAAAGTTCTTGCGTAGATTCACCATTGAGTACTTGGGCTCATCGAATTTGTTGAAATATTACATTGAAAAGGATTTACCTCGCATGCTTGACTTGAGTGAAGAAAGCTTGGGAATAATATTGAACCATGCTAACGTAAGACCAGGAGGAAGATACTTACTCTCTGATGAAACTGGAGGAGTTGTACTCTATGCATTAATGGAAAGAATGCAAGGAGAAGGTACCATTATTGTTGTGCACGAAAACGAACATGCCAACCATATTGCTCTTAGACACTCGAATTACTCTGAAGAATTACAATCCAAAATGATCAAAACAATTAGTTGGTTACAATTCATAGAACCTGAAAACGAAAAGATCTTATGGGAACAAATTCCTTTGGTGGAATTGGAAGAAATGAAGACCACCAAAAGACAACAATACATGCGCAGAGCACAGAGAGCTCTTGAAATTAACGATGTGATCGATGAGGTTGAAAAGGGTAACTTTGACGCATTCATTTCAGTTTCAACCTTACACTTACCAGGTGTATTACCCCATGTTTTACCTACAATTGGAGGCTCAAGACCAATAGTTGTCTACAACCAATACAAAGAGAACTTATTGGAATTACAACATTCCATAACTAACGACAAAAGAGTGTTAGCCCCATCTATTATAGAAACTAGAGTTAGACCTCACCAAACTATTCCAGGAAGAATGCACCCGGTAATGACAATGAGAGGTTTTGGTGGTTACGTTTTATGGGGTACTCGTGTGATACCTGAACAAAACATTCAAGCTGTTGGTAGAGGTACCAGAAAAAGAACCAGAGATGATCCAAAAGACCAGACTCCTGTTGATACCTCTGCTACTCCAGACGTAGAAATGGAATAAGGGAGAACATTCCTGTTGCTACACAAATCGCTATAGAAATGAAATAATTCTATAAAATTTTATTACACATTTCTTTCAATCCCTTCATTGACTCAGTCCATCCAATAACACATCGTATATTACCAGCACTATCATCCATGGTTCCCACCTCCCAATCTGAACTAAGGTTCCTATGGACATACTCTGCTTGTGAATTGTAACCTAGCTCAAATACAAATCCCTTGACATTTGAGTTCAAGACTAAATCAACGAGCACTTTGTAGAATTCATTCTCTCCAACCAAAGCTAATTTTGGCTCGTATTTTCGTACTGATCTTTCAACGCCATTATTGATTACTGATGAATTGTAATCACTAATGGGTATATAAGGTGGATTTGATGTAAGAATATCAGCATCTACATGATTCAATTGAAATATATCAATCTTTTTAAAGTCCACTTGAGACAGACATAGAGTCTTGTTTTCCGTAGCCAAATCGAAAGCTTCTTGTGATACATCGAAACCCATGATTTGTACTGGCAGTCCTTTCAATTCACTTTCAAGAAGTAATGGAATGCAACCGGTACCTGTACATGCATCCACTAACTTCAATGGTGCCTCCTGCTTTCGTATTATGGCTCCCAATTTTAGACACCACTCTTCAGTTTCCCAACGAGGAATAAGTACTCCTTCTCTGCACTTAATATCCAACAGTCCAAATGGTTGTGACTGGAGAATGTATTGAAGTGGTACGTTCTGTGATCTTCTTTGAACTGCATGATACCATTCCGTTTCTGGTAACTCGCTCTTAATCCATCTGAGTTCTTGCGAAGCTTGTTCTAGGTTCAAATTGGCTCTCAAAAGTGGAGGTAATAGCTTGGAACGTTTCAAAGCTTCCTTTATAGTTCGAGGGGATACTCGAGGCATCTCGTGATACGAAGAACCACTATTCACAAACTTTAAACCCGTTTTGTAAGCAGTCTTCAAGATCCAGAAGACATCAAGTAGTTGTTAAATGCGATGATGATTTGAAAAATTTGGAATACAATTTGGAAATTTTATGAGAATTTGGTTTAAAATCAGTTGTATCAAAGTGAAGCTACTGAATTGAATTCTTTCAATAATTCTGTTTATTACATGGGATCCGAACTGCCTCTCATGGTTATTTTCATGAATCCGAGTTCATTGATGTTCTTGGGAAACAGACATCTTTACAGTGTATGCTTTTGAATATTCAAATTGGCTGCAAAATTGTTTTAAATATAAAGTGAACCGTAACAGACAATTCTTTGTGGTGTTCTACTAGCAAAATAAATAATAATTGCAGTAGCTAAATATCTGGGAGACTACTTCACCAGCATCATTAGTCTACTAATCTTCTGAATGAAACTCCAACCAAACGTGCAACATCTCTCTACTTCTAATTTAAATTACATGAAACAAAGCGTTGAATCAATTATATGATTATTAAAGTATTTACAAGTATCTACAACCCCTTTCTGACATAATGCATGTATGCTCTCTCGTGGACATCCTCTGCATATGGAGTTATGACTTCTGAGTTTCCTGGTCTAGCAACTGGGTCTCTCAAGTAGATTGCATGGCATGTACTGAAGCTGACTTCAATATGCGATGGCAAGATGGCAAAGCACCCAATAAATGGTCTTGGTGTCCATGGAGTGAAGTATGGTTTGTTTGGCTTTTGACGTCCAAACAATCCCTTTTGCCATGGCAAGTTAACCTTGGCAGCAGATTCGTTTTCGAGAATAGCATCCAATTCTAATTTTTTGTGTGGTTGCAATTTCTTGACAAAGTCATTGTCGAAAGGAATGTGCTTTGCGTTTTCAGGCAACTTGTTTGTTTGCGAAGATTTAAGCAAGTATTCGTTTCTCGAGTTTCTGATTTCAACAAGCAATTGTTTAATCTTAGAAGCCAACTTTTCTTCAGTGACAGACTCTCTTTCTGGAGCCTTTTTAGAAATAAAAGTAGACACGGCATTGGTGCTGTGCTTCGATACTAATTCGTGTTTAGCTTGGTACAATTGGTTGTAAACAGATAAACACTTTACCGAGTCATCCTTTCCAAACTCCTTGAAATTCTCCGAAGATAACTTGGCAACATCTTGTGAGTTGGCTAAAGACAAAATTCTTGACAAGATGTATTCTCTAGTGTTTTGTTTCTGTTTTTGTAACATATCCTTTTCGACACTCTTGTTGAAATCTTTGATAGAGTTTGTTTTCAGTTTAGTTTCAGCTACGTTTAAAGAAGCTGGTTTAGCTTGTTTCAATTGCCAAGCTTGTTGAGGGTTTTCTTTAGCTTGCTTAATGTATTTGTTCCAGACAGCGATTTGTTTGTTGTCTGTTTTGACAGCTTGTTCCAAACCTGGTTTCACTCTTCCCATGGCAAGTAATACTTTTTCAGGCTTAACACTGAAGATATCTCCTTCTTGTAATGGGTATGAAGGATGTTTGATAACTACACCATTAACTTGAACATTACCACCCAAAATGAATTGTCTGGCTTGTCTTACCGAAGAAGCGAACATGGCTCTGAAAACTGCTGTTTCTAATCTCTTCTCCAATGGAGCATATGTTTGTAACACAAGAGGGGTACTTTGAACTCTTCCCATACCCTTCAAAGAAGCATCCAACTGAGCAACAGATTGCAACGATGGCTCAAACAATGTCTTCCAACGCGACTCTGGTAAATGCTCTCCATGATAAGCTCTAGTCTCTTGCTTAGCTTTGAACTTCTGTTGATACAATGTCAAACGATCAAAACTAACAAGACTCTTCTTGTACATATTAAACAAGTTATACTTGTTCATAGAAGCGCGAATACGCCCCCTACTCAACGAGTTGATGTTCTCGATCCGTCTGGGCATGGCTTCTCTCTTTGATCTTCTACTTTAACACAACTGAAAAATTTTTGGGCAGAATATGGGTTGGTTTTGATTATGTAAGGCTTATATAATGAATATAATCCCAATTTGGATCAATATTGAGACAAGAGTGAAACAACAAGGAATAGAAAGAGTGAATAACAAGTGTAAGAGAGATGGTTGGTAAGAGGATCTGGACTCTTGATGATGAGATCAAATTGTTTAATCTCGTTTGTGAGAATAAACCAGCTGGTAAAAGCAAACATAAGCATATGGTATCAATTATAGACCTAATCAACAAAGGTATTGATAGTAATCCATTCACGGCTAGTGAAGTGTGGGATAAGTTAGAGCTGTTGTATGATTTGCCAAGGTTAGATTATTTGGAAGATTACAAAGAGGGAGATGATACAGAACCTCCACGTTCTAGAACACGAGTAACTAGGAGGGGGCCTAAAGAGGAAACATCTGGAGAATCAAAAGAAGAGACTCCAATAGAGTCAGAAGGTAAGTCATCAGTAGTTTCTGAAGAGGAAGAAAAGGAAGATAAAGAGGAGAGTGATAAAGAAGAAGAAGGAGATGAAGATGAAGAAGCTGAAGAAGAAGCTAATGAAGAAGAAGAAGAGGTAGAAGAAGAAGGAGAAGAAGTAGAGACCAAGAAAGAAGACGTTAAAATAGAACTGGAAGAAGTACTGAATGAAGAATCTAATGACGATAACATGGAAGAAGTTGAAAAAGAATCGGAAGTCAAAGAAGAAGATTCTGAAACAGAAGCAGAATCTAAACCAGAAAAGAAACCTGAAGTAGGAGAAGCTGAAGAAGCTGAGGAAGAAGAAGAAGAAGAAGAAGAAGAAGAAGGAGATACCTCTGGATTAAGTGATGTTGAAGCTGGTAACTCTAGTGAACGAGAAGAATCTGAAACCAAAACTAAACTGGAAGGAAATGAACAAGAAGATGAAGATAGCGAAGAAGAAGCAAATGAAAGAAGAGTGACAAGAGGTTCAAGGAAACAACCACCAAAAAAACGTACTAGATCTGCTGCAAAACTAGACGAACCTACGAAACCAACCTTAAACACACTGACATCGAAACGTAAAAAATTAAATACACCACCACCTGTACAGGTTAAAAGAAGAACCAGATCTGAAACACATCATAATGTTGAAGATGTTGTGAATGAGAAGGAAAAAGAGAAAGAGGAAAACGAAAAAGAGAAGGAGAAGAATGAAGAGAAAGACCAAGAAAAAGACCAAGATAGTGAAAAGGAGAAGGAAGATGAGGATAAAGAAAAGCTGAAATCAGAAACTCCTTCTGAACTGAACAAAAAAGAAGAATCACAAGATCCTGAACTTGAAACTGAAGAACCTGAACCTACACCAAGAGTACGTAGGACAACGAGATCAAGCAAGCCCCCACCAGCAAAAGCAGCTCCGATTAGAAGAAGCAGTAGAAGAAAGTAATGCAACCTAATATTATCTTCACAAGTATAGAATGAAGATAGAATATGTAATAATAATAAATAGTGATGAAATATTAAAGTACTATATTCAAACTGCTCTCAAAGTATTAGGTAATTCACCTTTATATGTGTAAGTTCTTTCAGGTGTCAATACCAGATTCTTTTCAATGCAAACTTCTTCAATTAATCAATATCAATATCAGATCAAAGGAAGTGAAAAATACGCGTATTAAAAAAAAATAGGTGATTCGATATCAAATGCCTTATGTATAAATCACAGTGTGGAGTTGAAATTGTGCGAATAGCACGGTCATTGAGGTGGCGTGTGGGGTCGCGTCGATCTGGGCGATATTTCTCTTCAACACCCTTGTTGCTGCAGCGAGTTAGAATAGTCCAGTCCACTAAACACAAACTACTAAGACGTGGACTTTCTCAAGAAACTTTCATTTTAGAAGGTGATCGAGGAGGAAGAACTTCTGAGAACAGTTTAACACCACTTTATGCGCAGATCAAACAGATGATAGAACAGAACCCTGGGTGTGTTTGTCTTGTCCAAGTTGGTGGGTTCTATGAGTTATACTTTGAACAAGCATCTACGTATGGACCTAAACTAGGTATAAAAGTTGCAATAAGGAATAGTGGGCCGTATGCTGTTCCAATGTCAGGATTCCCCCTTTATCAACTTCCTAAATTTGTCAAACTTTTGGTACTGGATTTAAGTGAAACTGTTGCCATTATAGATCAAAAGCCATCTGGTCAGAATACCTTTCATCGTAAAGTATCGAGAATAATTTCACCAGGAACCTTAGTGGATGAATCTTTCATGAACTTCAATCAGAATAATTTCTTATTGGCTATTTCTTTGCCTCCTATTTCACTGGTCCAAATACCAACCAAAGGTTCTTCTGGTGCTGATCCAGATACCCCAATTGGATTATCATGGATCGATACTTCAGTAGGTGAGTTCTACGTTCAACAAACTACTCTAGCTGAAGTTGTTTCTGATATTTCTAGAATAAACCCTAGTGAAATTATCTTCTCTAAGGACTACCAAGAAGTAAATTTACAGAATTGGTTCCCACCTTTCCAACAATTACGCAAGTACTTTACAAGGTACCATAAAGTATCATACTCAGATAATAAGATCAAATTCAAAGCAAGCAGTCAAGTGGTAAGGAAAGCATTGGAGAACTTCACCGTTAAAGAAGAAGCTGCAATGAATATGATATTATCATACATAAACGTGAACTTTCCTGAATCTCAAGCTAACCTTGAAGTTCCTGTACAGTATTGGAACGAAAAGGTACTTCAAATGGATGGAAACACACGAGATTCACTTGAATTGACTGAAAGAACCAGTGGAGGCCGCAGTCTAGTGGTGGGATCATTATTGAATAGCATCAAACGTACAAAAACAGCATCTGGGACAAGACTATTAACACAATGGATTAAGTCACCATCATTGGACATCAAAGAATTATTAAGAAGACAAGAATTTGTCAAAATGTTTAAAGACCAGAACCTTTTGAATGTTGCAATAAGACTGGAACTAAGTAATGTAGGAGACGTTTCGAGAAGTTTACAAAAATTAACATTTGACACTGGAGATATTGTGACTAATTTGGTTGGAGTTGCAGATGGCTTAAAGAAGCTCCATGTTATTGAACTGATACTATCAGAACTGCACAATCAAAATGCAATTTTCCTGGTCTTGGAAGATTTCTTGAAGATGTTTAAAGTACCAATTGAACTTGCTGAAGAGATCAGTAATGTTTTAATCCAAAATACAAATATAAAAGACATAGAAGAAGAGGTGGAAGAATTGGAAACAATGGACACAGAAAAACCTGAACTCTATACTGGTTCTTACAGTAATGAATCGATTGCAAAATACAAGAGACTGGTAATTGAGTCCAAAGCAGAAAGATCTGGATTCCAGATTAGAAGAGATTACAATGAAGAACTCTCACAACTCCATAAGGAGTTAGATGAATTAAAAGAAAAGGAGTTATCGTTTATAGATTCCTTGACAGAGGAATTGAGTCACATTGACCCTAAATTAAATGTCACTGGAAAGCTGAACCATGGGAGATTTAATAATGTCTTACACATCACTGGGAGGCAGAAGCTGATTGACTTAGTTCCAGCAAAATTAGGAGAAGGAGGTGTCCTTGATCGTAAGAAAACCTCACTCTTGTACAAACCACAAGAATGGACAGATTTGCAGTTTTCAATAGATGGTACGCTTGAGCAAATCCTGAGTTTGGAGGACGGAGTCTTGAAGCAATTGCGTGAAAAATTAACTGAGGAGAGCTCTCATATTCGCGGTTTGATTAAATTAGCAGACTATTTGGATGTGACAAGTTCGTTCGCAGTATTAGCAGAAGAGCACCATTTGGTGTGCCCTAAATTCCTCAAGTCACTGCTGCTAAAAATTCGTGGCGGAAGGCATCTAGTAGTCGAGAACGGCTTGAAAAGTTCAGATAGCATGTTCACCCCAAACGATACAAATATTTCATTGACAAATACAATGTGGGTTATTACAGGTCCAAATATGGGAGGTAAGAGTACCTTCTTGCGTCAGAATGCGCTCATTGTAATCATGGCTCAAATTGGGTCCTTCGTTCCTGCTGAAAAGGCAAGCTTGGGGATAGTCGACAAAATCTTCACACGGATTGGTGCTTCAGATGACTTATTCTCAGACTTGAGTACGTTCATGGTAGAGATGATGGAAACCAGTAATATATTGAGAAATGCTACACCAAATTCGTTAGCGATAGTCGACGAAATAGGAAGAGGAACAAGTGGGAAAGAAGGATTGGCTATTGCATATGCTACATTGTTAAACTTACTCACAGTAAACAAATGCAGAACTCTTTTTGCAACTCATTTTGGGAATGAAATCCATTCCTTACTTGAACAAAACAAGATCAATCAAAAGAAAATAGAATTCCATAGAACAAGAGTCTTGGAAACTGGTTCTGATGGTAGTGGCTTAACTATAGACCATACATTAGAACTGGGAATAAGCGAGCGTTCGTACGCATTAGAAGTAGCGCAAATGGCTGGTATTCCAAAAAGCGTACTCAAGATTGCAAAAGATGCATTAAAATTAATAAACTAATTGGGTGCAAAAAGTACATTGATTGCAATTTTAATATAAATAAATCAAGCTATCATTATAGAAATAAAATACTACTAATTCTTATTCACAAATTGTATTGTCTATGTATTGTCTATGTATTGTTAGGATTTTGTTGGTTTTGGTTTTGGTTTTGATTTTGATTTTGGCCTTGGTTTTGGTTTTGACCTATCTGATTAAGGATCAATTGCTGAAGTTTCTGCAATTGCTGTTGATGATATGGATCTGTTGGTTGATTTTGTTGTTGGGTAGGAGCGTTGTTAGGAGGATAATTCGAAGCCTGGCCGGTTGGTACTTGTGGGTACCCCGAATACTGATTTGGGTATGAATTGTTTTGGCCATTTTGGTAGTATCCATGTTGAGCCTGATTAAATGGTACACCATAAGGAGATCCTTGTGTGTTGAAATCGTTAGCTTGGTAACCTTGAGAGCCTTGGAATTGTTGTTGGTTGTGTTGTTGATATGCTGGTTGATGGTTTGTTTGAGGTGGAGGTTGTTGGTATGATTGGGTAGGAGGAGCTTGTTGTTGATATGCTTGAGAAGGTTGAGGTGGTTGTTGGTAGTATTGGGAAGGTGGAGGTTGATTGTTTGGTTGGTATGCTTGGTATGGATGCGGAGATGGGCTGTTCTGCTGATAAGTTTGTGCTGTTGGTTGTGCATAGTTATATGCTTGAAACCTTTTTGCTCCTTCGCTGGACTGGCTTTGGTTTCTTTTATTATTGTTTCCAGTGGCAGCAGGTGCATCTTTACCATCCTTATTCTTGTTCTTATTCTTCTTCTTTTTCTTTGCTTGTTTTGCAGCCAATTCATGCTCGTCATCTGAATATTCTTGTTCTTCTTCAGGTAACTCTTCATCATGGCAGTTACTAGCGTCTGTTCCCTTCAAGTTTTTAATAGCATCAGTGTATACAAAGTGCGAATCTGGGACAACATAATATACATCCTCACCTTTCTTTTCCTTAAACTTTTCAATATCATCTTGTTTGTTGAATTTAACTCTGTAAACTGGCAGTTGCAATCTACCAAAGGTTTCAAATAAGGGACCAATAATGGTTTTGTCTTTGAAACATAAAATAGATTCATCTTTGAGCACTCTGAATTCTCCAGATATGTTGGCTTTAATAATTATGCTTTGATCTACAAACCCAGTCACTTGTCCAATAAGTTCAATTGGGGCGTTTTCAGGGATAGTGTATCCTTCAGGTAATACTGGTGCGACTTCGTTGGTGACTTCGTTAACTGATGTTATTGGTCCGCTAATAGTTTCTGCTTCATCGTCATCAAGGTCTTGGAGAGCACTCTTTTCTTCTTCGTCTTCCCCTGAGGCTGAATCTGAATCTGAATCTGAAGACTCTGATTCTGAGTCTGAGGAATCTGACGATGAATCTGAGATTCCGTCAATTATTATTTCATCATCTGAAAAGTGTTCTGTGAGTTCTTTGGTTGGGTTATTAATAAAATTCTGAATTGGGTCTACCTTTGGTTCTTCTGTTTCAATTGTTGATGCCTCTGGATTAGAAGGTGCAAGTTCAGGTTGAGAATCTACATCTTCAACAACTGGTATTATCTTTTGTAAATCTTCAGTACTTTCAGGCTGTACGACAGTTTCTGGTGTAATTGTCAGATCTTGAACTAATCCTTCATTAATTAACTTTTCGACAGGCTCGTTCTCATTAACATTAGAAACATCTTCATTTGAGTTTTCAGGTACGTTTGACTCAACTGGTGTTTGTTCAACTTGAGTCAAATCACCTTGTATCTGTTCATTAGGTATCGTCTCAGGAATGACTTCTTCATGTCCAGTTTCCTCAATAGTAGTTTCTATAGTTTGAGGTACTTCTAATTCTTGCACTTGGTCAACTGCTGGTAATGCTTCTATTGATTGTTGTTCAGGTATGCTGATCTCTTCTTGTTGAATTGAACTTATAACAGGTTCTGAAACCTCTGAAAGATTAACTTGATCTTGTGTAGTTGAAACTTCTTCCCTTGTAGCTTCTTCTTGTTCATCTTTCAATTCAATATCTTTGGTGTTATCATCCTCCACCAAGACAGTAGAATCTATAATTGATCCTGCTGCTTCCAGTGCATTCACCTCTCCATTTGGACCGTCAGTCAATTCAACATGATCTATGCTTTCCCCTATAACAGGCTCTCTGTTAATCTCCTCTCCTGTCATCACAATATCTCTATTAATATTATTCTCACTCATTATACTGTATCTATATTTTCGTGATGATCATCAAATTAATAGTGTGAAATATGCTGGAAAGTATGTTATAATGTAGTAAACGTTACTCTTTCAGTTGTTTTATAAATAAACCAAGAATATGAAAATGTTATCAAATTAACTTAATTTAAGTCTGACAATCAATTTCTCTCAAACCTTTGATCCTTTTACCTTTATATCCCCACTACCTTATAAGCATCTCCATCACTATGGGGTCTGGGATGAGACAGTTTTGTTTACCCGGACAAAGATCAATTCTATCTGCAGTACCATAATTCTCGTGAAAAAACTCAAAATTAAGATGCAGTTGCAGTAAGGATTTTCTATAGAAGTGAAAAATTTTCATTTCACACAAAAATTCGCATCAAGAGAATTAGTATATAAGGAACGAAAGCCCATCTTTAAATTTTAACTTGGTGTTCGCTGAATTAAGTATCAAAAATGGGTGCCTACAAGTATTTAGAAGAGTTGCAAAGAAAGAAGCAATCTGATGTCATGAGATTCCTCTACAGAGTCAGATGTTGGGAATACAGACAGAGAAAGGTCATCCACAGAGCTTCTCGTCCTTCCAGACCAGACAAGGCTAGAAGATTGGGATACAAGGCCAAGCAAGGTTTTGTAGTCTTCAGAGTCAGAGTCAGAAGAGGTGGTAGAAAAAGACCTGCTCCAAAGGGTGCTACTTACGGTAAGCCAACCAACCAAGGTATTAACCAATTGAAGTACCAAAGATCTTTGAGATCTACTGCTGAAGAGAGAGTTGGACGCCGTGCTGCTAACTTGAGAGTCTTGAACTCTTACTGGATTAACCAGGACTCTACCTACAAGTACTTTGAAGTTATCTTGGTCGATCCTTCTCACAATGCTATCAGAAGAGACCCAAGATACAACTGGATTGTCAACCCTGTTCACAAGAGAAGAGAAGCCAGAGGTCTTACTGCTGTCGGCAAGAAGTCCAGAGGTATCAACAAGGGTCACTTGTTCAACAACACCAAGGCTGGTCGTCGTCACACTTGGAAGAGACAAAACACTTTGTCTTTGTGGAGATACAGATCTTAAGTGTAGTCAATTGGATTCGTTCGATTGGTTTACGCTGAAGGTGTATTTGTGGTTGGTTGGATGCTTTGTTTGTTTATGAATAGTTTAGCATTTTAATTTGAATTCTTGATCACAGTCCATATACATTAAAACAAAATTGTAGTTATTGAGCATCTTGCAGTGAAATTTAGACACTAAAGGGTGAGAAGTAGAGTTGCATTAGATAAGGAAAATCAAGATTATAGTCGAATCTACGATAATAATCTAATCCGAGAAAACTTTACCTCCACATGCTATCGATAGCAGAACAATGCGTATCTGCCCATTGGTATCCGAGTCAATTTAACCCTATTAATTAAATTGTGTGTCCAAAAAAAAAAAAAAGTAAAGAAAAAAAATGAGTATAAAACCATTTGAAGTTGCCAATTAAAATATCCCTTGTTCTCCTTCTCTTCTTTGCGCCCACTAATTGATAAACATATTAATACTGTTCCCAAGATGTCGTACACGAAGACTGCGATTTTATCTGTTTATGATAAGACTGGATTGTTAGATTTGGCCAAAGGATTGGTTGATGCCAATGTCCGCATTTTGGCTTCTGGAGGCACTGCCAAGATGATCCGTGAGGCTGGTTTCCCAGTCGAAGATGTTTCATCTATCACTCGTGCACCTGAAATGTTGGGTGGTAGAGTTAAGACTTTGCATCCTGCTGTTCACGGTGGTATTTTAGCCAGAAACTTGGAGTCTGATGAGAATGACTTGAAAGAGCAAAAGATTGATAAGGTTGACTTTGTTGTATGTAACTTGTACCCATTCAAGGAAACTGTTTCCAAGGTTGCCGTGACTGTCGAAGAGGCTGTTGAGGAAATTGACATTGGTGGTGTTACTTTGTTGAGAGCTGCTGCTAAGAACCATGCTAGAGTTACCATCTTATCTGACCCAGCTGATTACGCTGTGTTCTTGCAAGAGTTGAAGAACGGAACTGAGATCTCTACTGAAACCAGAAACAGATTGGCATTGAAGGCTTTTGAGCACACTGCTGACTACGATGTAGCAATCTCTGACTTTTTCAGAAAGCAATATTCTGAGAACGTGTCACAATTGCCATTGAGATACGGTGCTAACCCACACCAAAAGCCAGCTCAGGCTTTTGTCTCCAACGGTGACTTGCCATTCAAGGTCTTGTCTGGCTCGCCAGGTTACATTAACTTGTTGGACGCGTTAAACTCGTGGCCATTGGTTAAGGAGTTGTCTGCTTCCTTGAACTTGCCTGCAGCTGCTTCTTTCAAGCACGTTTCGCCAGCTGGTTGCGCTGTCGGATTGCCATTGAGTGCTGTGGAAAAGAAAATCTACTTTGTAGAAGACATTGAAAACATGTCGCCTTTGGCCAATGCCTACGCTAGAGCCAGAGGTGCCGACAGAATGTCGTCTTTTGGTGACTTCATCGCTTTGTCCAACATTGTAGACGTCCCAACCGCACAAATCATCTCGAAAGAAGTATCTGACGGTGTGATTGCCCCAGGATACTCTGAGGAAGCTTTGGCTATCTTAAAGAAGAAGAAGAATGGAAAGTACTGTATCTTGCAGATTGACCCTAACTTCACTCCAGAAACCTTGGAATCTAGACAGGTTTACGGTATCACTTTGCAACAAAAGCGCAATGATGCCATTATCAAGGGCTCTTCGTTCAAGGAGATCGTCTCCAAGAACAAGGCCTTGACTGAACAGGGTGCGATTGACTTGGCTGTTGCCACCATTGCATTAAAGTACACGCAATCTAACTCTGTTTGCTACGCCAAGAACGGTATGGTCATCGGTTTGGGTGCTGGTCAACAATCGCGTATTCACTGTACCAGATTGGCTGGTGACAAGGCCGACAACTGGTGGTTCAGACAACACCCTAAGGTTTTAGCCTTCAAGTGGGCCAAGGGTGTCAAGAGACCAGAGAAGTCGAACGCTATCGACTTGTTCGTCACCGGACAAATCCCAACCACCGAACCAGAAAAGACCGAATACGAATCTAAGTTCGAGACCTTGCCAGAACCATTGACTGCTGCTGAAAGAGCAGAATGGTTAGGTAAGCTCACTGACGTGGCTTTGTCTTCAGATGCCTTCTTCCCATTCCCAGATAACGTTTACAGAGCTGTGAGATCGGGTGTTAAATTCATTGCTGCTCCATCTGGATCTGTGATGGACAAGGCTGTCTTTGGCGCCGCCGACTCGCATGATTTGGTTTATGTTGAAAACCCTATCCGTTTGTTCCACCATTAAACTGTTGTATTTTATTAATGAATGTTTGTACTTTTGAGAAATTTGGTTTTCATTCCATTCCAAGCAAAGGATGGATATTTGTAGAGTAATAGATAGATAGTATAAGATTGGATTATTGGAAGTAAGAATGAGAATAGTGAGTGGTTGGGTAGAAGTAATTTAACTGTTTTGCTGTTATTTAAAGAAGCACTTTCTTGTGGATTTTTCATCTTTACGGTAAATACTACCAACCCCATTATTCTGATTACACTAGTATACTCAAGTGATTTAACATGAACATCTGTCAATGCATCAATAGTTCTGTAGAACATGTCAAAATATCCGTTTTTGGATTTTTGCAACCAATTTTACAAAAAGGGACAAACAAGTGAATGTAAATAATGTATGTTGATCTGAGTGAACTAGAGCGTTGGTTACTAGAGTATTGTACAGGATGCTGAGATAATGTGCTTACGTCAATTAATAGACGAGATTGTAATCACCAAAATTAATTTCTCATTAAGGATGCTAGCTCAGAGGAGGCAACACAGTGGTATCTTTTAATTTAGAAGACTGTTTCTTAGTGAATGAAACTATAAGTTCAGATTCAATTGAGGTTGGGTGGCAAGAATAAAGGAGAAGAGGTTGCATGGTGTGGCTAGCATTAAGCGAACGTAATATACTCCCCTCTAAAATATCTTTATTTTCCTGTTAATTTGCAAACCATTTCATAACCCTAGCAGCACATTTATGCATGTAAGTATCCCCAATGTAGAATGACTTCAGTTCCTTGGGTTCTCTTTATGGGGCTTATGAGCTGGCACGGCTCCAAGAAACGGAAATTAGATCATACACGTGACCTGTCATAGAGTATATAAGGAAGTTGAATAACCTCAAAGTTTAGTTCAGTATCCACTCAATTATGTCCAAAACCTCTCATCCTACTGCTATCAATTCGTACAACCAGAATCATAAGAACTATAGTGAACTCCGTCCTGACTTTCTGAAGGAATTGGTTGACCCATTCTTGGTTAGCTTAGGATTAGCTAAACTCAATGAAAGCTCCAAGAGTTATACTTACTTGACAGACAAGAAGATTTTGGAAATTGCAGCAGGTACTGGTAAGTTCACCGTCAAATTGGTTGAGAATGGATGGGGAGTGAGTGGATCAGACAATTTGCATGTTGTTGAACCTAGTGAAGGGATGTTGGAGAGTTTTAAGGTGAATTTGCCACTGGTGGCCAACACTTACCACTCATCATCGTATGAGATCCCATTACCAGATAATTCAGTTGATTCTGTATTGGTTGCACAAGGTTTTCACTGGTTCAGCGACGTAGAAAGTTTGAAGGAGATCCATCGTGTTTTGAAAGTTGGAGGAACACTTGGTTTGATCTGGAACTTTGACCATTCTAGTGCTAGTCAGAGAGGGAAAGGGAAAAATATCCATTACATTGATGGTGGTAGTTCATACTTTAATACTCTTGATTTCAATAAGTTCCCGAGTGCAGAAGATGTATTTCTGGAATACTTTAATAATCAACCTTGGACCGTCGAAGTAAGTAATCTTATCACTACTTATGATGAAAAAGTCCCACAGTATAGAAAGGGTAAATGGAGAGACTTGTTGGAGAGCAAGCAGAATACGTTTTTCGAGCCTATTTCCGATGAGTACTATTATATTTATGATACTTTAATTGCAAAAGATAACGTTTTCAAGTATTGGGAAACAAGATCATACATTACAGACTTGAGTACTGAAGAGAAAGAAATCATTCATCAAAAGGTTGATTTAATTCTTGATGAAACTACAGTTGAGAACACTCCATTTATTGGAAAGGGTGATTCTAGGTTATTGAAACCTATGGTTGGACATGCTGTTGTAGCATCTGTAAAGAAATAGAAAACGAAAACATTTATAGTTATTTTAATTTAAAAATACAAATTCAAAACTCAAATAAAGTAGTGGTAATATTCGGAGTCCCTTAGGTCTTCATATCATTTAGATATTTTCCAAATTCTCCATCCAAGCAGAGAATTTGCACCCAAAAAATCCAAAAGGAGATTTTTGAATACGTATCAAAAATTGAGAATAGTAGTACAATATTTGGCCTTTGCAAACATTGCAACTACTCTAAACTACTATTCACCATCATTCCTTTCATTAAGAAACAATTTTTAGGTTTATTATAAATTTTTGTAAATAATTTAGAATATTGTGGAACAAGATCGATCAATAGAATGATCTGGAACTTATAATTGGCTTCTAAAACAACACTCCACATTTGAGCACTGGAATTCAGTTTGTGATTACTATTAAATTTTCTCGATTGCGTTGACATCATGCTAGTTTGTCATGTTATTTTAATAGCCTATGTAAGTTATACTAAGTCTGTTGTTCTATACGTTTAATTTAGTTGACATATCTATTTAATAGTTTCTCTACACAACCAAATATTAGAATAGTTGTTAGAGTAATGTGCACAAGTTAGTCAAACAACTTTGAGCTATTCAATTCCTCAAGTAAATACAATGAACGTTTCAGCCAATTGCTAATTCAACTTTTTGAAACTCTTCAGTAGCATTAAATACCACATCAATCTATCAATAAACCATCAGCAATTAAAATCTAACAACAATCACTTCTCAAGATTAAACATTCAAGAACAATTAATAAACACCAACAACAACAATTTCCCTCCTATATTTATTCAAAAACACTATACTGCAAGTACCACCTCTTAACCATTCATTGCATTTCAAATACATGAAATTAAAACACGAAACAGACCAAAAAGACTTCGATATCTTCAATAACAATCCAGTTGAAAGTTCACCTGAGAGCATGAATATTCTCGAACCCAACCAATTCCAATCGCATCCCCCTCAACCCAATGCTAGTCCTTCCTCCCATCCAACCTCTAACTGACATATCCTCTCCTTTAGACCCTCTTGACTATTACAAAGCACAATATCCTGCACACACCCACCTCATTTCGCGGTTTTGGTTCCTTGAAACTTTTACGTTTTTTAAACACGTCGATTGAAAAAGATACGTTACCCAAACTCACACCCCAAAGAAGATACGTAAGATGGGCTCTGAATATACATATGATGAGGAGGATGAGACATGGCCATACTTCGTTATGGCTACGCTCACTGTGATTTTGATCCCCTTGACGATCAAGTGGGTGTATCGTGTATTGACCAGTGGAGCTGGCGACGATATTGCAACACACAATTCTAAGATCAAAGGGTCTATTCGTGATTCTTCGAAAACCATTGGTGTTGAGAATCAGAAGGATATAGCTAAGCTTAAGAGTGCCAGGAGATCGGGTCCTTATTTCAACAAGACTTTGGTTGTTTTGGTTATTGGTTGGTCGATTGCAATTTATATTGCCCTCTATTTTTTGAAAGAGGCAAACTTGACTGGTGCCTTTGACCCATATGCTATTTTGGATGTGACTCCATTTACTTCTGAGAAGGATATAAAGTCTCGTTTCAGAAAGTTATCCTTGAAATTTCACCCTGATAAGTTACCTCAAGGTTTGAGCGATTCTGAAAAAGAGAGAATGGAAGCTGATTATGTTAGAATGAACTCGGCATACAAGGCATTGACCGACGAAGTCATGAGAAACAACTACTTGAGATACGGTCACCCAGACGGAGCACAGGATATCTCCCACGGAATTGCTCTCCCTAAGTACCTTGTTGACGGAAAATACTCACAAATTATGATTTTGGTCTACTTCTTATTGATTGGTGTTTTGTTGCCATACTTTGTCGGAAAGTCATGGTCACGTACCAAGTCGCAAAACAAGAAGGGATTGGACATCTCCACCGCCGAATTGTTTGCACGTAAATTAACTGACAGAAACCCAGGTAAAGTTATCACACACTACGATTTATTGAACTGGATCTGTTTGAGTAAAGAAATCAGAACCGAATTCAAACACTTGGACTACAACCGTGTTAGAGATTTGATTGTTAGACACTTTCTGCGCGACTTCTCTGACCCCGCATTAGAAGCAGACAAGGTTAAGTTGGTTGCAATCCTCCCAAAGTTGATCCATGGTTTCATCGACATTGCTGTAGAATTCAAGCAAACAGACATTGTGCTTGTTGCATGTGACTTGTTGAAGTCGATTTCCCAAGCTGTCAAGCCTACTGGAAAGAAGCAAGAGTTGTTGCAATTGCCATTTGTCGACCCTAAGGTCATTGAAGCAGGTAGCATCAAGAAGTTGGGTAAATTGTTTACATTATCTGAGGAAGAAGCTGGAAAGGCATTGGGAATCACCGACAAGACTAAGTTGAAGAAAACACTCGACATTGCAGCACACATTCCAGCACTTCGTATCATCGAATCCGAATTCATTGTTCCTGGTGAAAAAGCTGTCACTCCACAAGCCAGTGCACACTTGTCTATTAAATTTTTGGTGAAGTCACCAAAGTTGAAGTCGACTCCAGATATCCCAGAAGAAAGATACCAGGACGAAGAAACAATGGAATACTTGAGAAATCCATTAATTGTGCATGAGTCTCAACCAGAATTGCCACTTGCGTACGCACCATACTACCCAGGAAGTTTCCAGAACAACTGGTCGGCCTTCTTGATTGCGCAAAAGGATAACAAGTTGGTTGACGCATCTAAAGAGTACAGATTGGAGAATGCATCATTGAGCAACTTGGAGTTGACACAGGAACAATGGAAAGCAGGTGGCGAAGATGTTGTTGTCGGTACCTTCAAGATCCCATTTCCACAACCTACACCTACTGAGGTTGGTGTTTTCCACTTTAGATTGATCATGAAGAATAACGCATACTTTGGATGTGATGTTGACATTCCTTTGGAGATGGAAGTAGAAGCCATCAAGCCTAACGTTGCCAACTTAAAGAGACAAATGCAAAAAATGAAGGGAGAGATACTGTCGGAAGAGGAGGACTCTGAGAGTGACATATCTGATGTTGAAGAAGATTCGTTGGCTGCCGCTATTGCTGCATTAAGAGGTGCAACTGAAGCTAACAAGCCAACCAAGATCCAAGAGGTTGACAGTGATGAGGATGACAACGCAAGTGTATTTACCGATATTAATACCGACACCGAAGACGAGGGTGACAATTAGTTTTCCCCCCTCCATGTATAATTACTGCGATAAGTATTTTTTATAAATGAACATGAGTGTTCGCAGAATATGAGTATTGAGAGTTAGATTTCGTGTAGAAGAAGAAGAAGATTGTATATTTATAGCTTGAATTCTACAAATATACAATACATATCTTGAATTACTGTACCTTTTTAATTAATAAATATACACAATTTTCTAGTAGAATGTAAACCTTTCAGAGCTATCTTAAATCTTCAAGGTTAAGATCAAAGCATCTGGATTCTTTAAACCTTGTTCTTTATAATAATCCGCGACTTTACCAGTTTCAACAAATCCTTGTTTTAAGTACCAATCAATAGAATGCTTCAGTTCAACATGTACATGTAATACGATGTCATGGATAAATCTCTTTTGGGTTTCTTCTACCAAGTACTTCAACAACTTCTTTCCAATACCTAAACCTCTATACTTTTCCAATACTGCAAATGCTTCGATGTAAACAGCATTAGGCACCTCTGTGCTCACTGAATATTTCTGTGTACCTTCATAAGTTGTAGCTGTATTGTTTGCTTGTGTGTTGAATAACTTGGCTCTAATCACTCCTACAGGTAATTCTGAAAAGTATGCTAATTTGACCAATTGATCATTCTCAAATGAATTGTCTATCCACAGATCATTATATTTAGTTGCCAATGAAACCTCTATAATCTTTTTCAAAACACCTATATTGTTCTTGGTTAAATCATCCAACGAAATTATATCTCTACCCATAGTTTTATAGATTTAATATTGCCTATGGAAATAAATGGAGGTTTTGGAAATTTTAAAAAAATCAAATGGATATGGAATTTTCACGTGACCGTCATTTCATCATGTGCTGATTTTCGTATAGAGGGACCAACAAAATCGGGGAGGAATCGTACCCCACCGAAAGTTAGATATACATTAGTCTTTTAAAAGAATTCGAAATACAAGTATGATTACTACGATTCTTGTTATATTAGTGCTTATATTTGTCTTCAGAAGCGTTGCATCTGATGTTGCATCGATCAATCCATTCAGTGAGAAAGAAGAGTCTGAAAAACCAATTCTTGCAGGGAAGTTTACGCCTGTGACTTTAGCTAAGTTCAATGGTACTGATGATCCTAAAATCTTTATTGCTGTTAGAGGAAGAATTTTCAATGTCACACAAGGTGCTTCATTCTACGGACCAGGAAGTCCTTACGAGAACTTTGCTGGTAGAGACGCTTCGCGTGGGTTAGCTAAAAACTCATTTGACTTAGAAAACTTGACTCCATTGGACCAACCATTGGACAAATTGAATGATTTAACAAAGGGCGAAGTGGAATCCTTGGACCACTGGGAAGAACTTTTCGAAAGTAAGTACCCTGTAGTAGGTACCTTGCATTTCTCCGTCGATGAACAAGAAGACGAATAATAGGGTAGCTTTATATAATCAAACCTTTAAGTCGTGTACGCAACAATACTTAATGAAATGCCATAACATTTAACAAAAAAAAAAAAAAAAATTGTTCTAAAAACATCTAAACCGTTTCTGTTTATGGTTCTATCAAGATGAGTTATCGAGGAAACGGTAGAGGAGGATATAATAATCTGTACAATAATAGAAATAATAACAATGGGAACTTTTCTCAGCCGAATTCCGACTTGGCAGTTGAGATCTTGGGCTGGAACGGTGCAAGTCTGGAGGAATGTATAAATTTCATATCCAGAAAAGCCAGGGTCCAAGTCTTGAATGCACAAGTAGACCCATCAACAGGAATATTAAAAGGTTATGTTAAGAGCCAGAACCAATTAAATGATCTTTTAAATTGGTCCGGTGTCCGTTTTGCAGGGCAAGCATTGAAGTTTTCCAAGTCAAACGCCGATGTTTCATTCTCCAATAAGTTTGCTGGAGGTAATGTAGCAACAGGAGCCGTTCCAGGTCCAGGAGCAGCTATTGACGCATTGAAAACCTTTTTGCAATCGAGATACAACCCAGAAATTAAAATGTTGAACTTGAGTTCGGTAAAACAAGACCCTACAATCAACGCAGGTGGATTTTTCAACTCAAACTCAACTTCATCCAAATTCTTCCCTGCATTGATGAAGGTTGCCAAAGACCTCAAACTTGATGTCGTGACTGTAGACTTGTCAGGGAATGAGTTGATGGACTTGTCCACCATCTCTACACTTCCAGCTACATTTCCGTACTTGCAGAACTTGTCTTTACAAAACAACAAATTTACCAGATGGAAGTCCTTTGAAGTATGGAAGAATAAACTCAACTATGTAAGGGAATTATTATTGTTTGGAAACCCAGTGATAATGAACGTTGCTGCTCATCAAGTACCGCAAGTAAAACTGGACTTTATGAAGATTTTCCCACGTTTGGTTGTTTTGAATGGAGAAATATTGAGAAACGAAGAAGTGTTGACTAGAAACTTGACCTTCCCATTTGATGCTCCTAAATCAATGTTTTTCCAAGATGAAGAAATCCAAAACATGTCAACCAACTTTATCACCCACTATCTTAACTTGTGGGACACCAACCGTGCAGATTTGATGATTCTTTACCAAAACGAATCACAATTTTCCATGCAAGTGGACGCATCACATCCCCACTTGATTGAAAATACCACTACATACAACAGCAGTTTCCACATGACAGACAACAGTGTTTTCAACTATTACTTGCCACTCTCAAGAAACTTGAGCAAGGTGTCTGCTGCAAAATCAAGAGCCACGCGACTTGGAACCGGACAAGAGCAAATCTTCAAATTGTTCTCACAAATACCAAAAACTAAGCACGAGATTATGTCGAAACCAGAATTATTCAGTATGGAAACTTATAGATACCCACAATTGGGTGGAATATTGATAACATTGCATGGTACTTTCGACGAGGTTGCGCAACCAGATAATCTCGACGGATTGTCAAGCTCATTGTCCAATGGTCCTAGAGGTAGATTGAACAACAACTCCAGCAAGGGTAAAAAGATCCCATTGACCAAGAAGAGCTTTGACAGAACATTTGTTGTTCTTCCAGGACCAAATGGAGGTATGATTGTAGCCAGCGATATGCTTTTAGTGAGGAATGCTTCGGGAACTGACTCTTGGAATGTCCCCCGTAAGACCAACGCAGCACCAGCACCAGCGGCAGCACCAGCAGCTGCAATCGCGCAACCCCTTGCACCACCAGCAATAGTACAACAACAGCAACAACCACAAGCTGGAGGGCCAACGGTGAACGATTTACCACCTGAAGCAAAAGCAAGCCTCTCCCCCATTCAACAGGAGCTTCTCGTCAAAGTGCTAATCGAGACAAAGTTGAACTTGCAGTATGCAGTGATGCTCTGTGAGCAAAGTAGCTGGGACTATCAACAGTGCATTGTAAATTTTAAGAACTCTGTTGCTTCTCTTCCAAGAGAAGCTTACGCATCTTAGCTTATATATAAAAGAACAGGAATGTATTTAGAATTTTATAGTTAATTATTGATCATTACATTAAGTGATTTATTCAAAAAAATTTGGAGCGAGTAGGAGTAAGGAACGATATAGAAAGATTAATTGTTATGTTCGAATGTAATGTACAGTAACTTTTGATTGTTTTTCAGTTCTTGTTGTTGTTCTAAAGTGGTGGTTATCCCTTTCTTTCCAAGATATTTTCATTGTGTAATTCGCTTATAGCATGTAGATTTTGATAAATTTGCAGCCACTTGAATTGGATGTATTTTTGAGTATATCAGCCAGCTTCAAGTGCAGATATGAATACAGTCATTATAGCTAATAGTAAGTTGAAACTGCCGCACCCTTTAGTATTCTCTAAGCGAAATGAACCGGAAATATGCAATATTGTAGACATAATATAGTACCAAGATCTCCTTTCTTGACTTCAAAAATTTGACAGCTATCATGCTAGGATTGCTTAATATTACAGAGGTATATAATCTATGTAATAATTTACGTCATATAAAGTCTAGAACATTCCTTTTGGATCCATATGGCTTGAACTACAACAGTAATGGTAAGATTATCTTTTCATAATAGTTGTGACAAAATATAATACAGATGCACTAGACAACCATTCACCACACAGTCTGATAACCTACCATTAAAACAATACTCTAACATACTTGTCGGCCAATTCACTACTCTAACCATCTAGCCTCTCACACTTGACCAATTATCAAGAACCCAGCCGTATCACCAGTCACGTGTGTGCCGCATCATGTTTCAAAAATCAGAATGGAATCAGGAACCAACGAGATGTATAGTGTATGAAATGGGGTACAACATTGCTATGGTAACGGATTTCTTCTACCCCCAGCCAGGGGGAGTTGAGTTCCATGTCTATCATCTTGCCCAGCAAATGATCAATCTTGGCCATTCTGTAATTGTTATTACACATGACTATGGATCAAGAAATGGGGTACGAACATTAACAAATGGATTAAAGGTATATTATGTGCCTTATATTGTGGTGCATAGGAACTCTACATTTCCGACAGTCTTTCTTTCCTTCCCAATTATAAGGAATATATTCATACGAGAAAGTATTGACATCATTCACGGACATGGTTCGTTGTCAAGTCTCTGCCACGAGGCTATTTTGCATGGTAGAACAATGGGATATAAAACTATCTTTACAGACCATTCGCTTTTTGGATTTGCAGATGTGGCTTCTATTATGGGAAACAAGTTGTTAAAGTTCACTTTAAGTGATGTTGGCCATGTAATCTGTGTTTCTCATACTTGTAAAGAGAACACAGTGCTACGTGCCTCACTTGACCCTCTCAATGTGTCTGTGATACCTAATGCCGTTATATCCAAGGATTTCAGACCCAGTGGGATGCGTCCTGCTGGCCAGTCCCTCAAAAGAAAAAGCATAACTATCGTCGTGATATCCAGATTATTTCCAAACAAAGGTGCAGACTTGTTGGTAGCCGTAGTCCCAAGAATTTGTCTTGCCAAACCAGAGGTCAAGTTTTTGATTGCTGGTGACGGACCAAAGTTCCTTGACTTAGAGCAGATGCGTGAAAAGTACTATTTACAAGAACGAGTCCAACTAATTGGAGGTGTCAAGCATGAAGATGTACGAAATGTCATGATTCAGGGTGACATCTACTTACACCCGTCTCTTACAGAAGCTTTCGGCACTGTTATTGTAGAAGCTGCATCCTGTGGATTATTTGTGGTTACAACAAAGGTTGGAGGTATCCCAGAAGTGTTACCTAGCCACATGACAAACTTTGCAGAGCCTGAAGAAGACTCATTAGTTGCCGCTACAATCAAAGCTATCGATTCTATGGAATCAGGTGAAATAGACACAACTAAATTTCACGAGGAAGTAGCGAAAATGTACAGTTGGGAAAACATAGCCAAGCGTACTGAAAATGTGTACAACTCTTTGGACACTGAAAAATTAAACGAGTCGCTCTTTGTAAGACTTCAGAAGTATTACTTTTGCGGACTTCTTGCAGGGAAATTGTTTGTTTTATGCTGCATTGTTGATATATTCGTTTACGTTCTTTTAGAATGGTTATATCCAGCAGAACACATCGACAAGGCTACTAAATGGCCAAAGAAAGAAAAGCCAGAAAAAGAATAATCCGAAATGTATATATGAAGAAGAGGTGAAAGTAAAAATGTTCAGTCTCTGACAGATGGTTACTTTTTGAGGACCTTTCCTGTTCAAAATTAGCATACACTATAGTAATATAAAACGTAATAATATAAATGACCCGACGAAGCAGCAGTTTGGTAGAATAGTTTCATAGATGTATAATTTGGTACTAAAAGAGTCTTACTTGGAGATGTTGTTTGTTTTAGAGAGCTAGTGACTGTTGGAAGTATGTCAATTTACTACTTAGTTATGATGTAGCGGTGCTACATCAAAAGTTGGTAATGGACTATGCTTTTGAGCAAAATTCTAGGATGAAGAAGTAGAGTACATTAAGACGAAGCACTCAACCATAACATATCTCAATTTCTTGAATATTTATTGATAATGTTGAAGTAAGAGATTAGGTACACTACAATTTTTATAACACATTGACTCTAAATCATAGTACAGTTGTTCGATATGATAACTATACTTACCCATTACTTATTTACTCCAAGAATATTTTTCATCTTCTCATAAATTCAAATGGCTGCAAAATTTGAAAATGAATTAATCAGATATTGAATAAGTGGAACTAATTTTAAGCCCTTCAAGAATACAAGCAATATAGAGGTAACAGAAATGAACTCCTCCTGTGATGAACCAAGAAAACCATCTAGTAATAATTTACTTGCCTTCATTTATGATGGAATCTCTGTTATGATAATACTTTAATGTCTCCTCTTTTAATGCAAGATTAATGAATTTCGGTAAAGATGCCTTTGGTTTCCATGCTTGGGAATCGTCTAATCTGATTGCCTTAGTATTCAAAGCCAAGTCTTTGAGTGACTTGGACAAATAGTTGAACTTTAAAGCTTTAGTATCTATTTTCAGTTTTCTTTCAGGCACTAACGGATTGCTTAACCAATTGAGTGATTTCAGCGCATTAACTTGAACCGAATAGTTATGTGTAGCTAATCTTCGTAATAAAATCATTTCCTCTATAAATTTCAACTTGTTAACAAAGAATTTCTCATTGCTCATGTTGTCAAACGATCCTAGTAAGTCACCATTCTCAAAAATTTGATTTGATTTCATTAGTTCATTCAACTCAGTATTTAACCTTGAGTTATGTTCAGTCAAAGAATTTATCTGTTCTTCATTTGTCTCGAATTTGAATTTAATCACTTCCAATTCATTGAGTAAGTCTGTAACTTTATCTTCATGAAGTTGGTTAATAGATTTCATGTTATTCTCCAAGAGGTCTATGTTCAACTGGTAATCATGTAACCTCTTGTCTCTTTCCAACAACTCATGTTCGAGTTGTTTGTGGTTGACATCACTTTCACCAGCTTCAGTTTTAGGACTGACTTCACCAGCTGCTTTGTAAATAGATTTGACCTCCTTTTGAAGTATAGTGTATTCAACGTTACTGTATTTACTGCAATTTTCCAAATCATGGAGCACATAAGTTGAAAAGTCATCAAGATTATAATTGTCCAAGTTGTGAACCAAATCTTCTAGTTCAGTATTTTGATTGAAGTTAATCTTTTGAGTGAAGTTTACAAATGAGCTTAAAAGATTTTGAACATCCTTGGTGAACTCCCAAAAGTCTATTTTCTCATCACACGTCAAATCAGTGTCAAATGTGAAGTCCAAGTTCAAATTCTCTTTCAGTTCAATTTCAGCCTCAATAAACAGTTTTGAAAGTCTAGTTAAAGCTCCAATTGCATTCGATGGTGAGGTTGAATTGTCTAAGGAATTTCTCAAGTTATTGATCACTTGATTACAAGAGACGTAAACATCATGCAGCACATTGTATATGAAGCGAAGCTCTAGAAGATTTTGGAAATTCAAAGCTTTATTATTGGGGAAAGCGATTCTGGTAACTTTTTCAATAAATGTGAAGACAAAGTCACAGTTTAAGTTACTGAAGTTAGAATCCTTGACGGAGTTGTTAAACAACGAGGACATAGACTCATCTAAAACGTTGACCGACTCAGTCAAATCGTCCATTATTCCCAATAGTATCTCATCTGAATAATTTGATTCCAAAATCAGGAGTAATGCGTTCAAGAAATGAATTAAAATCTGGATGGTATAAGTTTGGATAGCATGGAAGTTTGAATAAGGGTCGATTTTTATGGAATCAAATACCAATCGTGCGTCCGAAGTTAATAGTTTAATCATGTATATCACATCGTACTGCTGTTTGAAACGACTATAGTTGATGAGACCAATCTTTTCTTGAAGTAAATTCAATTTGAATTGGGTCATTTTCGATACCAATTCATTTTGAAAGTTCAATGATTTGTAGTTAAATAATTGAAGTTTTAAAGAGTCTATCTCATTGAATAAATGTGTGCTGTCCATATCTTCTTCATCTTCCATTTCAATCATACTAACATCTGGAGTGCTTATTTCAAAATTGGCTGAGTTTTTATATGCCACCAATTTCGATTCGATGTACTTATTTGTCTTTTCAAGATTTCGTATGAATACCTTATCTTTCCTTATAACTTCCAGAAGACTTTTCAAGTCCCTACGTAAGTCTAGTTCTACTAGTCGTTGACTATCCTCAAGGGATTTGTCTAATTCGTGCAATTCGTTCAACTCTAATATTGTTTTGTCCAACAGTGAGATTTTGGTGTTAAGTTTATCATTTTCTTGACTAAGATGTTCAACCACTTTCTCGAGTTCAAGTGTAGCATCAAGTTGGCTTTGTAAGGACTTGATTTTTTCTTCAGCATTAGTTAATTCTTCTCCCATTTTAGAATAACGTGCTAAAGCTTCATCTTTGGTAGTTAAGTTTGCAGTTAGTTCTTGTACTTGCAGCTTTAAACTTGTTTGTGAATGAGTATTAAGTTTTTCGAGATCTATGATTGAGATTTCTAGTTGCTTGTTACGAGTGAGGATTGTTTTAATGTCAACTTCAGTAGGGTTTTCCATGTCCATTTGCGATTGGATTTCTTGTTCGATTTGTTTGTTTAATTCAAACTCTTCTTGCAAGAGTTGATAGTCTGTTTTCAACTCTTCGAATTGTTGGTTCATTTTATCGAGGTCAGACTCTAATTTCGTTCTTGAGGAGGATTGGAAGTCTTTATCAACAGTGATTTCTTCTAATTGAGCCTCCAAAGTAGTTGCATTTTCTTTAGACTTTTCCAATTTACTTTCCAAGTCTTGAATAGTGAGTTTATATGATTTGATATCCAGTGTGACGATATGTAGTTTAGTTTGTAATTTGCTAATGATATTATGCAAGTTGGATGAATCTCCATTCGAACTGGTAGGGGTATTTGATCTGGTTGTATTCAGTGAACTATCACCACTTCTAGATACAGAACCAGTAGCAGTTCCAGTACCATGAGAAGAAGACTCCGTGGCATCATCATCATGCTTCAATAAAGACTGTCGCACAAATAATCCATGGTTAGTAGGACAATCAAAGTACTTGATCCCATCCACCGTACCATTATTTTTACCCATAGGACCATTCAACTGAACTCCATACCAAGTACCAGGAGCAAATTGAGTTTGGCCAATAAAACGAATCTGACCAGACTCATTCTTAACAACAACCCTCAGGCCTAGCTTGAACATGACTTCAATATTATACTTGATACCCAAGCAAGAAAGGACCTGCCGTTGAATCTTTTTATGACGCGAAAAATATAATGATTTAAATTTAAACGCAAACCAAAACAAAACGAGTGTTACTATTTTCACCTAATGTCAGGATATTTGAGGAAGCAGGTAGATCCTTATAATCAGAGCCCGATGATGAACAGTCAGAACAATTCGCTTCTTGCAAGTGGTGGAAGTGCGGGGATATCCAAGCGAGCAGTTAATAACAACAGTAATGTTAATTCCAGTGCTAATGTGAAGACTGAGTTATTGAATGAACAGAAACAAGAGATTAGAGAAGCGTTTTCGTTGTTTGATATGAATAATGATGGGTGTTTGGATTACCATGAGTTGAAGGTTGCATTCAGAGCATTAGGATTTGATTTAAGTAAACGTGAAGTGTTAGATATTATTCACGAGTATGATACAGATGATAGGAATTTGATAACGTATGAGAATTTCTTTCAAGCAGGTATGTTTATTTTTTGAGGTTGACTTTTATTGAAGGAGAGATTCAATAGATTGTGAGAGAGATTTAGTTGAGCTCAATCTGAATGTTTGAAGTTGGTTTCAAATTAGAGATCACACAATTGAAAGTTTACAGAATAATATACTAACAGAAATAGTTGGAGAAAAGATAATCAATAGAGATCCGTTGGAAGAAATACGCCGGGCATTCAGACTCTTTGATGATGACAACACAGGGAAGATCAGTTTGCGTAATTTAAGACGAGTAGCCAAAGAGTTAGGTGAAAATTTAACGGACGATGAATTGAGAGCCATGATTGACGAATTCGACTTGGATGAAGATGGAGAAAGTGAGTATACCGATTTTTTGAATGAGAGAATAATACTAACAGAAATACAGTTAACGAGCAAGAATTCATTAATATTTGTACTGAATAGTGTATAGTAAACTGTAATATAATGATAATATGATAAAGCAAATGAAGGTAGGAGATAATTGATTGAGGTAGGGGGGGTTTGTAGTGTTTAAAGAGTGAGAGAAGGTTGAGAGAGAGATTTGTAACTGAAGAGCGAGTGAAGTGGTGTTGGGAAGGTAAAGTGTATAGTGTATCTCACTATAGTAATGAATATGAATATATGTAGTAGAAATTAAAGAATCTAATGAGAATAAAGAGTACATGTAATTTGATCAAAAGAGAAGTATAACTTGTCAAAATCAAATACCAAATATATACCACACTAAAGAACTGATAACCAAAACAACAGCTTATTTAACGTTACTTACGTCAAATTACCGGGCCCTTTCTCATTTCCATTCATTCCTCAACTCACGTTGAATCATCTTTTGAGAATGAAAAACAAAATTTTCAGTGAAAAACTTTCATTAAAGGACCAAACATGTCTTGGAATACTGCCAAAAAGAGGTTCGTTAGGGATCTTGAGAAGGAGCCTAGACGTATTCGTGAAGCTATCTATAGACAACAGCTTGATTATGCATTGCCAACTTTCGATAAAGAGATTCCTCCTCAAAGGATTCCAGACAATAAGCAGAAATCGATTATCGATACTGGGATCGCTGAAGGAGACCTTGTTTACATAAAGACAGGTGAACTTAAAGGTCAAATGAGTACTGTAACGAGATACTTGCCTGAATATGACTCGTATGTGTTGGCAAACTCAACAACCAAGAAAATTTTTATCAAGTCCTCATGGATTGAAGGACAAACAAGTCACTTGGTTGACTTCCCAAAGTTTGTTCCTCGTGAAGATGTAAGGTTGGCAGGTAGAGAGAAGGACGCTGAAACCGGTGTTCTTTCGTACTTGGTAGCTGAAGACATAGAATTCAAAGATAAGTACTATGATGATAGATACAAGAAGTGGATTCCAAAACGTTTTGTAAAACACCATGAAGCTATTGAAATCCCTTGGCCAAACCCTCCTAAATTAGAAGATGGCGAATTATCTACCATGGAAGACACAGTATTTGAGAAGACCTACGAACAGCAAAGTATCGCCAGATCCCCTATTCCAGCTGCTGCAATGGACCAATTAAGAAACCCATACTCTAAGCACAAGAAGAGAACCTTCAGCAAGTTACAAATCGGTAGATTGAACGCACCAAAGATGCCTTTGTCTATGGAACAAAAGATATACTTGGCTAGAGAACAACAAAATGAGACTAAGAAGGCTAAGGAAGTCGAATTATCACAAGAAGTCAAGGACTTTATTGGAGAAAAGATGGCCGAACACATAAGTAAGATTGACAACCCTGCCATGATTGCACACTTGGAGACTTTGTCTTCAAAAACTATTCCACAGTAATGAAAACAAGACCTAAAACAACTAGTTGAGTAAGTGTCGACCTTTGTATTAGAATGGATTGAAGATATACGAGCATTCTAAAGGAGAAATAAGTTGTTAGACCATAGGAGCATACAAGAATGCCCTTCTGTAAATATTTAATTAACTTATAAATTTAACAAACTGTACTTGTTGTAGTAACCAGAGACTCACTACTGATGTCTACAAGAAATCTATATCAAACTGTATTTCAAGCATATTTAAACTTTTCAAAATATTGTAAATTATAGTCTAAACCTCGATACACTATTCATTCACTAGTTTCGTTTCTCCCAACTTCTCGACTCTCACCTCTGGGACTTGGTAGTTAATCCACTATTACAACTTTTCATATTCTAACTTACCCTCCAACTTCTTGACATCAGCAACCTTTCTTACAGCCTTCATTATATCGTTTTGCAAAATATAATCTCTTTCATCTCTGATAGCAAAGAATCCTGCTTCGGTGATGACGTTTCTGATATCGGCACCGTTGAAGCCGTCACTCATTTTGACGGCAGCTTCAAAGTCGAACTCACCTTGTTTTGAAATCTTAGAGGTGTGGATCTTGAAAATCTCCAATCTTCCAGCTTCGTTAGGCAATGGGATTTCGATTTTTCTGTCCAATCTACCAGCTCTCAAAAGAGCTGGGTCCAAGGTGTCAGGTCTGTTGGTAGCCATGATCACCTTAGTTTGGCCTAAAGTGTCGAAACCATCCATTTGGTTCAAAAGTTCCATTAAAGTTCTTTGAATTTCACGATCGGCAGATGTACCTTCACTGAATCTACGACCTCCGATGGCATCGACTTCGTCCATGAAGATAATGCAGGGAGCGTGTTCTTTGGCGTATGCAAACATTTCTCTAATTAATCTTGCAGACTCACCAATGAACTTGTCCACGATGGCAGACGCAGGAGAGAAGATGAAGTTTGCACCGATGGTTGCGGCAACTGCCTTTGCTAATAATGTTTTACCTGTACCTGGTGGTCCGTACAATAAGACACCCTTTGGTGGCTTTATTCCTACTCTGGTGAACAATTCTGGGTTCTTTAATGGCAATTCAATCACCTCACGCAACTCTCTAATCTGTTCTGTCAAACCACCAATACCATTGAATGAGATCTCACCAGGTTCAAAGGTTGTCATGTTGTACACCAAAGGGTCCACTTCTCTTGGTAAGATACGCATGATAGTTAAGGTGGTCATATCCAATGAGACCCTTACTCCATACTTTAAATTCTCCTTCTTGATAGTGTTACGACATCCCACGATATATCTTGGTCCGTTCGAAGCCTTAACAATAAAACGTTCCTCGTCCAATTGCTTCAAGACTTCACCAACCATCTGTCCAACAGATTGTAATGCCTTGATATCATCCTCAGTCTTCTCATAATCATTTCCTAAATCTCGTATACTGAGCCTAAGATCTTTTAACCTTGAATTCCACTTTCTATGATCAATCAATTTCTCCTTCAATTTATTCAAGGCCCGTTCTCTTTCAGGATCAACTGGCTCCTGCGGTGCCTGTTGTTGATCCTCGCCATTCGTATTACCCAGGTCTTCATTCAACGCTGCCAAAAGTGGATCGTTCTCTTCAGTACTCATTCTGTATGTATATGCCCTCTATATATCAATTCGCTAAATGCAACAACAATCAACGACAAACGAATCACTAATAGGATACTGCTTTAACTTTTCTGGTTTCGTTCGTAATCGTGTGGCAAAAAATCCCAACGAAAAATGGGGTACACACACGACTTGCACGTGCCCAAGCTCGTGCAAGATCTGACTCACGTGAATATGTTGAAACGAAAATTTGATTCGAGTTAAAGTAATAGAAGAGGATTAGATATTGAAATATGGAGTTCCATGCGGTTATACTCTGTGGAAAGGGTAAAGGTTTGTCGCCTCTTTCTGAGGTGAGAACTTCAGGAATCCCTAAGGCACTTTTACCGATTGCCAATAGGCCAATGATCGAGTATGTTTTGGATTGGTGTGAGAAGGCATTCTTTCCAAAAGTCACTGTTGTTGCAGGTTCTCATTCGAAGGCAGAGATCGAGGCTGCTGTGAATGCGTTTAAGCTTAATAAAGCTTCTGCCAAGAAAGATGCTAATGCTACAGCTGAAGAATCTGAGACTGTGGGTGGAGGTTCTGGTGGTGTAGATGAATACACCACTTCAATTAACGTTATTGAATACGATGCAGAGTATAGTGGAGAAGTATTATACCATTTGTACAAGAGTAATGCGTTGAAATCACAACTGAACTTTGTCTTATTGCCGTGTGATTTCATCACAAACTTACCACCCCAAGTATTGATCGAAGCATACAGATACAGAGAAGACTCAGACTTGGGAATGGCAGTACATTACACCAACCAGTTGGAAATCGAAGACAAGAAGAGACAGATATTCCCTAAAAATTACACCGTATATACTGAACTCAGTGACGGTAGAACTCAATTATTGGACCTCTTCTTACCTGAAGATATCGAAGCACAACAAGCATTACAAGTAAGAACACAAATGAGCTGGAGATTCCCCAACTCGATTGTCAGCACCAAGATGTTAAACTCTTCCATCTTTTTCGGTAACACTGAGACTATTATGAATGTATTTGAAACTGACCCTAAATTTAACGAGTCGTATTTCCGTTTCAGACCAGCAACTAAAGTGGTACGTGACTTGGCCAGAAGATCATGGAAACACACAGACAGAAAGGGTAATGTAGGATTTCTTGTGATCCCAGAACAAGCTACATTCTTCAGATGTAATAACTTACCAGTATTAATGGAAGCAAACAGATACTTCATGAAGAAACAAGCCGGTTCTAGAGCACAACAGCAACAACAACAACCAAAAGAGAAGACTTTGGCTCATGTAGGAATCGACTCATTGGTTGGCGAAAACACCACCATGGGTGAAAAGACAAACGTGAAACGCAGTGTCTTAGCTAAGAACTGTGTGATCGGAAAGAGAGTTAAGTTAACTGGCTCACTCATCTTGGATAACGTTGTGATTGAAGACGACGTACAATTAGAAAACTGTATCATAGGCCACGGAGCCACCATCAGATCCAAGCTGAGATTAACCAACTGTAACGTTGAATCAACAAACGAAGTTCCAAAGGGTAGTCAAGTCAAGGGTGAGAACTTACTCTGCCTCACATTAGAAGGATTGGTTGAAGGAGAAGAATCAGCAGCAATTTCATCATCAGAATCAGAAAGCGATGGCGATGAAGACGAAAGTGATGAAAGTGAATATTATGATGAATATGCAAATAATGATGATGGGTTATTTGGATACTAAAGTCGCCCCAACAAGCAATTCGAATTTATAGAATATTAAGTGTCATTTAATAAGAGGAAATGTAGAAGTATCTGAGAGCTTTAATCGTGCAACGTTTACGAGAAGCAACTTATAAATTCTTCAAAAGATCGCCATAAAATGAATATTTTAGAGCCTCCACTTCCATATTCGTTTCTCTTGAACCTTGGTCTCGAGTAATTACAAACCTTCAAACGTAGTGATCAATTTCGTCTATAAATATATCTATATAAGATCCAAACCCACCTTAATGCAAAAATATCAGGTTATGAGTATCAAAGTAACAAATAAGCAATCTACAAAGCCTTTTAAATGACAGAAACAGTAGGAAACTCAAAAGTCAAAATGATAGTAATGTAATGGAAAGCAATTCAACTTAAATATTGCAATGTGATGTAATCACAGCAATACAGTTATTGAATTTGTAACAAAAGAAAAAGGAAACCATTTGAATCGATGTGAGCAACGCAACATAAAGTTTTTTTACAGAGAAACAAACCTTCTGTATGGTTGCAAACGAAGCAAGGCTAAGTCCCCTTTCATCATGTTGCGTAAAAGAGTATGCAAGTTTATCTGGTTGATGTTATTCTTGGTATTCTTCTACGGACGGCTTCTTTTTCCATTTCTTCTTAATGATATCACCGTTATCATTTATGAATTTTCTCTTCTTTTGTAGGCGTTGGTTATCCAAGTCGTCGTCTGATTCTGGTTTTTTAAGTTCCTTCTTTTCTTTAATCTTTCTCTTTTCTACTTGATGCTGTACTGAGAGTGGTGGGAACCCTGCGACGAAAGGATGCTTTGGTTTTAGATCGTGTGATGCTGAGAATTTGAAGTCGAGTGGTATTTGGAATTCGTCATCTACTGCTGTTATAGATGGTGACGATGATGCAATTGGTGATGACGTAGTTATTGGGGGTGGAGGTGGGTTTGTAGTAGAACTCGATGGACCTATGTTATTCAAGTTGGTTATTTCGGCTCGTTTCGTTAACACCCAATTCTCGACATCTCCATCTGATGCAATCACTCCTAATATGTCATCCAAGCAGCTCAAGTATCCATGATACTGTAATAACGAGGTAGCATTATTGCTCAAACGATATAAACTGGCTACGCTCTTTGCAGCATTTGCAAACTCAGCCTTCTGAGTACCGCTAGATGTACTCCCGGAGATGGACGAATTGTAAAGTGTGGCTACTGACTTGGCAGCACTCTTGAACTCATTGGTTAAATCTTTACTAAGTTCATTTATGGAATTTTGATTTATTGGCTTTGTGGGCGGAAGATCAGAAGATAAATTAGATAAATCCATCTTGTATGTATCATTAATATGCTATTGGTAGTGGTTATCTTGGAGAAGTATATGGCCTATCTTCTTTATAGATGATTTACCTATTAAAATTTTGCTATGTGGGTCACGAGATTGTTGGTTTTGCGTGAACTCCACAAAAAAATTTAGGAGTGCGCTCGCTAAAATCTGATCTCGTCGCTATTTGCTGTCAATAGTTTAGGGAGGGGAAGTTAGGGTGAGGAATGGTTGGGTGAAGAAGGTCAATCAAGTTCAAGTTATTTATGTTAAAGTTGTATGATTTTAGTATTATGATGTACCTTTTTTAACCTTCTCAGTATATACTCTACTTTACTACATCTCGTTAACTCTTGTCTTGTCTTATCTTATTGCTATCGTATCGTCAACTTGCCCATTACTGCCGTTTCTTAATGTATAGTGAATCACGTGCTCCCATCTATATCAAAATAGAAAACAACACGACAATTTCGAAGAATCAATTTGCCATTTGATATAGACCATGGTTTTATCTACATTAATATATCGTAATGATTGTAAGTATAATTGTTATGATAGAGTTGTTGAGAGGACATATTTTTTTTTAAAAAAAAGTCATAAGGTACTAACATGAATTAGCACTTCCGTTATGTGGATCAGTAGATGATCAAACAGACCCAGCTTTAGTTGAAGAGAAGAAGAAGTGTAAGATTATTATCAGCAGAATGACCCCACAATCTGAACCACAAGCTACTATTGAATCCAAGACACATAATATCCATTACCTAATTGTCAACTCGATTATTTACCTCACTATCTGTGATAAATCGTATCCACGTAAGTTGGCATTCTCATACTTGTCAGAGATCTCGAATGAGTTCCAACACTCACACGGACAAGACGCATTGAGCTCGTCAGCAAGACCATTTGGATTCTCGTCATTCGATAACTTCTTAAACAAAACTAAAAAGATATACCAAGATCAAAGAGCTCAATCTAACTTGGATAAATTAAATGATGAGTTGGCAGATGTCAAGAAAGTAATGACCAAGAACATTGAAGACTTGTTATACAGAGGTGATTCCTTGGACAAGATGAGTGACTTGTCGTCGAGTTTAAAGAGTGACTCACGCAAATACAAAAATAGAGCTCAAAGAATCAACTTTGAAGCAATGCTTAAACAGTATGTTCCTATTATTGGTGTAGGTTTGATTTTCGTTTTCATGATATGGTACAAGTTCCTCTACTAGGTTTTAATGAGCTTTTATTTATGAGGAAACGTGAAGCAAACCATCAAATTATTCACATTAATTGCCTTAGCTAAAGGCTATATCATCTTTTTGCTCATAGACTCATTTGAGGATTAACTTAATTTACAAAAGATTTTGAATATGTAGAATTTATTTTAATTGTAATATTACAATTGTGATACCTTATAATTGACCATACGATGTAGATATCGATACCATTAGTTCAATCAACTTGTTTCATTATAGTTTTCAATTTTTTTTAGTTTTTATTAAATTTAAATTTCTCAATCACTTTCAAACGCATAAGAGTAATGGTAGAACAGAGGGGTGCATCACCTACACCGCCTCCGACACAAGTGAATATCCATTCGAACGATTCAGATGTTAATGTTTCTAATGGATTATCAATAGGGAAACCTGGCTATAGAATTGGCCCTGTCACTAGTCCCCTTAAATTAAGCAGTGGCCCTACAACTGCAGTCAACTTGGAAACTGCTAGCAATGATACAAGTTTCGTGTCAAGAGTCCTGGGAAGTCAGAATTTAGAGGCGGATACTTCTACTGAATCAGAATTACATCCAACTACTCTGGGTCATGAATCTTTGTTATTATCTTCTAATGGATATAGTAGTGATGAAGACTTAGATATCAACCTTCATGACTCTTTTGACGATAATTACATTGGAGAAAACGGAGATGAAGAAGATTTACAAAACTTGTTGAGTGGACTCATCAAAAACCATAAGATTCTGCAACCACACATTCCATCTCACCAACCACGAACTCGATTATCTCCATATTGCGGTTTTGATAGCAGCGAAATGAATGAAAATGAGGAATCCGAATTCTACAACAAATACATAAGCATTGATAAATCTGATAATGAAGAATCATTCCACAACAAATTGAAACACTTCTTCGTACTATCGTCTGCTGGGAAACCAATCTACTCCATGCATGGTTCAGACGGTATAATCTTGGGGTACATGGGAATTATCACAACCATAGTATCTACATTTCAAGAAAATATGATGGAAGAAATCCAATCTATTACAATAGACAATTCCTTAAAGGTGGTGGCATTGAATAAAAATCAAATCATTTTGGTTGTGATATCCAAAATAAGTTACGAATTTAAAGATGAAGACGATGGTTCATTGCTTGGTCAATTGAACATGTTGTACGATTACTTATTGTCTATAATATCAAAGCCAGTACTAGAAAAGAGCTTCAACAAGAGATTAAACTATGACCTTCGAAAGGTATTAACTCCTTTGGATTTCCAAAACTTAGACTCGATATGCATGAAATCCACCTATGCCTTACCTATATTAGCTTCACAGAATGCCAAATTAAATGGCTCTAGCTTTGATTTCTTCGCTAGTGAATTACTTGACTCATCGTTACAAAACATAAGAATTACAAACACTACAAGAACCAAGTTGAACAATATCTTACTAGCATGCAAAAAGCTAAAACGTAAAGTTAAACAAACACCCCCACCAATCGCATCGACCGAAGAAGGTTTGAAGATCCCCTTTTTTGGTAACAACTCTACAGTCGCTTCGACTCCTACTGAACGTTACATTGGAGAAGAATTGTTATTCTCGTTACTCCTTTCATCTAATAAGTTACTTAGTTTTATGAAACCTAAAAACCATAACTTGTCAAACCATGACTTGAAGATCATGCTTGGAATGATTAATTCTACATTGGAATCAACTCCTGGAAGTTCATCCTCGTCTTCATCAATATTTGGAGATAAGGAAATTAATGAGGACTTGTGGATACCATTATGTTTACCAAACTTCAACCAAAATGGATTTCTCTACATCTTTGTGAAGAGAGTCAACTTAACTGAGTACATGGTAAATTCAAGTCAACAAATCCCATCAATTGTGATTATATTGATTAGTGGGAATAAGAATTCTTTCTTTGACATGCAACTGATTGCAGGTTTTATAATAAATGAACTAACCAGAAAGGAAGCTTCCAAAATAAAGCTTTGCCGTGAATTACAAGCAGCCAACAGACTACTGATTCCTCGTGATATTAAAGTCACAATGATCAATCATTTCATTTACAAAATTAAAAAGTCTAATCAGTTCGTAATGAGCGATGTTCACCAATTCAGCAGCGATAAAAGTATGAATATCTACTTACAATTGTCATACTTTTACTCTGTTCTACATAATACTAAGGCAACAAAAATCATTAGTGATAGTACAGAAACTGCCAGTGTTAATGGAAGCATCACAGAAAGTTTAGTCAACAAAAAACTTACCTACATTAACTGGAGCAATAGAGTTGTTGGGTTTATGTTATCAGATGATTCATTTGAGTTTTATTGCTTGTGTAATAATTCCAACCAGAACAACTCCAAAGAATTGATCGTAAATGGTTTAAAGATTATCAAATGGTGTGAAAAGAATTACAAACGGTTGTTTATAGGAAACGGAGTAGTATTTTAATTGAAGTGCTTATATTTACATTTATTTTTCTATTTCATGATTGCAGACTCTGCAGACTTGAATACTTCGTTAATCTTGTCCACGTACAGTTTATGTAACTTCTCTAAGTCGTCCAACATTTTCTTTTCTTGATCACCCTTTTTAACACCACTTGCTTTAGTGAACTTCTGTTTAATGTCAGATCTAACAGCAGCAAGTGAAGTATTCTTTGTTGAGCCATTCTTAGATTTTTCAAACAATTGTTTTAATGCTTTAACACTCTCCTTCTTGGTCTCTGTATTTACTGGAGGTAATGGGACTTTTAAAGAGTACTTGTTTGCTGGGTCAGCTTGGACATTCAAGTTCAAGCCCGAACTTAATACGGCATTGATGACATGTTTTCCGTATTTTTGATCAAATAATGTAATCAATAAGTTTCTACCCTTAACTGAAGTCTGCGCAATAGTGTTGAACAATACTGGTTCTTCGTCCTTTGATAAATTTACCTCTAACTTATCAAAAATCTTAGGGTTTGCTTTACCTAATTTAGAGTCGTTTGCCAATTTGGTAAACTTTTCTATGACAGAAGTGAACTTTTTGTTAGCATCATTGAAGTCAATTGTTGGTGCTTCTGTATCATCAAGCTCTTCAGATTCTTGTGCTGCTGCTTTCTTTCCTTTTTTACCTTTAGCTAATGCAACTGTAGATGTACTAAAAGCTTTCTGATTTGAAATAACCAGAGATCTGGCTAAGCTGTTAGAAACAGGGAGTGGTTGAATGCGTGTAAACTGTCTACTAAGAAGCGATCTGAACATCTTTACTAAATGGTTTTCTTATTTAAATGCTTAATGTCTTGATTTAGAGTGGTCACTGGATTCACGTGACTAATTCGAAATTGACGATGAATACTGGAAGTGTTCTTAGACGTGAAGTGTTAAAAGAGAGAGAGAAATGGACTTGAGAGTATATATAAACGAGTCGATGACGAATACTCGACTTTAAAGGCCAGTTTCTACCTTACCTTAGAACTAGATTGATGGATAGTACTAGAGACATTCCTGAAAAGTTTTATAATGTCGTACGATTCTTGGAAATTTGCAGCCTTTATGCGACATGTGTAAGCATGAAACATGAAGAAGAGAGTGTTATACATTCAACTATAACTTAGGCTTCTGCCTAATTTGACAGAAACATCACTTTTGCATGGAAATTTTTATTATAAATGGTATTTTAAGAATAGCAATTCTTTAGTCTATAAATAATGTACTGTTTAGAGTAATAGTTTACTCTGGATTGGATAGCTTATTCAACTTGAGTCATCTCAGTTTTTAACTTCTCCAAAATCGAAAGACATGAGTTCGCTTCTTTTCCTACCTCTCCACCTTCTCTGATAAATGCTTGTAAGTTCTTTATCATTGGTTGCAAAAATACATCCATCATTACTTTACGTCTTGTGTCTAAATCCTCAGCAGAAAGTGTATCCAAGTCCTTTACACTGAAAGAACCATCGTCAATTTCTTTCAAGTTTCTAGATCCTGTAGTTGGTCTTCCCTTTGTTAATGTGACAAATAAGTTAAGTGGTTCGTATGGTTGTGGTGTGTTCGTTGGAACCACGTACTTTTCTGTCTGAGGATGTATAGTATACATTTCCTTTGCATTGGATGTGTCTTCTTCTTCAATAAACAAGGCTTTTTCAAGGAATTGTTTTAATACACTTAAATGATTAATTCTTGCCTTTTTTGTAGATCCTCCTATAGATGCACTTGTTGTAACTGCTAAAGATATAGCCTTCTTATCGTCACTCAATGTCCAAGAAAGAACATTGAAATAACTCCTGATGGACTTTATAAAGTATGACTTCACTAAAGCTGTATGTGCATGTGTTAATAATACCTGTAAGAATTTAGATGAATTGTTACGGATATCAGGTTGGATATGCGTCATTGCTGAATGAATGAATAATACTATCGAACGAATGTGTAAGTCAAGCAAACCAGGCTGCTTCTCAGCACATTTCTCTAAAAGTGAAACCAATGCTGTTCTAACCATTTGTGATTGATCATGCACCAAAGGAATCGTAGCAGAAAGTATACTCTTATACATGGTAGGATTAGATGGTAAATGCTCTTCAATATAATTCAAAACTTCACGTCTAGTGGTATTGGAATGGTGCTTGGTAAGAGAAAGATGGTGTGTTAAGTCCGGCTCCTTAGTATCTTTCGAATTTCCACTACTCAGATCTTTCTTGGATAATGATTGATTCGGAAGAGAAATAGCCTTGGATTTAAAAGAAGTATCGGTATGATTATCAGCCTTAGGAGCCGTCTTACCGACCTTTAACTTCTTCTTAGCGAAATCCTTAGCCTTCTCTGTCTTCTTTCTCTTTGACATATCGTTAGGATATTGCGATGGGGTTGATATATTTTTTTTTTTGGTGCGATATCAATTGAAATAAATAAGATCAAATCTCAAAAAGGGCTGGCAAAAGTGTGATTGAACATGTTCAATTCTAAAGATCTAGATGGAGGTTTTCTTAGTGCTCTTTCTTTAGATGATTCTCAGGATGTGCATAAGAGGCGACGTGATATGCAACATCAGGAGTTCCAACAACATTTTGAAGCATCTACACATGCTTTCTCACAACAATATCAGAGGCAAACATTTCCTCAGAATGATCTGGTTCCACCGTTGATGGAAACATACAGTAATAACGACTACCATCATGATGACTTTATGGATATAGATGATCCTGAAGTGATTGAGAAACATATTCCTCGAGAAATGGAACAGCCTACATTTGTTAGACCTGCACGGCAATACTCATCATTTCCGAAAGATGAAGTAGCTAATGAGGTGGAGGAAAGGTCTTTGGTACCCAGTATACTTTCTCCAACTGATCTTGGAGCGTATATGGCAATTAAACCAAGATTATTACTTTTACCTCCACCACCACAAGAAACACAGCTGTCAGCATCTAGCGAGTGGCGTTCTAGAAAGAATAGTACACCGCAATACGATTTCGAATATAATACTAGTGACATGACACGTAGAAACGTCAGTCTGCTTCAAGAATCTAGCCTCTCGCTGTTGCTCGCAAAGGAAGAAGAAGAAGAGTATGTGTTTGATCCTCGAAATAATGACTATAAAATGAAAAATACAGACAATGGTCTAAATGGATTATCTCGATCGTACATGTACAGACAGATGATGAATAATAGTAATTTTCCCGGTAACCCGGTGAACACTCATCACTACCATCACCATCATTATCATAATCATGGAAATACAGAAGAGAAGACCATATCAAATGAGAATCAACAAAATAGTTTACAAACTGTGAGAGACACATTTTCTGTTGATTTGGTTAAATCTGATGGAACACCATCAACAATGCAACCACTCCAGCTTGCATTGCCACCACCTTGGAGATCAAATATACACCCACATGAACGGTATCCATATATACTCTCCTCATACATGCAGTTTGCAGTTAACCTGGTGGTGTCAATCTACGGTATTCAATTAGTGTACAAAATAATATACACAGTGAAAAAGGATATAGACATACAGATTGACCAATTGACGCAAAATTTGTTGAGCGAAATCGAAAGTTGCAGGCACGATTGGTACGCCAATAAATGTGCACCAGAAACCATGGTGCCACTTTTGAGAAAGAAATGCGAGTTCTGGTACAAGTGTATGAACCAGAATCCAGAAGCTGGAGGAGGAAACGTCGTTGCAGTCAGTGCACAAACTATAGGAGTGATATTTAACTCACTTGTTGAACCATTATCGATCAAGTTTATGGCGATACTTTTAATGAGTGTTGCACTTGTATTTGGATTCAACTTCTTGTTTGGGTATATTAGAGCAAAAATGTATTATGGGGATCCCACTGAGGATCGTAAAATGAAATTTGATGCTTAATTGATGAGCATTAAAGGATAAAATGGATAATAAAAAGAGAGGTGAAAATGTACTTATCTGTACAAGTCTTGGTTTATATAAATGTGTATAGAAATTTTAAATAAAATGTTTAATATTTGGGATGATACGTATTAAAAGCCGCAAAGATTGAGATCGGACTTACAACAAGTAAATGACATTTGAATACAAGATCTTTCTTCATTATAAGATTGTATCGTCACTAGATCTACATGATCTTTCAAATAATGGATAATAAATTCTACGACTTGAAGATTTTGCACCCATCACAACATTGAAAATTCAAAATAGGAAGTGACGAATTGCTGCACTATTGAAATGCTGCACTTATGAAATGCTGCACTTATGAAATACAATGCACAATGGACATATTTCCTACAATGCTATATACTTCTTTGTTGGCCCCACCTATACTACCTGAGTAGTTTAAACTTATATTCTGACAAACCCACTCCATCTGAGGGGTGATTTGGGGTTTTTCTCCACACACTTGCTCTTCGATCTTTATCCTCACAAGCCAATATAAACACTTTTCAATCACACTTTAATCTTCACTCCTTAATACTCCACAATTCTAACTTCACTCTCCTCTTTCCCCTCTCCGCACTGTCCCCATCTGGCTTCATCTACGTGTATTACAAATGATATTCTTAAACTTTTCTTGTAGAATTGAATAGAATATTCGTATAGTAACTGTTATTGGAAAAATTACAATATTGAGTCAAACCCACGTCAACCTGATGAAATCCTCCCAACCAAAAATCTACCCCCCTGCATAATCACTATCACAGATTGTTGGACACCTGTGATCAGATTAGCAACCTAGTCATTACCAGTGCTATTATCACGGCAACGGGAGAACCAATTTTTGCCGATCCAAACTCAATTGGCACTTGACAAGTGTATTAGGGGGTGTGAACCTCCCCCATTCTCCAACTAAAGTCCCGAGTTGAGTTAAATAGTCAGTGAGCCTTTTTAAATATTCCGGCTTGTTTATATAATCGTACCGCAAAGACCGATATCACCTAACCGTGTTGCCGATCTTTATAACACCGGAAGCACTTGGACCGAGGAAGATTCATTGAAAAATCCTTGCATCGCCTACTTCTGCAGCTCTCGGCAGAATTGTGTTTTCGTATGTGAAAGCCTTGATAAAGTCCAAATATTGATCTTTCTGAAACAATTATGTTGTATAGTTCACATCAAATATCGGCGTTAGCTCACCCAATAGCTTACACCCTTCACTTTATTGTAAAATCGAGTGATTCACGGCAACATTATCCCCTAGAATCGATAGTAAAAAAAAAAAAAAAAAAAACAAAGCTTTAAAAATTTTTTTTCTTTTTTAGCTGTCAGCCGCAGATACTTTGTACCACGATGTCTAGAGTTTTTTCTTAACACAAAGGGTTGCTCTTACAAGTTGCCGTTTCCATTTAGCTGTGCCGATGCCAACGATGAGCCCGAAAAACATATATAAGAGTCTATTTTGTCCCCCTGTTATCTAGTTGTTTTCAATTAGTTTGTTAATTATACAATAATGGGAATACTAGGTACATCTAAAACTGAAGAAGCTCAATTGAGAGAGGCTGCAACTTCTGGTGTACGTGAAGATGCTAATCGTCAATCAGTTGGTTCCAATGCTTATGAGACTGCTGACGAATACGACACTCCTGTTCCAAATGTGAATACACCAAGTAGAAGTGAAGGAGTATCAGATGAAGAAGAAGAGCCTCAAGAATTGCATGCAGAATTAAAAGATGAACCAACAGAGTCTGAGCTTTATAGACAGCAATCTCTTCAGAGAATGAATTCCAACAGATCTTTTGATAATGTTATTTCTTTGGAAACAATGCAAAGAGAAACATACCACAGTTCCAACTCAGTCGCATCAAATGATGAAAAAACCATCAACATGGACGATTTGGATTGGGACGATGCGGCTGACAAGGCCAACCCAAACAATTTCCCAGCCTGGAAAAAATGGTCGATCACATTCACTGTTGCTATTGTGTGTTTGTGTTGTTCTTTAGGTTCTTCCCTTTACGTTTCTGGTATTCCAGAACTTAGAATGAAGTTCGGTATCTCCCAGGAATTGGGTCTTGTCGGTTTGACTCTCTACATCTTGGGTCTTGCCATTGGTCCACTTTTCACTGCTCCATTGTCTGAAATCTTTGGCCGTCGTGTTATTTACGTCGTTTCCTTCCCAATTGCTATGCTCTTCACTTTGGGTATTGGTTTTGCCAAGAATATCCGTACCATCTTGGTATTGAGATTCTTTGCTGGTTATTTTGCTTCGCCTGCGCTTTCTATCGCCGGTGGTACCATGTCCGACTTGTGGGCTAGTGATCCTTCTGAAATGTCACTTTCTATTGCATTCTTTTGCTTGGCTCCATTCTTGGGTCCTGTCATTGGTCCTATTATCGGTGGTTTCTCTGCTGAGTACAAGGGCTGGAAGTGGGCTGCTTCATGGGTCCCACTCATGTTTATGGGTGCAATCGTTCCATTCTTGTTGGTTGTTCCTGAAACTTATAAGCCTGTTATTTTGAGAAAGAGAGCTAATAAGAGAGGTTACACTGTTGTTGGTCCTAAAAAGGATTCGGCATACATTAAGAAGGTGCTTGCATTTGTCTTATTGAGACCAATGGAAATGTTGTTCTTGGAACCAATCGTTTTGGTTATGTCCATTTACATCTCGTTCATCTTTGCCGTGTTGTTTGGTTTCTTCGAAGCCTTCCCAATTATCTTTGTTGGTGTCTACCACATGGACTTGGGTGTTTCTGGATTACCATTTATTGGTGTCGGTCTCGGTTTGATTAGTGGTGTTGCTTTCTACATTGTCTTGGACATGTTCTACTACTTCCCTAAGAACCCAGATGGAACCAGAGGTAAGAAGGATGCCGATGGTAAGCCAATCTACGATGCTCCTGAATCTAAGTTACTTTTAGGACAAGTTGGTGCTGTCTGTTTGCCTATTTCCTTATTCTGGTTGGCTTGGACCGGTAGAAATGACAGCGTTCATTGGATGGCCCCAACTGCTGCTGGTTTCCCATTCGGATTTGGTTTGATCTTGGTTTTCTTCTCTGTTATTTTGTACTTTTCCATGTCGTTCCCACCTGCTTCCGTTGCATCTGCTATGGCTGCCAACAACTTGTTGAGATACGTTATGGCTTCTGTCTTCCCATTGTTTACCGTTCAGATGTACGACAGATTGCACATCCAATGGGCCACTTCCCTTTTTGCTTTGATCGCCTTGATTATGGTTCCAGTTCCATTTGTTTTTGGAAAGTATGGTCCACAATTCAGAGCTAGATCCAAGTTCGGATACGCTGCATACTTCAAGAAATTGGCTGAACAAAAGAAGGCCAAAGAAGAAGCTGCTGCTGCTCATGCTGCATCTCACAACCACGGTGAATCTTCCAACTCAGAAGCTGTTTCTGCTAAGGAGGAAGTGGAATCAAAAGATGTTGAAGAAGTCGTATCTAACAGAGTTTAATTTTTGCATTTTTCCAAATCCTTATCTTTGCATTTGGCGTATAAGAGATTCATAGACTGGACACAGAGTATCTCTGTGTCCTGAGACTACGCTTTGAGTGCCATACTTTCATTAATAGTTTCACTTATATAATAATAATAATAATAGTATAATAATAATAATAATAATAATAATAAAGATAATAAATTAATCGTTTTAGATAAATTTTGCACCCAATAATAATGCTGCAGAATCCATTGGTATACATGTCACGTGAGATTTGCTTACGTGAGATTTCGAATCCATGGAAAAAAAAGTTAAACACAGTAAATACCCTTGTACATTGCACTTTAGCCATACTTAAAAGCTGCTAATCAATCAAGGATAACCCAGATTTTCAGTTGTTTGAGATAGTATCGGACAGTTTGATTCGATTTAGTTTGTTTGCCGTGTGTAGTTTGGCTTTTTTTCCTTGGTAAAGACGCGTTATTGTTGAATAATAGTAATGAACAATCAACAGAACCAGATGCCAAACCAGGGCCAGAATGGCAGTAGCAATCTAGGTCAAATTGGCAATCAGATGAGTAGGCCTGGTGGTGGTAGGATGATCTCCATCCAGCCTAATCAATTGCAGCTGTTGGTGCAAGCTATGAAGAATGAAATAGCTATGGGGAAAGAAAGTACTGATAGTGCTAAGCAGCAGCAGCATTTCATGAAGGCCGAACAGATTAAACAATTATTGATGAGTTATCAAGCTCAGCAGAAGGCGAGACAGCAGGCTGCTCAAGCGCAACAGGCTCAACAAAACCAACGACCCCAGCTGCAAAATCAGAACCAAAATCAAAACCAAAACCAAAACCAAATTCTGGCTCAACAGCAAATGCAAGCACAAGTTAGACAGAATTTGTCCAATGTTCCGACTCCTGCAGCATTCACTCAAGGTAGTCCTGCAATCTCACAGTCTCCGATTATAGGGAATAGCATGCCTCCACAGAGTCGCCAAACATCAACACAAGCTACCCCAGTGATGCATTCGCCTAATCTACAAGTACACCAATCTCCTGTAATGCAGCAACAACAGCAGCCTCAGCTTACTCCTCAGCAGCAGCACAAACCCGTTCCACAACAATTTCAACAACAAATGAACAGGCAAATGGGTCAACAACAACTGCAACAGCAGCAGCAGCAGCAGCAACAACAACAACAACAGCAGCAACTTCGCCAGAATAATTTGAATGTTAATGGAGCCACAGCAAATGGTGGAATGAATTTCCAACAACCAGCACCTAATACAATCACCGTAGAACGATTCAATTTAGTTAAACAACGGTTGCAAGAGGTTGGACGTAAATTACAAATATTAGAACAAAGCAAAAAGGGAAATGTTACTGCTGAACAGATAGCACAGATTGATGTTCAAATCCTCGAAATGAAAAACAAGTTTGCACAACTTCAAAGAATTGGTACCTTGATGAGAAACCAATTGATGCAACAACAACAAGCGAGAATTGCTAATGCTAATGCGAATGGAAACAATGCTGGAAATGTAGCGAATGGAAACTTGAATGTTCAAGGTATGCAAGGCCAACAATTTATGCCAAACCAAACCCAAAATAGCCAAATTCCTATGCAATCTGGTATGAGTAACTTGGGATCACCCAATTTGATGACTCGAAACACACCTAACCAGAGTCAACAGCTGTTACAGCAGCAACAGCAACAACAACAGCAGCAACAACAACAACAGCAGCAACAACAACAGCAACAACAGCAGCAACAACAACAGCAGCAACAACAACAGCTTCGTGCGCAACAGTTGGCTGCACAACAAGCATCAGCAAGTCAGATACAACAAGTTCAGCAACAAGCACAACAAATACTCCAACAACAGGCTGCGGGCACTTCCCATCAAGCTCCAACTCCGCAACAAGGACTGCAAGCACAACAACCAGCACAACAATCTCAGCTGCTGCAACAGCACCTCTCACAGCAAATACAGCAACAATTACAAATGCAGCAGAATGCTCCTAACAGACCAGCAGGCACATTGCAACAGCAGCAACAGCAAAAGAAAGTGGGGAGTCAAATGCACACGCCAATGGGATCAGCACCGACACCTAAACCAAGTATTGGAGGCACACCTCAAATGCCATCTATGGCTCCTCTGGTAGCAATGAATGGGTCAGCTGTAGGCTCTATTGGAGCTGGTGGAACCGTAAGTACACCGACCGGTACAAGAAGTCAACCAGGACAAGTAGGAGCAGGTGGTCCAAGTAGTGGAGGTCAAACGCCTGCACCTATCAATGCTGCAACAACAGCTGTGAGTGCTGCAAATGCTGCGAATGCGGCTGCAGCTGCCGCAGCTACTGCGTCGACTGCTTCTAATGCAGCTGGTAAAACAGCCAAAGCAGGTGAAGCAGATGGTAAGAATGCATCTCCTCTGAAACAAAGCTCACAGTCTGGATCATCGATCCGCAGCAACAGCGACCAGCACGGTCCTATTAATTTGGCAGGTATCACTAAACCAACAGTACCATCGATACCTATTTCGAGCCAAATCAATGTGAAGCCTGCCACATCACTCACGTTGAAACCACTTGGAGATTACAGGCCGTCGCTTACGGGTGGTACAGCAAGTTCGCTCGGTGCGTTCTTGAATACCCCTGCAATCACCAAGTTGCCAATGTTTGACCTTTCAACAGGTAGCTCTTCACTGAGTATTCCTGAGAATAGGGGACGTGCTCTCACTAAACGTAAGTTGAACGAATTGATCAGTACAGTTGGCGTGGATGAAGGTGATGGAAAGACGGGCGTTGATGGAGATGTAGAAGAATTGTTGCTCGATCTTGCAGATGAGTTCATTCATTCTGTGACTAGTTTTGCATGTCGTTTAGCCAAACACAGAAGAGTGGATACCATTGAACCCAAAGACGTTCAGTTGCATTTGGAACGCAACTGGAACATTAAGATTCCCGGATATGCAATGGATGAAATCAGGAACACTAGAAAGTTGCAACCTAATAGTAGTTATACGCAGAAAGTATCGGGTGTTGATATATCCAAGTCTGTGAACGGGAACATAGACTGATGACTTCTTGAATTAATGAAGTATGATATTTATATCTCTCTTGTGCATTTTAGGATAGATTTTAGAATGTACAGTATAGTAACTAAAGAAATGTATTGATACTAATAATGTGTATGTCGAAGTGTGAGTGTATTGAGAGTGTAATTCGAATGGCTACATTAGCAGGTGCAATTCTATAGCGTCGATAAGAGCTCATTCATCTGTGGTAATCAATAACAGAGACTACTTGTTAGGTAAGTCAGTACATGAACACTACAACACAATAGAATAATAACTAACATTAAAAGTTTTGATATCATTAGTCAATGGAAAATATCTAGATAACCATATCAATAACAAAAGCTCAATCGATTATGTACCTTAATCTTCACTTTGAGATGCTTTAGTCAACTACAAAGCACCGCCACTTATTGGTCCAAATTTAATTGGGTGCAAAAAAGTTTAAATTAATTTAATAAGACCATCAAAACTGCTTAGCTCAAGAAACTAAGCCATATTTAACCACTTCTTTATTGCTTCCAATCAATACACTCAAAATTAGCATCAATTTTAAACATTACTGCTTAAGTTGGTAGTGTTGAATAATTATGAACCTTTATTCAAGAGACAGTTCATCTTAGTGTGTCAAATCACAACACAAACAAGTTTATTAACAGCAACCACATGTCAACTTGAACCACACAATAATTGAAAGAAAAGACAGCTAACACCTACAACCCAACTCATTCCCAATTCCCGACAACGGCTACTCCACTTCTCTCGGAATTCGCACCCGGTTTCCGTTAGAGTTTTACCGTTGTATCGTTATCAAGAAAAGACGTGATGATTTGCGACATTTCATGATGCCGTTTGGTTGTGTGTCGCATGGCTGCGGGGCCATCAGATATAAAAGGTTTAAATCTTTCCATCATTTATATTAAGCGCATATACTTTTCTTATTTTGAAATGACTACTGACACTTCTAACACCACAAAGGGATATGAGATTGGCTCATCTGGATCTCACAACATTGCAAAGGGAATGGAGCACCCACATAAGTTACCAAGCTTCAAGGACCCTCTTGCCAAAAGACAGTGGATGTTGCAGCATTTGGCTGGTGCGTTCAGAGTGTTTGGACGTTTAGGTTACTCGTTTGGATCTGCAGGTCATATTTCTATTAAGGATCCAGTTGAACCAGGTACCTTTTGGATTAACCCTTTGAACAAACATTTTTCATTGATCAAGGTTAGTGATTTGGTTCACATTGATGAAGACTGTAATGTTTTACCAACTGGTAACCAACATGCTGTCAATGCTGCTGGGTTTTCCATCCATGCTGCTATTCACAAGGCACGTCCAGACATAGCATCCGCCTGTCACGCACACTCTGTCTACGGTAGAGCATACTCTGCCTTTGGTAAGCCTTTGGAAATGCTCAACCAAGATGCTTGTACATTCTACAACAGACACTCTGTGTTCACTAACTTTGGAGGTGTTGCCCTCGATGCCAAGGAAGGTGAGGAGATTGCTGAAAGTATCGGATCTGAAGGTGTCGCATGTATTTTGCAAAACCATGGCTTGCTTACTATCGGAGGAACTGTCGACGAAGCTGCTGTTTTGTTCATTTACTTGGAACAATGCTGTCAAGCACAGTTGTTAGCTGACGCTGCTACTAGACAAGGTAAAGAACCAATTCGCATCAGCCATGACGTTGCTAACTACACAATGCAAATGTTAGGTGACAGTGAAAGTTTATATGCTGAGTTCCAACCAGACTACGAGTACGAGTTGGAAATCACCAATGGCGCTTTCCTTAAGTAAAATGGTCTACAGAAATATTTTTAATTAATGTACTACATCACGAGGCGTAAGGTCGTTGGGGTGGATCTCTCCAGCAGTGTCGTTGACTGGAATGTATGCTTTATCTTTTTCTTGTTGTTTCAAAACGAAAGACATGGCAAGAATTACCAACGAGTCTGTGTGTCCTTCCTTTGTTTGCCTTACTTGGATCTTGTCCACCAACCGCATATTATTAAAGAAATCATAACGCTCCCTTTTGGTTTGATATAGCCCACTGTATATTGCAAATGGGTGGTTCCATCGTTTAGGACATTCTGCATTTGAATACATTGTACTTCTAAAGGGTAAGATTCCTTTCATAAATTTCGTTATACCACAATCTCCAAATAATAACATATTAAAGTCGGGCGATAACCACTTGGAGTTCATGTTATCCACAAGTGACGGCTCACTATTTTCAAGCAATACCATGTAGAAGTGTTTCTTTGGAGAACTCCATGCAAGTGGAGATGTTCCTATCCATCTGATTCTGGTACCTTTGTACCTTGCATCAGCGTAGCTTGAGTAGTCGTGGAGAAACATCACGACCTGGAATTTGGAAGAATCATCGAATGGGTCCAACTGAAAGTCTAGCACGAACCGCCGCACAAACGACCCCATCATCCATTTAGAATGAACTGTACAAAATGGGAACAATTTGGTTGTTGCTTTACCTTCTTCTTCAAAAGTTATCCATCGTGAGATTTTGAGATACTTTGACAGTATCGGTGTCAAATCTAATGGTTCTACAACCAAAACCTCACTTAGATTACGCATATCTTCCGTTCGATTGGCGTCTTTATCATCAATACAAGTAAAAATCTTCTTTGTCGTACCAAATAAACTAAGCTGAAAGATTGGCTTTGCAACATAGAAAGTTTTAATATCACAATAACTACTCTCTGGATAACCGAAAACAATCTTATCTTCTCTTGAAGCCTGATGAAATTGATCGGCCAACGGCCCTTGTAAAGCCGCCATTGTATAATGAACTAAAAATTCAATGGCTGCAAAAAAAAAGTATATACAGTTTACAAAGAGAACAATGAAAGCGCCATTGCGTGAGTATACTACTCCATCACATCGCTGTTAAATATAGCCACCTTCGCTACGCATATCACTACAATAAAATCCCAATAAACACGCCATTAACGAACTATTTTAATATGTAGAACTAAAAAGTGGGTATAATCATAAGACGGTATCTAACTCTGTTGAGAGTTCCACCCCAAATACTTGGTTTTAGGTAACTGACGTTGACGTCAGGAATGTACTTAAAACAAACAATTTCCTTATTTTTCACCTTCCGACTTCTCTTTATGTGCTTTTCTAATTTTCTTAGCCCAATTCTTCACATCTTTGTCGTACTTACCCTCTTCCACTCCGTTTAAGAAACCTTCTTTATTGCTGATCAAGTCCCATGGTGATTTCCTTTCTGTATCATTCTTTACGAGACACAGGTCGATGAAGGAGCATAAGAGTGGGTCAAATACTTCATTCGTTTTATGGTTCACCTTCCCTGCTAAAGTTGGAGGAGTTTCGTTAACGATTCGTTGGAGCAAGTCCAAGATTCCCTCTGGTCCACCATTTCCAGAGAATGCTTCAATCTGTTCGTCGTCGTCGTTCCATACTTGTAGGCCGCTGGCGAGTTCGATCAACATGAGTCCCATTGACCACACGTCCGATTTCACGCCGTAGTTGAGTCCCTGGATTCTTTCAGGTGACATATATGTTGATGTTCCGACAAAGGTGTCAGCCATGGCAAGTGAATTGGTTAACTCTCTGGAAACACCAAAATCACAGAGCTTGAACTCACCCTTGTGTGTCATCAATACGTTGCTCGGCTTTATATCACGATGAATAATCTTGTGTGTTGTGTACAAGTAAGTCAATCCCGAGCAGATGGCGTAGGCCAACTTCCTCAAGACAAACAATGGGAATTGTTTCTGTTCGCAGAGCGGCAAGATCTTGTCGAGCGAGCCGCAGTTACAGTACTCCATGCATATTACAATGGTGTTGTTGTTGTTAACAAAGGCACCGTAGAATTCGATGATGAATGGCGAGTGGCATTCGTGCAAGATCTTCAACTCTCTGATGATTTGGGTCTTGATGACTGTTTTCAGGTCTATGTGGATAATCTTCTTGGCCATTGTTTTCTGGCTCGGTACATGCAAGATCTTCAGCACCGTTCCCGAGTTACCTGAGCCGAGTGACTTCAAGGTCAAGAGGTCATCATTGTTCAACTTGATGTTGGATGTGGTTGCTATGGGAGACGACGCGTGTTCTCCCGACATCGACTCTTCCAAGGTCAAGTGCTGTGATCTTGGTTCCAATGGAGACAGTGAGTTTGACTTTGTTGGACTTATGGACGAGATGACAGTTTGCCTTTTTCTACCTCCTTTTCCGTAAGGAGATTGTTGGATGCTGCTTTGTTTAATGCTCGGACTGTGTCTCGACGAGGACAACTCCATGTTGGAGAGTTCGTTGATCAAGTCATGCGATGTTTGTGTTTCTGGGTCTATATTTCTATTACTTTGGTTGATGTTGAGCAGTGTTGGAGTGTTGCTTCGTGGTACCACTTGGTTTATGATTTTGCTATTGTTGATATTGTTGCTGTTTGCAGCGCTGAGGTTTAAGAGTGGTGCTGGTCGCATATTGTTTCGTTTTTGACGTAAACTACTTGTTTCAAAGTTGATTGACGATGATGAATCTTCTGTCGCGTCCAGTTTCTTTGGCGATGCGCTCAACGATAACTTCTTGAAGTTCTTACGTTTTAACGTTTTGGTTTGTAAGAGCAAGTCATCAGCTGTACTTTTCAGCAGTGCCAGTAATTCTTTTTCTGATTTTGTCGAGCTAGAGGGGCTTCCGCTAGTTGTGGTTCCTGGTGTTCCGCTTATACTTTTACCGAGTGGCGAAGGGAGTGGTGATGGGATGGGTGGAAGGTCTTTATCTTTGTTAGATCCAACAGATGTCAGCGAGCTATTACTAAGGCGCATCATCTTGACAGTTATTCCTCTTACCTTCTCTTGTTTTTGTCTCTATTCCCACTTGAAAGGTATATATATAATTCGAGATTTTTCTTTAAAGTGGAATCTTTAACCCTTTTGCTACTTTTTCCTTCGATTTTTCCAACTCGTTCAACTCGTTGACTTTAGATGACACTCGACTTCACGTTCGTGATGACTTGTTATAACTCTTTCACTAAATATTGAAATCCACTTACGTTGATTCTTAATTGGACTATCTGCCGTACACTTTGTCTGTCACACAGTCAAGAAAGTAATAACAATAGGAAAAAAATACACAACCTTCAAGGGAAGTCTCACTGACCAAGGCTCAGTTTCGTCTCTTTTTTTGGGGCACAATGGATGGGGGTTCCTTCCACTAGAGCTATGAACAACAAACAGATTTAAAAAATGATTTGCTGTGTAAAAAATTGCTTAAAAGAAAATTCGAAAAGAAGAAAATGCACAACAAACTGGTCTAAAGTGAGAGGAGGACAGGTGAATTTGGTGTATGCGTGTATAAGCAAGGTAGAGTTTAAGGCGAAGATTAGAATCAGGTTTATTTTGAGATGGTTATAATTGAGTTTTAGTGGATCTCAGGAGTTTATGTCTCCATATATATATATATATATATTTAGGTATATATATTAATATGTTAGTGGTTTTCATATATATATATTAAGTGAGTAACACTAACAATGGAAGAGAGAAATTGAAGAGCATAACAGAGAGGGGAGAGGCGGGATACATAATTCAATAGAGGGCAAAACAGATCAAAGTTTTCGATTTCTCAGGCTGAAATAGAATCATCAACTCAAGAAATCGTCTTTAAGGTTTAAAATTGAAAGCACTAGTATGAGGCCGCCTTGAATGCAGTTTTAGGTGTAATGGTTCTTTGTGATACATTGATGTTTAACCCTTTGCACATTTCTATGAATAGTTTAAGCGAGAATGGAATATAGATGGAGTTATGGAGTTGTTTAATCTGGAGTTCCTATTCTAAATTCCATTGGGGTGGAGAGAGGAGGGGAGTCAGATTGAAGCGAGTGAGGAGTAAGGAGATTGTGAATTTTCGTAAGTGATGATTTGTTGAGTCTACTTTGGGTGGGTGTGTTGTAGTTTGGATCAGATAAAAAAGACAAGTCAATGGGTAAAGGTTTTCTTCTTTGATTAGAGGTGTTTTGATTGTATTGAACAATAGGATTGATGTTCGGGTTGTTTGTTGGATTTTGGATTTCAACGGGTTTGTATTCGGACTTGACACGAGTCAGAATTAACAACATACTCAAAGTTTGAGTGTGTTTACATAGTGTTCTCTTTTATGTAGTATTTCACTGTTGAAATTTCATGATCTCATGGGTATACATTTTTGGAGACTCTACATTTTCGGAAACACTTTCCTTTAAATCTTCTACAACTCACATTCACTATCATCTCAATAAAACTTACAGTAGTATATGTATGATGAATTCTTTTTACTCTCACCTCTAAAAGCCTAGACTGTGGTCCCTAAGACCAGTTTGTAATTACACTTTTATTCCAATAAATAGGGGTGCTAGTGCACCTGGGGTGCTTTAAGGCTTTTGGGCCTATTATAACCTATACTACATTCCACCTTATTGGGGGTACGCAAACTCTTCCACCTTCACACCCAACGCAGCCGCGTACGATTGTTGTTGCAGGCGAACATTCGCTTGCGCCATCGCTTGGTTGAACGCTTGTTGCTGTTGCTGCTGTTGAACTGCTTGGTTATAGGAAAATTGCTGATACGACGCTGGTTGTGCCAGTTGGTTGGCATTGCCTGTGGTGGCAGGCTGTGCGCCTGAGGCCCCACTTGCCGTCGTGTTCGATCCAGGCCCTGCCATTATCGAGATCACAGACTGGTCAAGAGGGACAGCTACTTGCTGAGGCATCGACATCATGTGTGAGTCGCCAAACGTTTGCCCCATCATGTTAGCCGAAGGTGCGTTGCTCGTGGTGTTCAATGTTTGAGACAACTTCTTTTTCCTGGTACGACAACTGATGCATACCTTATGTTTGCCCACGTCGAGTGAGTCCAATGACTTGGCACACCGGTTACAGTTACCCATCTTCTCCAAGTTAGTACGGCGGATCTTGTCGTTCTCGCGACATCGTTCGCACACCTTATAATTACCCATTCGTGGTCGGCTGCCTCCGGAATCGTCTTCGCTATCTTTAGGCTTAGAATCCTCGGTTATGATTGAAGCATCTAATGGGCCAGAGCAATGGACACATCGTCCCTGTGCTGCTCGATTAGCCTTACGCTTCCTAAGATTCTGACGACACAGTGGACACAATACAAACTTCTGTTCTTCGATCGGAATGTCCGATCCACATCTACGACACGCACCTTGCTTGTCTTTTGTTTTCTTCTGCCATCTCCGAGAACGTTGTCTTTGTAAATCACGGCAATGCTGGCACAACTTGAAAATCTTAGGTTCTGCCAAAAACTTAGGTCCTCCTCCATCTTTATTGTTTGTGGTGGGGATAATGAGAGGTTGGTCAAAGTCCTTTTTACATCTTGAGCACAGTGAACGCAACATTTGATCAGGGGGGATCAGCTCTGGGTTTGTTTTGGCCAATTCTTGTGATAAGAGTGGCGATGGGTCGGCTTTGATCGGTATAGTTGGAGCATCTGAGGGTTCTGTGTTCAGGTTAACTATTTGTTGTTGAATGTGCAAAGGTGGGATTGGCTGTACCAATCCTTTTTCAGAGTACAGCAGTGCTCTTGATTTGGTTTGGAGTTGAGCTTGTTGCTGCTGGTGCTGTTGGTCATCAAAACGAACTTCCATTGTTGGGTAAGCTGGTGGTGGAAGTGGCGTTTGGACGTATGGGTATACGTTGGTGCCGTTATATTGAGTATATTGGCCCAAATTTGGCTGACCCATACCAGGCTGGCCCGTCTGGTTTGGATTGAAATTTAATGGTGCATGCATCATAGACCCGTACCTTTGTTGATCTCCAGATAGTATCATTGGGTTTTGCGAGGACAAATCATACTCGTGTGGTGGTTGCTGTTGCTGTTGCTGCTGTTGTTGCTGTTGCTGCTGTTGCTGTTGCTGTTGTTGCTGTTGTTGCTGCTGTTGCTGCTGATACTGGATTTGTTGCATCTGTTGCAACAGCTGAGGCTGGCTCTGTGTCTGTTGCGATTGCTGTGCCTGCTGCACCTGAAGAGGGTGCGGTTGCTGAGGAATCACACCAAGATGTGGGTGCGGAAGCGTGGGATGACCGTTGTTCATCTTACTCAAGATCCTTGGCTGATGAGGATTAGTTAACTGACTCTGACTCTGGTTGACGGCAGTAGGAATACTATGATGGTGAATATGGTCTAACTCAAGGTAAGGCTGTTCCATCGTTATGATACACCAAAACACAAGTAAATGTTTTTTTGGTTACGATTTTTATGTGAGCACTGATATTCACAAGTTGGTGGAACAAATCAAAAAAACTTTGTCAAGGAACCCTGCGTATATATATATATTTAAATGTAAACAGAAGCCGATTACTTATTTGTTTAGTTCCTGTTGAATGTTAACGTCCTTGTGCCTAATTTGATTGCTAATCCTGTATTTACAGAATAGAATGTGAACTGTTAGAGTTATTGTGATGAATATTAGTGGATTCGATTTCTGAAATAATAATTTTTTTTTGGACTTGACCCTCTGCGATATTTTTTAGGAATTGTTGGAACAAAAGCGGTGAAAGCAATGAGCGTGGAGGAAGAAGGTGGAACAGTAATTGTATAGGTAGAAGTTAGCTTTTTTTTGAGCTGGTATGAGAGATAGGGATGAGTTTCACGGGGATTCTTTGATTAAAACCAAGCTCATCAGCTTGTTTAGGGTTTACTAATGATACAACAAACATGCCTTTGGTCCTTTCGATTAGAAATTCGTCTTGGATTCTCGTGGATTGCCTGACGTCATTCGAACAATTATTTTTCCAACTTGTATCTTTTGAACAGTCTATTTTAGTCAGACTGCGTTTTAAACTTTTTCTACTGCACATTAGCGGAGGATGTTCATTTGTCTAATTTGCCTGTGTTAATTGCTTCCATTCCAAAGGAAGGCGACCACATCTGTTTCTTTTCTCGCACTCCTTTTGGGTGGGCTTGAACAAGGGGAAAACGGAATTCCTTTCTTTGTGTTTGGGAAGTTGGCTTTGGCGTTGTAAGCGTACTTTAAATAAATCTATGTAAATAGTCTTTTTCGCAGGGCGTACAAAGACAAGTCACAATCTCCACCTTCCCTTAGGGGGGTGGAGGTACCGCTTACTTGTGCTAGCACTGTTGTATTTTGGTATTGTGGTGTTTCTTATGTGCGCTGCGTGGCGACGTCATTTGGCCTTAGGTCATAGGGCAAACAGGCTTTTGTTTTTTTTTTGTTTTTTTGTTACTGCAGCAATGGTGGCCAATAGGTAGGGTTGCTCTCAGGGTCGGTACCTCGGTAGCCGTAGGGTGCCGGTTGAATGGGCTGGGAGGGACTCGGGGAGCTTTTGGCATAGATATCTCCGCGACTAGCGCCATGCACGGTTCGGAGTCCCACCTTTGGGGATCTCCTAAATAGGACCAACTTCTTGTGAGGCACAGCCGATTGTGCACCTCACAGATGATACTTACTATTCAAGAGGAGATGCGTAGGCGAATCCCGTCAGCCTTCCACTGAAAAGAAGCACTTGCGCCTGCTTTTTTGCTGTGCTCTATTTTTTTTTTGAGTTTTCTATAGGGTCCCGTCCCCTTAGACAATCTTTGATTGCGGGTTGTGAGTTGGAAAAGATACATAGTTATGAAATTGCCGTCATTGACTTGATAAAAAAAAATATTTCAATTAACTGGCTTGGGGCAAGTCATTTTAAGGGGATCAGCTTTTTGTGGGTGGGAACGGTGGGGAGAAAGAAGGACTTAAAGGTCGCTTGATACTGGCTGTACACTAAAATTTCATATTTTCACCTTTGGATTCCACCTAAAGTATAAAAATTGCAACATTAGGAAAAAGAAAAAGACAATAGACATTTACGTTCTTTAGAATGTTCACCCGGTAGGTTGACGAGAATAGTCTTTTGAGATTACCAGAACCGTTCCAATGCTCATTAGCGAGATAGAAGAAAAAAATAATGTTGCATACAGTTGGCCTCCTATCGTAGGTTAGGAATCCCACCCCATGGTTCTTTGATAAGTTTGATTAAAACCAGATAAATGCGATTGGTCCTTCTGCGTGGATGGGCGGATCTCAGCCATTGTCTTGTGAAATTGAATTTGGATACTCTGTTATTCTCGTAATACTCTAAAACGTTTTAAGTCGTTGGAATGGAGCCCTGGGTATGTGGCTATCAATTGACGTCATTGGATGTAGAAAGTAATGATGTCTTTCACTAAAAGTTTGACACGAATTCATTATTTGTTGCGGACTTGGTGGAAATGTCTTTGTTTAATAGAAGATGTAGAATAAACTTATTTTAAATGAGATGCATTGGAGTGGTGTACCTTTTACCGTTCGATCGCTTCTCCCCGCACACTAACTCCACTTTGTTGTGTAGATGATGCATTTGCACCCAGGGAAGAAGTGCATCAAGATTCCGGCAATTTGCACCCTCTAAAACCTGCAGAGTGATTATCTTAAACTTGAAGGTATAAGCTATTTCCATTTACTTGAAGATAAACATAGCCAGCTCTCCCTATGAGTTCTAGCACTCAAAAACACTGATTAGAAATGGTTGCAAAATTCTCATAATTAGGCTCAAGCACTTCTAACCTTTTGATTACAATTATTTCAATGCCAATATTTTATTCTTCTCGAAAAGGTTTGGATCCTTTTCAATTTGACTTTTTATAGTTGCAAATCAACAGATTATAGATGTTGGGGATGATGTTATACATGTTTCTTTTATTTGACTAGAGTTTGAATCAGCCACCTTTCCGTATCTATTATACAGAAATATTTCTCTCCCTCTCTCAGTGTGATATTTAACTTAACTACTGGGTGCCTTAGCACTGCCTAACCATTACTTTAAAACAATACTTCTCATGCATTAGTTTGTTCCATTTTAGTTCACTTTTTACTCATTGATATCCATTAACTCTTCCATTTTAGTTCCATTTTAGTATATACATATGAAGTACGAAACCACACCTTCTTCACTAGACGATATATCAATGCTCCAAACATCGTTATACATTAAAGCTTTACTTTACTTGACATTTTTCTTCGTCTACACTTAGATTCTATCGCTTAACCCTTAAATCTTTACTACCCAATCCCTGAAACAAATCATCTTCTCCCCTAAATTCTCCTCTCTTTTTCTGATTTCCATATATTACCAGCCTGGAACAACCTAAACAATCCAAACCCAACAGCCCCGACTCCTAAACCTCTCAAACTCCTTTGCCACCACAAGGGGTGCTTTGCGAAATCAATCATATTCAGTTTAGGATCCCTAAACGGTAAACTACTGGAAATATAAGCACCTCCAGCAATAGCCACGAAACCTTGGATAGCAGTACACCCCAAACACTCCTCATCAGGGAGATCCCTTGGAGATGGTGGGTTGAATACTGAAAGTATATTAGACATCATTTGATTGTCAAGTTTTTTTTTTTTAGATGTCACGAAAAGTTCAATTTGATCCTTAAATTATAACTATTCAGCAAGGCCATGTTACGAAATACAATCAAGAGAAATGCTCCGAGTTATATAAAGAGGGATCCTCTTAGATCAGGGACTATTCAATTGAGTGCCCACATGAACCTTATAAGGGTTCAACAATCAAAACATTACTCACAATATAACTACCATCAGCAATATAAACCACCTAGATCCAAGTTCACAAAGTTTGCAATCTTTATGGCAGGATTCAGTGTGGTGCTTTCAGGAGCATACTACTTGTGGTGGCCCAAACATACTTTTCCAATCCTGGTTGCAAAGATCCTCCGTAAAGGATTGTGGGCTGAAAGTGATAGAGGTGAAAATGACTTCCAATTGTCACTTAAATATTACTTGGAAGCATTGGAAGAATGTGATAGATTGGGAATGAACAAATTGAGTGACGAATACACTGGGATCCAAATCAAAATCGGAGAGATGTACGAAAGATTGAACTTGGAGGCAGATGCAACATTGGTCTACAATGAGATCTCCACATTATATTTATCAGTACTCACAGGAAAGTCGAATTTAGACGAATCGCAACGTCGTCACTTGATCCAAAAGGATTTGCGTCTTGCAATCAAATTAGCATTCTTAAACCAAAACGACCCTCACTTGGTAAAGGCAATATTGATCACACATTTAGTGATAGCCCAAGACGAAATCAAGAAGAAATTGGGTAATGCAACCTTCACAGAGGCTTGGTTGAACAACAAGAAGAGTGACTTTGTTTTAGTCGATGATGAAATCACCAAGCAAAGTGAACTCTTAGTAGAGCAAATGCCCCACGTAACTGAGCCATTCACAAGCGAGTACTTTGATGCTATGGAATTTTTAGCTGCAATGTGTTTATTCACTCACGAATTCGCAATGGCAATTCAAGTCAACTTCAGTGCCACCAGAGGAATGGCTTTGGTAGGATTAGATCCAGCAAAGATATTCTTATCGCACTGTAACTTAGGATCTTGTTTATACTTGGAAGCAGAAGAGTTTGAAGCAAAGGAATACGGTATCAAGAAAAAGTATACTACTGATGAAAACGACACAGACTTTGTACAAAGAATGACTGAAGAAGATAGACTTGCATGGTCAACTGCAAAATCTAGAAAGGAAGAGAACTTTAGATTAGCTATTCTTTTGTATGAAGTTGTGCTTAAATCACCTACATTAGTCAAGAAAACCGAAAACCAGAAATCCCTTGACGAAACCATCGCGTTGGCGACTTACGGTCTTGGAGTTGTTTACTTGCATCTTTCAAACTATGAAAAATCTGAAAGGTTCTTGAGAGAATCACGAGTCAGAGCTAAAAGCAGTGGGTATAACTCATTGATTAATGAAATTGAACGTGAGATGGGAAAGTTATTTAAGGAAAAGAAGATGGCAAGCAGTGGAACCGCAATCAAGAAGTCTACTCAAGAGGCTGTTAGCATGGATTAATGACTTACCACTCATAGAATGTAGAACCTTAGTAAATACATATTCAACCTACAGTTAATGAAATCTAGTCGCTTTAATAGTGTATCATATAAACTGACCTAATTGTAATCAAACTGGAACGTCTTCTTTGGATTTAGTGAAAATACCAAAGAAACCTGCGTCCGCCTTTTGCAATTTAAACCTAACAATCTCTTCGTAAGAAGGAGGTTGGATGACTTGTGGAATCAGCAAGTTCTCTTCTTCTTGAAGAGCTTGTGAAGTTGAAGGCATCAAAGGTGTTTGTTCTGTATCGGTCTTTGCTCTAGTCTTACCTATAGTTGGAGTGGGTGAGGTTGTGTCGTTACGGAAAATGTCATTTTTATAAGCATCAGGTTGAGTTCTGCTTGTGATTTCACCGTCATTGACAGCACCATATGTTGAACCACTTGAATTTGCTACTCCACTTGAATGGAACGAGAAAACAGAAGAGTTGTCATCAAAGACAGACCCCATGTCTTCCAAGTTTAAGCCCTTGGTCTCCGGGAACAAGAACTTGACAGCGATGAAAGAAAGAACACAAGAAGTGGCTGGGATTAAGTAGGTTCTCCATGTAATCAAGTCTAATAAAATAGGTGTCATTTCACCAACAATGAAATTGAACAACCAATTAGTGGCTGTGGACAAGGCAGCACCTTTAGATCTAACGTTATTTGGGAAAACCTCGCTCATGAGCCATGGGATAGGACCCCAACTGTATCCGAATGCTGCATTAGTGGTAATAATACAGGCAACCACAATTCCTGGAGTATATTCGTTGTTCAACATAAGCGAGTATGCAGTGATATAGAGAGGTACTGCCATCAAAATAGCACCTGAAAGAAGTAAAGGTTTACGTCCCCATTGATCAACAAGGTACCAAGGTGGGATAGTACTGAAGATGTAGATGATCGAGTTAATACCTGTCATCAAGATGGCCAGTCTACCCTTCCAGCCAGCGGATTCAAAGATCATAGGTGCATAGTATGAGATGATGTTGATACCGTTCATTTGAGCAAACATTTGTGAGAAACATGCTACTGATAAACGTTTGGTGTATTTGGTGAACAAGTAACGGTATGATCTTTCTGTTCCTTCGATCCGTGCAATCAACACACTTTCCTTGATGTTTCTGTATTCATTTCTTGCGTGTTCATCTTCTACGTCACCGTCAGCAAAGAAGTCTGCAATCACAATCATTCCTTCCACGTTGTGGTCGTGGTCTAAGAGCCAACGTGGTGTTTCCACGATGACAAAGGAACCCAAGAATAAAAGGAAACCAATGACACATTGTACAAACAATGGTGAACGCCATGAATAGTCATTCTCTATGAACAGGAACCCATAATCAAGCCAAATACTCGAAGAGTACCCGATAATATTACCTGTAAATTCCAAACAAGCATAAAATCCACGATCTTCAGGAGGACTGATTTCAGATTGGTAGCAAGGGATAATCGTAGTTAAGAATCCAATGGCAATTCCACTAATCAAACGACCAAATCCAAGGTTTATAATACTAACAGAAGTAGCCTGAATTAACCCACCAACGACGAAAATGAAAGATCCATAACGAATGGTCATTCTCCTACCAACTTTATCACCAAACTTACCAGCATAAAAGGAAGAAAAAAGAGCACCAATCTCTAGAATGGCAATCATAGTTCCAACCTCAACTGGTGTGGGATTGTTATAATAATCTTTGAAATATTTATTAGTTAAAAGGGAACTCATCAATCCCTGTTCAAATCCGAACAAGAAGACCCCAAGTGAAACAAAGAGTGAAGTAAACACAAGGAGTGGCTTTCCTACTAAGAAAGTCTCCTTGATCTTAACATGTGCTTGCTGTTGGCTATTACGTCTTAACGACATATCTCATACTCTAATACAAAATTATAATTGATTGAAAAAATTCACTCTAGATAAGGATCACCAAAAGGGGGCAGGGTGGTGGAAGGAATGGATTCAAATAAGCTTTTTGGAAGTTGGATCGAAACGGTTATGACGGTTTGGTTTATATTTATATGAAGTGGAGTATCTAGTGGAGCATCTAGTGGAGCATTTATGATATGACGTCACTTAGATGTATATGAGTGATGATTGATGTATTGTGATGTAGGGTTGTAAGGTTGCAAGGTAATACTTGATACCACAAACGGCTCCAAGATCCAGTTGAATAGTGTAGGGTAGAGATGAGAGTGGGGAAATGGTTTAATGTATGTGATAAAAATTAGACAGATGACTTCAAATAAGCGAGAACATGTAACGAGAAACGTGTAACGAGAAACTTAAATCAAGTGAGTTGACAACTACACCCCTTCCACCTACCTACCCAAACTTCAACCGTCTTCTATGTATAGCAATTTCATTGATAGAGATTGTGTCACGTGATATATGCCAACAAACTGGAACATTCTGAATTTAATGCATCTCCGAATAATCGAATAGCAATATTACAACAGATGGTGCTTTAAAAGATGGACATGACTGGTAGCTTTGCTTCTAGGACCCAAAAAGAACAACTAATAAATACAAGTTACATGGAACAAGATGAGATCAACTTGAAAAGAAACATACATGATGAGCAAGATGAGCTCGGTGAAATACCATCGAAAAGACAAAAGCATAATGGATATATAGATTTACCACAATTATATATACCAACAGCTTTGAACCCAAGGAATATAATAACAGAGACTGCTATTTTCAATAATGCAAACGGAACACTTACTCCGGTGAACTTTCTGGACTTTCCAGAAAGTGAAGAATATGAAAATAAAAATGAGTATATGGACACTAGAGAAGATATACCAGAAGAAGTAGAATGTTCATGTGGATATTTACATGGACCAGGACAAGGCCATCATCAAGATCGTTCAGCTTTTGGATTAGCTGAACCGTTATTACGAGGGCCTGATTAAAAAGCGAATTGAAATATACTAAAATGGGAGAAACAGTTTGAATTGTAATAAAATAAAAAGGAAATAAATGAATGAATGATTTGAGAGAGTTTGAGTTTGTAGGTTTAGATATTTGATTTTTGGTATTTGGTATTTGATATTCGATATTTGATATTTGATGTCTTGATATTTTGACATTTTGATGAATTTTTAAGAAAATTGTAAGCAATATGTATTTTGAACAAGAACGATTTAGTGGATAGAGAGGTTAGTGTAAGAATTAAAAGATAGTTTAAGAGTGAATAATGTAAGTTTTAAAGTAAGAATAAGAATGCTATTAAGAAAAGTACAGTAAAGCACTTAGTGTACTTAATAATTGTATGTCTTATTGTATTCTATTGTCCAACTGATCGTTAAAATCTATAGAGTAAAAACGCACAATAGTAGTACCAAAATACGCCTGCATCAATTCTATAGAATTTTAAACCCAATCTAGCTTTGCATGGACCTCAATCACAGATCAAGTGTACATATACAATTCACTTGTGCTAAACTAACATCATCTCAAGTATTTTGCAACCATAATATATTCAGTAATCCAGTAGACATTTTTGAGTAAAGTTATCCTTTCAACAGAACTTTACAAAGTGAAATTATTTAATCTTCAAATATTCTATGTGATAGTACTATTGAAGTCAAGTCGCTACATCTACTACTATCTATTTGATACGTATCTTTCATCTTCTCCTTCTTCTTCACCATAAGAGTATCGCCAGTTACGTTTACAACATTCCAATCAATAATACCATACTTCACCTGGTACACTATCTTACTCTAATCCTTCCCTCCACATCTACTACAACTCCTCTCCCTTCCATCACACCTCCCTCTACCTCTCCTCTTATCCCTCTACTTCACACCACCCTTCAATCCATCTCATTTAACCGAATTGGGAAATGTAATTGGCAAAAAACAAACGCGTTGATTTTTCAAAAAACTCCAACTTTCAAACACCATGTCACAGAGAAGCCGTAAAAGACAAGCAGAGGAGGAGGATGAGAGATCATCAATTCACCAGCCTTCCTCACCCACGTTAGCTTCGAGTCCACAGCTTCCACCTTCTTCTCCCGCAGTTCCATTTGCGAATGATGATGAAGAGGAAGAAATCCATAACGATTTCAATGATTTGAACCCTTCAGATGATGAAGATGGTGAGGATTTGATGGATAACATGGAGAATGATTACCAGACTAGAGATGAACAAGATCATTATGATTTAGGAGATGGAAATATCGATGATGAAGCAGATTATGATGAGATGGATGCTGCTACTCGTAGAAGAATCGACCAACAGATGAACCGTCGTGATGCTATTTTGAACCAAACCAGTGGTGGAAACAGATCGAGACGTCAAGCTTTCATGGATGGTATTGGTGAGGATGATGAAGATGAAGATGGTATGGGAGATGATATGGACCAATATGGTTTACCTATTCAAAGAAGAAGAAGAAGAAGACAAGACATCGATGACGATGGTATGATTGGAGGTGACGACATGTTGGACGATGTCGAAATAGATCCTTTCAATGAAGAATTATCGTTGGATAGTTTGACCGATATCAAGGCTCCAAGTATTACAGAGTGGATTGTACAACCTGCTGTTTCAAGGTCGATTGCTCGTGAGTTGAAGTCGTTCTTGTTAGAATACACCGACGACAAGGGAAGATCTGTCTACGGTGCTAGAATTAGAACCTTGGGTGAAGTCAACGCAGAGTCGTTGGAAGTTTCATACAATCACTTGGCTGACTCCAAGGCCATCTTGGCTTTGTTCTTGGCCACCTCGCCAGTAGAGATGTTGAAGATTTTCGATATTGTTGCAATGGAAGCTACAGAGTTACATTACCCCAACTATTCGCAGATCCATCAGGAAATCCACGTTAGAATTACAAGTTTCCCTAACCAACTTAGTTTGAGAGACTTGAGAGAGAGCAACTTGAACCAGTTGATCAAGGTGTCCGGTGTTGTGACTAGAAGAACCGGTGTTTTCCCTCAACTTAAGTACGTTAAGTTCGACTGTCTTAAGTGTGGAAGTGTTTTGGGGCCATTTGTTCAAGACTCAAACACCGAAGTGAGAATCTCCTTCTGTACCAACTGTCAGTCCAAGGGTCCATTCCGTATCAACTCAGAAAAGACCTTATACCGTAACTACCAAAGAATCACATTACAAGAAGCCCCAGGAACTGTGCCTGCCGGTAGATTACCAAGACACAGAGAAATTATCTTACTTTCCGATTTGGTAGATGTAGCCAAGCCAGGTGAAGAAATTGAAGTCACTGGAGTCTACAAGAATAACTATGATGGTAATTTGAATGCCAAGAATGGGTTCCCTGTGTTTGCCACGGTTATTGATGCTAACTCCGTGAAAAGAAAAGAAGTGTCTGATTCTAGTGGTTGGACAGAAGAGGAAGAACGTGAATTCAGAAAGCTTTCACAAGAAAGAGGAATTATTGACAAGATTATCTCGTCAATGGCTCCATCTATTTACGGACACAAGGATATCAAGACTGCTGTTGCTTGCTCACTTTTCGGAGGTGTTCCTAAGGATGTCAATGGTAAGTTGTCTATTAGAGGAGATATCAATATATTGGTTTTGGGAGACCCTGGTACTGCCAAGTCACAGATATTGAAGTATGCCGAAAAGACTGCAAACAGAGCCGTTTTCGCTACAGGTCAAGGTGCATCTGCAGTCGGTTTGACTGCAAGTGTGAGGAAAGATCCAATTACAAGAGAGTGGACTTTAGAAGGTGGTGCTCTTGTTCTTGCTGATAAGGGTACATGTTTGATTGATGAGTTCGACAAGATGAACGATCAAGATAGAACCAGTATCCACGAAGCTATGGAACAACAATCGATTTCGATCTCGAAGGCAGGAATTGTCACAACACTTCAAGCCAGATGCTCAATTATCGCAGCAGCAAATCCTAATGGAGGACGTTACAACTCGACGTTGCCTTTGTCACAGAATGTAGACTTGACAGAACCAATCTTGTCTCGTTTCGATATATTATGTGTGGTTAGAGATTTGGTGAACCCTGAGCTGGATGAGAGACTTGCAAACTTCGTTGTTGATTCACATATGAGATCGCACCCAGCCAACACCGACGATATCGTCGATGTTCAAGAAGATGAAGATATGAATGAAGAAGGTGGTGAATCCAAGATTCTGAGGCAGCAACGTATCGAAGAAGTTAACAATGCCAAAATGAACGAGATATCGCCTATTTCACAGAAGATGCTTGTCAAATATATCAACTATGCCAGAATCAAGGTGACGCCGAGATTACATCAAATGGACATGGACAAAGTATCCAAAGTGTATGCGGATTTAAGAAGAGAGTCGATCACTACAGGTTCATTCCCAATTACAGTTCGTCACTTGGAAAGTATCTTGAGAATCGCCGAGCTGTTTGCAAAGATGAGATTGAGTGATTTTGTATCGCAGAATGACTTGAACAGAGCTATCAAGGTAAGTATAGATTCGTTTGTGGGAGCACAAAAGATCACTGTACGGAAACAATTACAGAAATCGTTCCAGAAGTATACTTTACCAACCAGGGGATAGAGAGGCTGACTCATTTATTTCTGTATTGTATTATTTGTAGTATTAGAATAGATATATTCTGAAGTATTAGAGTGTAGGTTAGGTCGAGGTGATTTAAGACTTTAGATTTGGATAGTATATATGTGCTACTTGTCATTAGGGTCACGTATCTATTCTGTTTCAAGTAAAGTGTAGGTTTTATCATATCAATTATTGCTCTGTTTCACTCAAGTTTGAGAGTATAGATGTGTAGTTAATGTAGTTTAAAGTCACAGTATATTGTTTCACTTGAGATCCAAATCATGAGAGTGAAAGAATACTGATAGCCAGGAGAAGTTTCATCTAGGATTCAAGATTATAAGTTTAGCTCATATCAAAGTGTCGTTCACTCAAGATTTGAATGTGGAGTAAAAAAAAATACGCGTAACTAAGGACAAGCATGTTGAACTTGGATGAGTATGTATATGAAATGTGGATGAACCAACGTGTACTAACAAGACTAGAACCATAGAGAATATCAAGCAATGCAAGCATATACCCGAAGCAGACGTGGAAGAGCTCTGTTCAAAGGTTATTGAACTACTTGTGAGGGAAGCCAATATACAACATGTTGATACACCAGTGACAATATGTGGGGATATTCATGGACAGCTCCATGATTTGATCACTTTATTTAAGACAGGAGGAGAGTGTCCGCAGACACAGTACCTTTTCTTGGGCGATTTTGTTGATCGAGGCTTCTATTCATTAGAGTCATTTTTACTATTAGTGAGTTTAAAGGTACGTTATCCCGATCGGATAACGTTGATACGAGGCAACCATGAGTCGAGGCAAATAACTACGGTGTATGGTTTCTACGACGAGTGTGTACGAAAGTACGGGTCAGTTAATGTATGGCGATATTGTTGTGAAGTGTTTGACTACTTGTCACTCGGGGCGATTGTTGGAGGGAAAAACGGAGTCTTTTGCATCCATGGAGGTCTCAGTCCTGGGATCGAAACGATTGACCAGATTCGGTTACTTGATCGTAAACAAGAGGTGCCGCATGAAGGAGGAATGTGCGACTTACTCTGGTCAGACCCAGAAGACATTCCAGGTTGGGCAATCAGTCCGCGTGGAGCAGGGTACTTGTTCGGAGAGAATGAAGTAGCCAAATTTATGCACCAAAACGACATCTCCCTTATTGCACGTGCGCATCAGTTGGTTATGGAAGGATACAAAGAGATGTTCAACCAGCAGTTGGTGACTGTATGGCTGGCACCCAACTACTGCTACCGATGCGGGAACATTGCTAGTGTGTTGGCTATAGATGACGAATTAAATAGAGAGTACAAGGTATTTGATGCGTCGAGCCAGGAGATGGGATCGATCCCATCAAAAAAACCAGCTATCGAGTATTTTATATAGAGAAGGTATGAGCGATGAGCTGACACAAGATATGAAACATAACAATTGGTTTGACATTAATATTTGGACATTGCTTACTTATTAATACCCAACAATAGTGAAGTCACATCCACTACATCCACCACATGCAACAATACTTATGGAAAGTACGGTAGATCCCACAAGCTAATAGCCTAAGCAAGAGGCAGTGCGCTTAACAGTGGTGCGCGTATTTCCTTTTACAAGACCACTAAGCCAAAATGACCAGATTTCAACTAACCAGTACACAAAACATAGCCACCCAAGTATCTCCGAATGTGCCTGCAAGAAAAGTGAAATCTCGACAGCAAGAATTGCACTTGGATAACGCACAGCCGACACCCAGGACGAAACTCTTCACTCACTGCCATACCTTTGTTTCACGTTGATAGTAGGCATTGCAATCTAGAGCATCTCAGGTTAGCTTTGTGCATGCAAAAAAACATGTCAACGATAAGCTCAAACTATAATGATGTATGAAAGAGAGATGGTGTATCAGCAGACAAAAAGCTTAATCTTAGATTAAAAAAAAATCCGTACGTCCTACTTAGTACAATAGTAGTAAGGAGCTTCCTAGTCCCACAACAGGGTTATTGTACTTCCTATTTATAGTACTAAATGAAAAATTCTGTGGTATTATTTATTTTTTGTTGAATCGCCCCTCCTCCCTGCCTTTCGTTTATACACAAGTATATATAAATTGCGGTATCCTTGAGTCATGAGGAAGAAGGATTAGTTTTCATTAGTTGTTGCAAGCGTTAGAAGATCGAGATGAACGTCTTGCAATTTGCATATATACTTATGGCACTCATTGGAGCTGTCATTGCCGCAGACCCTAACCCTACTGCCACCGATACCGGTGATGGTACTACTACTCCTGTTCCTGCTACATCGGTCTGGGTGACCGGAACCGATGCTGCTGGACAAACTACCGTCACACAGTCTCGTTACTCACAGGAGTTCTCATCCATGTTTTCCGCAGTCGCATCGCCATCGAGCGGTGTGATCGGAATGGGCTCCCTCTCAGGCAACGTTGGTAACGTTAGACTGTATTCACAAACAACCATCACCCAAGGTGGTGCCAATTCTAACAAATTACTCATCATAGACACAAATCACAATGTCGTGTCGAGAGTGGCTTACGGTGCCGTATTAGGAGCATTGTACATTGCATTCCTCTAGCCTTCAAGTTTAATAATAAATCTTGTAGCGATTGGAGAAAAACTGTGTCTTATCAAAGCACACACACACACACATTGGTTTTAGATTCATAGAAATACACACATATCATAGGAACCCGAACAGTAGAATCATCAGAGAATCTATATCTACCAACACACAATCATACTTAGCAACCAGTACGTTTAGGAAGGGGTGGAAGAACAAACAAAAAAAAATTAATTAAAAAAAATTGCAAAAAGCGAAATTTCTTTTGTTTGACTACTATGCAATCGCGCAGCCACCAGTAGAGGAAAATAACAAGCAAAAAACATTTCACGAACACGATACAAGAAAACGCAAGGCTTAGATGACAAGAATAGTCCCAGAGTAAGCCTACTTTAAATGAAAACTGATCATCAACAGCATATCAAGCCATTTTCAATTCCAATAGTCCTAACCAAAGTAACCAAAATATGCCAAAACATTCAAGATCTAAGTGCAGTCTAAAAATACTCGGACTAACTATTAGTTTTTCCATACCACATGACGATTCACGTGGAATGTTGCATTGTTTTTAAAATGGGGGAAAGAAACTGTGGTACAGAATTAAAGTAAATATAAGGTCAAGACTACTTAAGTGGAATGAGTTTGAGGCATGGCTATGGAACAGCAACAGAGCTGAATAGACTTATACAACAACAAGAAAACACGCAAGAAGAAGCACCTAGCTCAAGACCTTTTCTGCTCTACTTTGATCAAATCAAATCACTTCATTTAGAGAATAAAGGAACGGTCGCAAGAGATCACTTGGCCAATGAAAGGACATTTCTTGCATGGCTAAGAACGTCTCTTTCATTCATCTCACTTGGCATAGGTGTAACTCAATTGTTTAGACTCAACAACGACTCGCAAGATGGTGGTGTTAAACAATATGGGAAACCACTTGGTGCCACATTCATAGTATTAGGGATCGCAACTATACTTTTGGGTTTCTCAAGGTACTTCCAAGTCCAAACAATGCTTACCAAGAACCACTTCCCTGCTACAAGGTTGGCCATCTTGGCATTGATTGTATTTGTAATTGCACTCATCTTGGTTACGTTTGGCCTTGCCATAAAGGCAACGTAACCTTATTGCACAGCCGAGTAAAACAGTATCACTTCAGTTAAGGTGAAGCCGAGAACATTGTACATTGTCTCCACTTTCTTTTACCTGGATACTTCTACCGACACGGGTTGCTCTGGAAACAACCAAAACGCACTCCTATTCATGGGGTTCGTCGTCATCATGATTATAGTAAATCAATTCACTTTTGGAAAATTCATTAAATAAGGTTAACGTTTTTTATGTTTTGTTTTATGTAAGTGCTTCACAGCATCTCTATGTAAGGTTAGGCTAACTCGAAATGTGTTGCGTATCTGTATATTGTGCTTCTTTAAATTGCTTTTGTGACGCGACATAAAAGTGTCATAAATCAACGACAACGACAATAACTGTGTCGTAAACTTGAGTCGTAAATAAACTTACAACATACAGGAGAAATTAACTATTTTTATAGGGCTCTTCACCTAAGAATAATTTACATTCACGTGATCCTAGTTCCTTTTTTCAATCACGTGAATCAACTAGTTGTCGCAACGAAACTCTCGAAAATTTTTCTTCAGTTTATAGAACTTCTCCTTCTTCAAACATACTTTATTAAATAATCATACAATATGGTATGTAGATTGAAACGATGGCCTATATGGTCTATGAATGAGTTAATGCTGTTATAATGAAACAACGAGCTTCAAAGATCTTAAGAAGGCTGATTAAATGTTGAACTAGAATGAAAGAAATCATAGTGGCAATAGTGGCAAACAGTACTCAGAAATTATTCAACAAATACTAACAATTAATAGGGTAAAGTTCACGGTTCCTTGGCTCGTGCCGGTAAGGTTAAGTCTCAAACTCCAAAGGTCGACAAGGCTGAGAAGCCAAAGCAACCAAAGGGTAGAGCTTACAAGAGATTGTTATACACTAGAAGATTCGTCAACGTTACTTTGACTAACGGTAAGAGAAAGATGAACCCATCCCCAGCTTCTCAATAAGCGGTGGGTTGCGTTACAGGTGTAATCTAATACAAGATTTTATTTTAGAGACAAGATCTATGTCTTATGACTCAAGGAGTTGAAGGCAAAGTGAAATTGTAGTGACCTCGCAAATTGAAGTAAGTAATTGTGACTTTACAATGCGAGCTGTAATTGTAGTGGTAAGTGTAACTTTACAAGTGAAGCTGTGTACTATATGATTATGCTTTTAATTTAGGTGTATAATTCTCTATAATGTTGAACTTACCATTGAGGATTCAAGTAGTAAGCGTAAACTCTACTCCTCACTTCTATCGTTTCATCATCTTCTTCAAACATCGGTTTCCAGTTGACCATTTCGATCTTTTCTGCCTTCAACTCAAAGTCTTCACAAGTGGTGAAGAACTCTAAATCGTTTTCTAAAAGCCATGGTCTATGTGGAGAGAATACCACCAAACACTGGCCATTCTTCTTCAATGATGTTCTGCAAGTTTTCAACAATTTGGTGTGCTCTGTGTGGTTGAAAACGACGTCGGACAAGATTATCAAGTCAAACTTGTCTTCTTCTGCAATGGTTTCCTTCTCATTGTCTTCACCATAGATCAAAGACTTCACATCATTACCCCAAATGTATCCCTTGACTTCAAACAGCTCTTTAGTGATATGGCCGCCTTCAAGTAAGTTATTGAAGTTCCAGTCTATGTTACTTATCAAGTCTACATCTGGATAGTCTGTAGAGATGACCTTTGAAACACCATTCAAGGAACAAATTAATGATGGCAATGCAGAAGCAGCTCCGAGTTCTAAAATCTTCTTTCCCTTGACCAAAGTCAGAGCATGTTTATCCAAGTGGTCAGCAGTGTAGATACCTGCATTCCATAATAAATGTCCCCAAAGTGGTGACTTTCCAACTAAACGTAACGTTACTTCTTTAGGTTCAGCTGTAACCTTTCTTTCATATTTAGCAAAATGCGCTTCTTGAACAGGAGGCAAATATCCTTCAGGTTCTTCAAAGAGACCTCCTTCAAGACTGAGTTCGTCGTCTGACATGTTTAGGATGAGATTGGATGAGATTGGATTTGTAGATTTTTCGTATGAAAAATTCACAAAGGTGATAAAAGGTGCTGCAAATTATGTAACATCTGGAGTAGTTAGAGTGATTCAAACGATTTGAATTGTTCTGATGGAGTATATAATAATAAAGTATATAGGTGATGATGTAAAGTAAATCTTTGAGTCCATGTTTCAAATACAAAAGAATTCTTACCTTTAAATAAACTTACCTTTAAATGTTTTTATAGTAGAGGTAATTTTACAAATATTGAACAAATTACTTGAAATATTAAGAACTTGTACAGAATACTTGAGAATAATGATCTGATTCCAGTTGAAATACTAGTATATAGACTCTAAACGTTACAACCAACTCCTTTTAAGAACTGAATCTCCACAATTCAATGTACAGTCAAGTATATTTTGCTTCTATCATCCAGCCTTACTGGAACCACATACTGTTATTTTAACACCAACACATTAACTCACACCACTCATTTACTTGTCATTTAAACCGTAATTTAAAGTCATTTACAACCAATTATATCAATTAAACTAATAAAGACGAAACCACCTAAAAACTACTACAATTATACCACCTCTTCAAAGGCATTATAACATCCCATCTTAAAAATCACATTGTGCAGTCCATGATCTGAATATTAAATTTTGAAGTTACAATACAAACACTTTAGAACTAGACACACCAAACATCAACTGATATGGACGGTAAGAATCAAGAATGGTCAAAGACGTCTATAGAACTTTTATCAGATCCTGATAATTTATCTCTTTGGGAGAAATTAATAAGGTGTGCTGAATATAATAGTAAGAATGGTATCAATAAGTCAACACCCAAGGAACAACTTGAAACATTAAGAGTGACTTATAAACGATTCTTAGAGAAGTTCCCATTGTTATTCACATACTGGATCAAATTGGCCGACTGGGAGTTTAAGTTAGGTAACACGACAGAAGCGGAACTTGTCTACCAAAGGAGTTTACAATATTTATCATACTCCATTGAAATATGGATGGGATACTTGAAATTCAAAATCAACACTGCCACCAATAATGTAGGCGAAATATCTACTTTATTTGAAGCAGCTAGGCGAAAGATTGGAAATCACTTTCATAGCTATGAGTTCTACCTGTTGTACATACAATTTCTTGAAGATTACAGATTTGTTGATCCTCCAACTTTCAAGTTAAAGCTAGGAATTTTGTACAGAGTAATCATAGAAATCCCACTTTATCACTACGAGCAGGTGTTCAAGAAGTTTATGGAATTGATATCAAGCTTGAGTAAATTTGAATCAGCTCAAGATGAAGAATACAAGTCTTTCTTGACTAGTTTGGTCCCACAAAAGGATTTACCCAAGTACTCGAAAATGGAACCAAAGGCAGCGTCCCTGTCTTTGAAGAAAATATTCACTGATGTTTTCATTACTACTCAGTATAAAGTATACGAATTATTCAAATATGAGAAGGCTATAACAAGACCATATTTTGATGTCAAATATTTACTGACCCAGCAACAAGAAAACTGGTCACAGTACATTGATTTTCTCAAAATCAAACTGTATCCTGAAGAAATTGTTCTTCTAGGCTTTGAAAGATGTTTAATATCCACCAGCTTATATCCACGCTTTTGGATAAAGTACGCAAACTATTTCATTGCATCAAGACAATACATGAAAGCAATTGACGTTTTAATAAGGGGATATTCATTCAGTAACCATTACCAACTTCTCTTGAAGCTTGTTGATATACACATTGTCTTGGAAAATTATGCCAAAGCTAAAGACCTTATAGTTTCCTATATGGCTGCAAATGTGTCAATTCCTATTCCTATTTACCAGAAATTAATTTACATTGAACGAATTTTGAACCATGGAGATGATGAATATCTTTTGACTTTACTTAAAGAAATACTGTTGGAAACAAAAGGCGAATGGATATTTGAATTCATATTATTATTTGGATCAATTACATTGGAACAAAAGGTCAAGTTTTTTGAAGAGCTCAAACCTACATTTAATGCATCGCAGAATTATAGAGATGCATTAGGAAAGCTTGAAAATGTGCAAGAAGCAAAACCATTTGATTTCGTAAAGGATTATGACGACGAGTTGAACTCGATAGTGCAGTGATTTGTAAATAAAGAGAAGGAGATACAAAATCATAATCATTATATTATTACATATTGTTCGTTATCGTCAAAATGGCTTGTTATTCTCGGTTAGAGCAACAGTAGGTTAACGAGAGCCATTAAAAAGAAAAAAGATATCCCCACGTATCCTATACGTTTATCCCAAACCCATTTGTTGTACGGAAGGTACACGATGTAAATGGTTATCATTACCAATAAACCAATGATACTAACGGCCACTTCTCTTTTCAAGTGGAAATGAAGTGGTTCTCCGTTGTTTCGAAGAATAATTATGGCACCACTTGTTCCCAAGCCAAGCATGATAAGGAGAAGTGGAGTTCCAAGACAAGCATTTATGCCTAAAATGGGATCAATTTTTGTTGAAATGGTAACGTTGGTGATAATGTCGTTAATTGAATTACTGATCGAGAAAACAAAGAGCCCCAACAAGTAATCAGATATGTTCCATATCAAGCCGAAGTTTTTCAAAAGCATAAGAACCACCTTGGAAATGTATGACACTATTAGAATGCTGTTTAAGATTCCAGTTCCATTGACAAACAGAGTTGAGATTGAAGTAGATAAAACAGGTGCTAAACCAAATACGATCACTATGACTAACAACGCCACTGGTAACATGTCTATGATGGGAAATTGGAACATCAGGTAATTAATCAACAAGGGAATTTCGACTGCGAACCAGAGCTTGTAAAGTACGGTTTTACTGTTGTAGTATCTTTCAAACAGCCATCTTTCAAGATCATTAGAATGTGAGATTGGAATCAAAATCAAGCATGCTACGTCAATGATGTTTGCCAACAGTTGCATACCACTTGGGGAATACTCATCTAGTTCGGAATCAAATGACAGTATTTCGTCTTCTTCAAGAACAGTAGCAAGAGATTCTGGTTCTGGAGTCTTTTGAGGGGATGATCCTCTGCTTGAAGAGGAAGGACTATGCGGTAAGATAACACTCAATGCATCTTCAAAGTTATACGATTCGTGTGATTTTTGTGGAGATGGTAGGTTTGAAGATTCTGGTAACATTAACGAGTCCTCAAAATTGGCTGGTGCATCTATGCGAACTTCAATGTCATATTCCATAGGTTTTTCGTTTTTGTTCCAATTCAAGTAACAAACATACAAGATGTATACCACTATCATGACGAGACATTCAGTTAAAGTTACCTTCGAATCGAGCAAAATGACCAGAAATATCAGGAAGGTGAAGAAAACCCAAGTCATTTCAATGAACAAATTCTTGCGATTTGTGACTTCGAATGGATGGTTTAAGATACTGATTGTTCCTATAATAATTGTGAGCATGATTTGAACTGACCCAAATATTTGACCTAACACTAAATCATTAGACCCTGAATCGAGTATAATATAGTAATTAATTAAATCAGGAATAGCGTTTGTAATTGGGATAAGCACAAACCCTAGTATATCACTGCTAATCTCTAAGATGGAAGACATCTCATGGAGATTTCTAAACAAGTAATCGGATACAAGGATACTCAATGAGATCAATATCACAACGAGACACACGAATACTAATAATGAAAGGAGTACTGCATTGTAGATCGAAGGTGCATGACAGTAATAATACTCTGCGATGGCAAAGTAACGAGCATCACAGTTCTCTCTAATTATTCGACAGTAATCACTATGAGTAGACAGACTGGATGGGAAAGAGCATTCTCCATGGTTTATTAACTTTTGTTCCAGGATATTATCAGATTCAAGATAACTAAAAGCATACAATGCGCCTAAGGAAGCCACTGCAACAAGCGAAATAAAAGGAATTAGTCGTTGCTTCCAATTTACCATTCCATTGCTCATTTGACCTCTATGTGATCTATAATGTATTTAATTCGAGTTGGGTTCTTAATCATAAATAGAATGGGTTGAAAATTGCTATTCTATATACAGGTTAAGCAATCCTATATTGGTTGATTAATTGATAAGAGTTCAATGTAACCATCCAACTACAGAAACTGGGGGTGGTTGTAAGTATAATAAATCTCTACATCCATTCTATTAATTCTCGACTTTATTGGAGATCTATGGGTATTCTTTTACTCTAGGTAGAGATGGACCTTCTCATGACCTTCTCATAATTTAATGGTAAGATAATTCAATCAAATGAGTTACGAAATTTCATGTAGTCAGGCTTTTCAAGAATCTCCAAGCCTATCTTTATGTCTAAATTGATGTCATCAATAAGTGCTTCTTTTGTTGTATAATTAAGTTCTGGTCTAATGTAACCCAAAACGTTAAACTTGATGTTTGCACCATAAAAGTTATCTTGGAACTTGTGTATAATGTGTACTTCAGCAGCCTTTTCTTTATTGTTGTAGAATGGGTTCCATCCTATGGACATGACCATTGGCCAACTTTCCAACTCGATTGGACTTAAGTTCTTCCCGTTATTGACAGCAACCTCACAACCGTCATTTCTCTTTGTCGAGGTTGCTGTTGCTTCTTTGTTGGGTACAAGTTGACACCATCCATAGTAGATTCCTGTTTCTAACTTATTTAATTCATTATTAATTGGAATATTAGCTGTTGGGATACCCAAGTCAGATGAACCTCTACCAAATCCACAAATCACTTCAGATTGTATCGAAATAGGATATGGAGCTACAGGAGCATCTGTTATAATCGTTTCTGGTCTAGTCATAGTTGGTATATAATGGAATTATCGGTTATAGATGAATCACTCGTCATATTCTAATCAACGAATCCGGGTAATTTTATTTTTTTCCTTTCTTTACGTTACTAATAGACAACATACAAGAGTCTACTAAATTACAAATCCTTTAGTCAATTACTTCGTAAATATATTGAAATAGACAGACAGATACATAACTTAGAATCTGGCTTCCAATTGGTTCAACAAGGTAACACAGTCCTTGCTGAAACCTCTGATACCTTCGGACAACTTTTCAGTTCCCATGGCATCTTCGTTGAACAAGAATCTGAATTGAGCTTCATCGTCAACATAACTGACCTTTTCAATGTCAAGAGAAGAAGCCGAGTTGGCGTTCAAGACTTGTGGAACTGGTTCAGTAGAGTTGAGCAATTCTTCCAACAACTTTGGAGAGACAGTCAAGAAGTCACAACCAGCCAAAGCCTTAAGTTCACCAGTGTTTCTGAAAGAAGCACCCATGACAATGGTGTTGTAGCCGTACTTCTTGTAGTAGTTGTAGATGGATCTGACAGAGACTACACCTGGGTCGGATTCAGCATCGTATTCCTTACCAGTGCTCTTCTTGTACCAGTCCAAGATTCTACCGACGAATGGAGAAATCAAGGTAACCTTGGCTTCAGCACATGCGACGGCTTGGACGAACGAGAACAACAAAGTCAAGTTACAGTGGATACCGTGCTTGGCTTCCAATTCTCTGGCAGCTTGGATACCTTCCCAAGTGGAAGCAATCTTGATGAGGACACGTTCCTTCTCAATTCCAATGGACTTGTACAAAGCAATCAATTCAATGGCCTTCTTGACGGTGGCTTCCTTGTCGAAAGACAATCTAGCGTCGACTTCAGTAGAGACTCTACCTGGGACAATCTGCAAGATCTCCTTACCGAATTCAACCAACAAACGGTCCAAGGCAATAGAAGCCTTCTCGCTAGCAGAAGCATTTCCACCCTTTTCTTCAGCGTATTTGATAGCAATATCAATCAACTTGGCGTACTCTGCCTTCTTAGAAGCAGCCAAAATCAAGGATGGGTTGGTAGTAGCATCCTGAGGAGTGTACTTGGCAATCGATTCGAATTCACCAGTGTCGGTAACAATAACTGTACCAGTGGCTTTCAATTGTTCTAATGAATTGGATGACATCGTTGTATATGGCTTTGACTAATGAGAAAGAAGCTTACTTCTTTTTCCAAACGTGTGGAAAATCAATCACTTAAATTTATATGGGGGATTCTCAACCGAAAATTGTTGAGAGACTACATACAATAAACACAATTATCCCGAGCGAACCTGTAATCATGACCCCTCGTCAGAAATCTGATTCACTTTAGTTTTTCCATTCTAATTACCATCTACATCACTAAGCAATGTTAAATCTCTTACTAATATTGATAATCCTGCCACATCTCTGGGGGTGATCTAGACCGGGGCCAATATGGAGATCCGTTCTCCGCATATTAGTTGCCCTTTTTTTTCAATTAGATTCACTTCATGTGGAACGACTGGGACCGAAATGACCGAACCTCAAGTTTCAGCAATCAAACCGTTACTTCCCTTAATAAGCGTGGAGCAAACTACCACCCTTTGGGTGTGCTAATGTATTGTTTGCACGTGAGTTTGCATGTACGTGTGCATTGTATTTTTTTTTTTTTTTTTTTCTTCTTCTTATTGAACGTTGCTGATAAGAAAATAGGAAGAGGCAAGCAACAGTACCAACGTGGTTTACGAGAGCATTTTCAAATGCTAGTTGGATAGGTCCTATGAACAACACAATTCAATTGTATAGAGGGTATTGTTGGGCGTTTTGCGGCACTATTTACGAAACCTTTTTTTCCTAAGCTTTTTTTGGGGAAACTTGTAGAGCAACATCATTCGCGTATGGAGATCGGATATAACCTCGAAGGCACAGCAGGTGAATGTTTTTTTTAATAAAATTGTATACTCTTAAGAGATCTAGAGGAATTGAGATTGGAATTCAATCATGATAAAACGGTTGTTAGTTAGTGTATCGAGCGATTACGGTACGGAGCGCAAAATTGTGCCTGTTAATACGAACCAGAGTGTGGAAGTGCAATCCGAACTTGGAGTGTTCAATCTTAAAGTATACATAAAGAACTTCGACGGCTCTAAGCCCCACTTATCTAACAGTTGTTATGGAATGGGTGATGCCGCGTTTCTCAATGGAGAGCCTGTAAACAGCAAAGATGTTGTTGATGAGAGAGAACAGCATAACTTGCGTTTGACGATAAACTTTACACCAAATCAACCTTTAAATGGATCGTCCTTATTATTCGGGAATGATTTCAGTGTACCTATTAGAGATTACGTGCCTTCGATGTTGTTGTCAACGGGACTTAAAATCTTCACACGATTCATTAATAGCACGCTTCAAGGTGACATATACTGTGACAAACCATTTTTATACGGGTTGGTATTGAGCAGCATCACATACCTTACATTAAACAAGAATAACAAACCTTCGAAATTGCCACCGGCAAACTATGCCGGAGGTTACGGAGGAGGAGACTACGAAGAGAACTTGGCAGAAAACGGAGACCTGGCCATCGCCATCCCATCCACGGCAGGCCCACGTAAATCATTCTTCACAAAAAAGAATAACTGCCAACAATTCGAATTCCGCAAAGACACTTCCTACAGAATGGTTTTCGACACCATCCTGGTTAAAATGGCAGACTCGAAATACGCAATAATGATACCAACCATCGCAGGAAGGACCTTTGACATCGACGCATCAAAGTACGCAAACGAAAAATTAGACAACTTCAACTGGGTTGTCAAGCACAACGGCTACGAAGGTGTGGGACACGGAACCGTGGGTCTCGTAATTAACTTCAGATTACTAGACGAAGAACCAAAGGACCCTTAGAAACATTTTATACTTTTTAGTTTTACGATATATATATATAATTATTTGAATGAGTTGGGTATTAAAAATAGAATACGTCACATGTACATGCACGTGAGCTTATTTTTGACCAGTGAAGACAAAGGCAAAAAGATCATAATAAACATGAAAAACAGTCACATCCACGAGACAAAACTGAGAAACATATAGGGTTAAGAGGCTCCGAAATACAGATATGCCTAGTGATACTATCGAGAAGATAGATCACTCTGATGGCAGCAATAGAAACAAGGATAGAGATGAGGATGGGTTCTCCAATATTGAAGATGAGTTAGATCTCAGTCTGGTCATTGCAAACTCATTGACATCGCTAGCTGCGAATTCTCATGCAGATCAATTGCTGCAAAATGATCAAAATGAGTTTGGGCATGATGATAAGGAAGGTGAACCTAAAAATGCTGGAGATGGGCATGACAATCAAGAAGGTGGGTCTCCTGACGATCTCAAAAATGCCATCGATGATGTTTTTGGCAAGTTCGAATTTGACATTCATAATAAGGATGACGAGATAGAGGAAACTCACACAGAAGATGTTAACAACGCGTATGAGAATACTCATGAAGAGAAGCGAGACAATTATCAAGAAGAAACAAACGCAGAGAATAATGAAGATAATGATGATGATTTAAATGCAGCAATTGGAAATGCTTTTGCTGACGCATTTAATGAAGCAAGTGTGGAAGCAGACGTGGAAGCAAATGTGGAAACAATTGAAGAAGCAAACGTTGAACTGACGTCCAATGAGGAAAGCCATGATCATCAATTCTCAACTGAAAATACTGAACCTTTGCCAATTGATAATAATGAATTTTCAGAAATCACAACAAAGAACCCCTTGGAATCAACAGAAGACACGTCCTTAAATGATGCAATTGGTGAGGCATTCAACCAAGTGGAATCGAAACATAATGATGAAGACCTTGACTCAGCTATAGGGAACGCATTCGCAGACGCATTTAACGAGAATGCGATCGAAGAAGAAACTGAAGACAAGAAAGATTCACACTCAAATGATAACGAAAACGACGAAGACTTGAACGATGCAATCGGAAATGCATTTGCTGATTTATTGAAAAATGGGAACCCTGATGAACATTCCGAGCCTATAGCTACTGAAGAATCGCAGCAGCATGATGATATCCCAGATAAGAGAAGTGAAGATCAAGAGGAAGAAGAATTGGATGATGCCATTGGTCTTGCATTCGTAGATGCCATGAAACAAGATAGCAATACTGAAAATTCACGTACAGATGAAACCAGTAATGACAACGCAATTGGTGAAACTACCTTCCACACAGAAGATGATCTGAACAAAAATGAAGAATTAGACAAAACTGACGATACAAAGTTGGAGGATGCTATAGGCGATGCTTTGGGAAGTATGTTTCAAAATGAAATTAATAATGAACCGGCATCTTCAAATCAAGAAACCCACCAAGCAAATGAATCTGCTGAGGAATCTAGTTCTGATGACATGGATTTAAACGAGGCAATAGGTAATGCATTCAAGAGCATTTTACCTGAAGAAAAAGAGCCAGAGCCAGAACCAGAAACACAACAAGAATCTAAGTCTACCGAAGACGATGAACTTGCAGCTATGATCTCTGCAACTTTTGAGAAAGCCATGACAGAAAACCAGTCTGAAACTAAAGAATTATCGCAAAACACAGGAGGTTCTGATACCTTGAGATCTATAATGGATGATTCAATTTCACAACTGCAAATACGAAATCAACTTTCAAGTGAAACTGGACAAAACAGAACGACAACTTCATCAAACAGATTGAATGATTTGGCTCAAGAAATCACCAACCAAGTGCTGGATCACTTAGCGGAGGATGATACTAATAACAAACAGAACAATTCATTTAATATCCCACAAATTGATGATAATATTCTCGAACATTTTGAGAATGAAGCCCATAAAGATGAAGGTTACCGAAGTACTACTAACTTATCGAGACCTCAGTATTTCAATAGAATTGGAGAAGATGGTTCAATTAGTAGATTTGCACGTCGCTCCTCGATATCGAAAGAGACTGACTTGGAAGACTTGAAAATGAATGATATATGGCAGAATGCTTTGAATATGGCCATGGAAAATCCATACGAGTTACTCGCGGACTTGGAAATAGAAAACGATGTACCCAAGCAAAGCGAGCAGCCTTTGAAAACATTCAAAGGTACCACTTCCAAACCACCTGCTTTGAGTACTCCTGAGAACAGATACAAATCAAGACCCCCAACTTATGCACCACAGCCATCCAGAAAATCATTTTCATCTGATTATTCTCTGACAACTGCAACAGATAGTTCCAGAGACAGAACTTCTGATGACTCTGAACCTAGAAGAAAAGAATTGTCGATTGCAGAAACACTTGCGCTCCACAGGTCATACATGTCGCACGTTCCAAGAAGAAACTACTCTCTGATAGAGTCTCTTGACGAAGCATTAAAAGCTAGTAAAGCGTATTCAGGACCCATTAGATCTCAAATATCTAATGTGATCAACTCAATTACCTCACAGGAGGGAACTTCAAATTCTACAAAGTCAAATGTCTTGAGTGCCATCAAAGAAATGACACATATCTTAACCTCTGAGTCCCGTACAGAGTCTGCCTCTTTCACTGATGCATCGTCAGTCGCAAACGTGTTAGCCTTATACCAAAACAACGAAAAGGAAAAATCTACTATTATCAAATCCTTGATGTTAGCTAAGAACTACCTTGAAACGAAAGAGCCAATTTCGAAAGACAATACCAAGGCATGCTTTTTGATAGAAACGGTTTTGAAGCAATTTGATACCAAGCCCGAAAGCAACGGCACTTTAACTCTTCTAGAAAAGATGAACTTGTCAGGATTGCCAAAGATTTCATCTGATGTAATCTCCAACTTCAGTAAGTCTGTGGTAACTGCAATAGCAAGTTATTCGCAAAATTCCAGACGAGGTTTTTCTACACCAGCTACTAAAACGAAGCCCAAAGAATATGAAGATATCAAAGAAATGATCAGGCTTGAGAATAGAGCTAGGAAAAAGAAATGGAGAGAAGAGAATGCAGAGAGAAACAAGGACAATGATCTTAGATCGAGGGTATGGAAAAAGGCAACACAATTGTTTGGAGAAGCTGATACACCAAAGAAAAAGGAATGGGTTGATTCAGAGTTTAATACACGTAAGGAAAAGCGAATCGCAAGGAAAGGAAAGCAAAGCAATTCTAGTGGGAACCAATCAGACGATACCATAGGTAAAGACGATGGACTAGCCGACGACGTAGGCTTGAAACAACCCGTCACTGATATTTTCAACATGCTTTCCGGATTTGCACATAATGAAGATCCAAATATTGTATTGACAGCTACATCTGCAGCAACAGCAGCAACAGCTGCGTTGTTCGCTGAAAGCAGACAGCTCAAGGACCAAGACCAAGTAGAACAAGCTATATCCTCAATCTTGTCTACGATAATGGAAGGCATTCAAAGTTCAGGAAACCACCGGAAAATTGCTACGCTCTCTAAAGGAGTGCAGCACGATAAAGAGGAAGGCTCCTTATATTTCACAGGAGACTATACTTCAAGAGACCATGAAACAGTTGTAGACCCTCTGTTGAGTGACTTAGGACACGACAGGAAAAGACCTGGACCACATATAGCCGGCCCAAGCAAACGGTCAAGACTCACAAATATCAATGACGACCGTGATTCGTATACCAAAATAGCCACCAATTTGGACCAAATAAGGAACTCGTTGTCGACTGGTTCTTCAGCATGGAACTCAAATGCTTCATTGAAGATGCCACTTTACAAGAAACCAGGTAGCTCAAGCTCACCACCAGCATTAATCTCATCCAATATGAATAGAATCGAGAACCCATCTTTGAAGTTACCAACAACTTCACCTTTCATTTCTAACAAAGCAAATTTTGGAACGAATACTAATCAAACCTCACCAGCGAGACCAAGTGGTTTAAGAAAGCCTGGAAGCTTTCAAAAGCCAGCCCCGAAAACCGAAAGGGGTAAATCATTGGGGTTTCCACAATTGTTGAAAACTACATTTAGGCAATCTTAGTTATAAGAACATTTTAATAGATATTATGATTGTATTTAATTAGTAAGGTCTCGTTTCTCTTAAGAGCCATTTATAAGCTCTGTGGTCACCAAACTCTAACAATTTCCCAGCAAAGAGGTGTCTGATGTTCTTGTGGTAATCATTAATCCATTGGATTTCGATCTCACTCAAGTATTTCTTATCAACCAAGTTTCTAGAGAAGGGAACTTGTGTTAAGTATTTGAAACCCAAGTAGTTCTTACCTGCTCTAGTCTTGCCAAATTTATCATCAAGCTCCACTATTTCCAATTCGCTTTCAATTCTGAAACCATATTCTCCATCAACGTAGTATCCTGGCTCATCACTTAATATGCCCCCCTTCTTAAATAATGAGTCATTCAGAGGCCCACCACTTGTGGTCAGAATACTCAAAGGTCCTTCATGAACGTTACCAAAAGATCCAACACCATGGCCAACCCCATGGTTAAAGTCCAAGCCTTCGTTCCATAAAGGTTGTCTGGCAATAGCATCCAAAATAGCACCAGTGTTTTTTGAGTTTGGAGGAAATTTAGCAACTGCAACACCAAGGTGACCCTTCAATACTAAAGTGTAATGTTTGCGCAATTCTGTAGTTAATCCTCGTTTGTCAAACAAGAAACTTCTTGTAATGTCAGTTGTACCTTCTAAGAATTGAGCTCCAGTATCTGCTAAAAAGACTTGCTTAGGATCAATGACAGAGTGATTCTCTTTAGTTGGGAAGTAGTGAGGAGAAGATGAGTTTGGTCCTGAGGATGCAATAGATTCAAAGGATAAACCTTTAAAGTTGGGGAACTTTGCTCTTATAGCGTAAATCTTTTGCGCAAATTTATACTCAGTGATGGTTTTCTTCTTGTGGAGCAACTGATATTCTAACCAAGCAATTGCAATAATGATAGCCAATGAGTCCTTCTGTTGAGCGATTTCAGCATTCTTCAATTCTGTAGAATTCTTGTAAGTTTTCAAAATAGATACTATAGAATCATAGACAATTTGAGCCTTTGCAAGGGATTGTGGAATGGAGTTTAATAAAGCATATGAAGCATTCAGTTTCGAAGGAAGGATAATTGACAACTTTGGGTTGTCAATACTGGTTCTCAATACACTCAAGTCAGCATAAAAGTCTTGGTAGTTTTTAATCTTGAGAGATTTATTTCCTTCCTTCTTCAAGTGTTGCAATGAAGAATCATTAATCTTTTCACTCTTGACATACAATGTTACAGTATCCAGTGAAACAATTGCGTATGAGAAGAAACTGGTATTGAATGGAATATCAGAAGTTGATCTCAAGTTGAATAACCACGCAACTTCATCCAAGTCAGTGACAACCAAGTGTGTAGCATTACGTTTTTTCAACTCTGAACGAACTCTTTTCACTTTATGTTTAGAAGTTTCACCAGAGTAATCGATAGTGTATGGGAAAAGAGGATCAAGGGATCTTTCAGGCTTCTCTTTACCCCAAACTTCATCAACAAGATTGACTTCTAATAATGGTTTGAACGTATAAGTTTCACCGTCACTTGTTCTGTTTTTATCAAAGAATTCGCCAACAGCGACAGAAATAAGTCTTGGGTCTGTAGAAATCACATTACTGAATTTATTATGAGTAGCACCATCGATTGCATACTTCAACCAGGTAGGATACCCTTCGACTCCTGCCTTCAAGAGTTCCCAATATTTTGCATCCAATTGTTTTTCAGCTTGTAAAAAGTAACGGCCGTCTGTAGACAAGGCAGCAGATCCAGATAAGGTATCTGGGTCATCCAAGGTAACAATAGCAATACCTGCACTACCTGTAAACCCAGTCAAAAATTCTCTCCGCTTGTCAGCAAGAGCAGTATATTCGGAATGATGTTCGTCTTCAGAAGGAATAATGTATACACCAATCTTGTGTTGCTTCATTAATTCACGCAACTTGGTCAACTTACCACCAGCATCTAACGTGGAAACAGGTAAAGTATTCTTATAATCCAAATCCTCCAATTCCTCATCATCCGATTCCTCTTCATCAGCATCAGTGAACTCATCGAGATTAATACTCCCACTCTCACCAACTACTAATTGACGCAACTGTGAAGCCAATCCGTACAATGGAGTAGAAAGAATAGAAGCAATTGATGAACAACTCTGAGTACTTTCCTCATCCTCTAAAGCAACCAGTTTACTCCCAGGAGGGAAATAAACATCCTCATCTTCACTATCAACTATACTATACTTCTCTGAATAACTCATGGGTATACAAATAAGTTAATCCACAATTGACCTTAAGATCCACATTAAATTCAATGGCTTAATCTCAGTTCCGAATTGGGTATGTTATCTAATCATGTCAAAAAAGAGCTTACCTAATTGATTATTCATCATTTTTTATTCTAATCATGTGACCGAATATTCCAATTTTCAAACGCGTTTTTAAATAACGCGTAAATAGAATTTTGGCAACAAGATCAATATAGTAATAGTTGAGTCAGAATGGGTAGATTAACAGGGTTGGAGTTACATAACTTCAAGTCGTATAGAGGAACTACATCGATTGGTTTTGGTACATCCTTCTTTACATCGATTATTGGGCCAAATGGTGCAGGTAAATCGAATATGATGGATGCTATATCATTTGTTTTAGGTGTTAAATCATCCCATTTAAGATCCCAGAACATGAAAGATTTGATTTATAGAGGTAGAAAGACTGGTTCTGCTAACGATACCTCGATCACTACCGAGGACTTAGATCCGACAAGAGCTCATGTCACTGCAACTTACGAAAAAGATGACGGAGAAGTATTACTTATGAAAAGAACTATTACAGCTACTGGTGCAAGTGAATACAGGATCAATAACCAGTCAGTGACAGCATTAAACTACTCGATGGTTCTCAAAGCAGAAAATATCTTGATCAAGGCAAGAAACTTCCTTGTGTTTCAAGGTGACGTTGAACAAATTGCATCCCAATCTTCAAAAGACTTAACTGCAATGCTTGAAACTATTAGCGGATCCTCGGAATTTGTAAAAGAATATGAAACCCTCACAGAAGAATTAGAGAAGGCTCATGAACTCTCGAATTCTGTATTCTCTAGAAAGAGAACCTTGAACTCAGAATCAAAACAATATAAAGAACAAATGGCAGAACAACGTGAATTCGAACTGAAATTATACGACAAGGCTGAAACAATCAAAAAGATAAACTTGTATAAATTATTTCATAACGAAAGAAAGCATTTTGAGTCAATAGATGATCTCAACCTTAAGAAGAAAGAATTAAAGGAAACAGAAAAGAAACTAAGTGCTGAAACAAAAGCATTGAAGAAGGAAATGGCAGACTATTCGAAACTCTCACTTGAAGAGAAGAAGCACGCATCTTTAATTGATAATATTGCAATTAAAGTAGAATCTAGCAAAAGAGACTTGATTCCTGTCGAGGCAAACAAGAGAGCTACTTCTACTAAAATCAGCCAAATAAAAAACAAGATTAATGATATCAAAACAGATTACAACAGACAGAAGAAACAACTTACGCAAACTGAGAGAGATCTTCAGGAAGCCGACAAGATGTACACTGAATTTCAGAATAAAATTGCAGCCAGTGTTTCTTCATCTTCTTCGTCAGTGACAGCTGAAGGCCAAAGAGAATACGAAACCTTGAGGTCCCAATTTTTAGCTAATGGAGGATCTCAATTGGAAGATGAAGCAACCATATTAATTAATGAAAAAGAATCTGTCAAAGCCAATATCTCTAATCTCAAAGCACAATCTTCAAATTCCATAAACAGAGTCTCTGAATTGGAAAGTATTGTCAACTCCGAATTGAAGTCTAAGTTATCTGATATTTCGGATGAGATCAACAATGTACTCACTTTGAAACAGCTGAAGATTGACGCAAAGAATGCCTTAATAAGATCTAAGGAGGAATACAACTACCAAGAGTTACAATTGAATTCTCAATTGAAAGATGTATTGGTTAAATTGGATGAACTTTCATCACAGCAAAGAGAGTCCAACAAACAAAGAAAGTTGAGAGAAAACCTTGCTATGTTAAAGAAGTTCTTCCCTAAAGATGCTATTAAAGGTTTCGTTTATGATCTCGTACGACCTTCTGAACAGAAATACGAGGTTGCTTTACTGACAGTTTTGGGAAGAAACTTTGATTCTATAATTGTTGAAACCACGCAAGTAGCATACAAGTGTGTTGAGATCATGAAAGAAAGAAGAGCTGGCATTGCTACTTTTATTCCTTTGGATTCAGTTGTGAACGATCCTATAAATTTAAACTTCTTGAGATCCATAGACGCGGCTGTACAACCTGCAATTGACTGTTTGGAGTACGATGATAAATCTTTGGAACAAGCTATTCACTATGTTGTTGGTAACTCATTAGTTGTTGAAACTATTGACAAGGCAAGAGAATTAAAATGGAACTCTGGATACAGACTCGATAGCAAAATGGTTACCGTAGATGGTTCTATAATCCATAAATCTGGTTTAATGACTGGTGGTCAACAGACCCAAACTTCTGCAGCAATCATGAACTGGGATAAGAATGAATGGAAAAGTTTGAATGAAAAGAAGGATGAAATATCTGGGAAACTTTCCAAGTTACAAGAAAACAAACCAAAGGAGTTGGAGATCAATGTAATTGCAGAAGATATTAGCTCCTTGGATGACAAACTTCCAGTTCTTAGAAACCAAAAGTTGAGTGTCGAGAGAGTTATTGAAGATAGGCAAAGGGAAATAGCACATCAGACTGATCTTGATTCGAATTTCAAAGAGGCCATGGAAGAGAAGAAGAATTCTTTGAAATCAATAGATGAAGAGTACAGTACTGTACAGGTTAGTATCAAGGAGTTGCAGAGCTCTATTTACGAATCCTTCTGTGAAAAGTATGGATTCAGTAACGGTATTGATGATTATGAGAACTTGCATGGGGCTACCTTGAGAATTAGAGCAAAGGAAAGAGCACAATATGCAAAAGCTATATCAACATTGACCAATAAGTTAAATTTTGAAACAGAAAGATACAAGGAAACAGAAAGTAGAGGAAAGGCTTTAGAAGAAAGATTGAACAATTTAGAGAAAGATATTCTGAAAATATTGGCACAACAGCAACAATTAGAAGATGAAATAGATCGTGATGAAGCTGAACTTGAAGTGATGAGGCAGGAGGCAAACGGATTCTCCCAAAAGGTCGAATCAAAGTTGAAGAATGCTAAAATACTTGAAACACAAGTTGGTGAGATCGATAGAGAGATTTCATCAATTGGCCAAAACATCACGAGTATCGAAGAAGATATATTGAAACTAGACACCGAAAGAGTGAACATCTTGAAGAATTGCAAGATTAGTAATGTCAATTTACCATTGGTTGAAGGATTACTCGACTCTATGCCAATTGGAGAAAACGCAGATAGCCTTATCAAGAATACTTATAAGATTGAGTTAGACTACACGATTTTAGAAGAGAGACTCAAGGAGTCGTACACTAATAAGTTGGAGGCCGAATTAGAGGTTCAATTGGAAAGGATTATCGAACAGTTGGAAAAGTTAACCCCCAATGCTAAGGCAGTGGAGAGATTAAAGGAAGTGGAATCTAAGTTGAGAGAGTTCGACAGAGATCATACTATCGCTAGACAACAAGAAAGGAAGATTGCAAGTAAATTCCAAGATGTAAAGAATAAGAGATTTGAAAAGTTTATGCTTGCATTCGAGCATATTTCAGGGCAGATCGATTACATATACAAAGAATTGACAAAGTCGAATGCGTCACCGTTAGGTGGTTCAGCATACTTGACATTGGAAGACGAAGATTCTCCATACAGTTCAGGAATCAAGTATCATGCAATGCCACCTATGAAACGGTTCAGAGATATGGAATTGTTATCTGGAGGTGAGAAAACTATTGCAGCACTTGCATTACTTTTTGCAATCCACTCGTTTCAACCATCTCCATTTTTTGTGTTGGATGAAGTGGACGCAGCATTGGACAATGCAAATGTTGCAAGAATTGCAACATACATCAAGAAACACGCAGGCCCAAATTTCCAGTTCATTGTGATTTCTTTAAAGAACTCTCTATTTGAAAAGTCCGATGCTTTGGTGGGTATTTACAGAGAACAAAGATTGAACTCATCTAAAACTGTTACTTTGGATTTGAGAGAATACCCAGAGGAAGAGGTTTTAGCAGTGGTTTAACTGCCTCTAATTCATACAAGTACATGAATTTTTATGTATATAACGATTGAATAATTTAATGTAAGAGTAATAATGAAATAAAGAGTATTCAAAAAACCAGTCTAAGATGGATTAAAACACGAGATATATAAAGCAACCTTGTAAACTTAACTTTATTTCATATACTCAACTGAAAACCCTTCGACTGTTATCATTAGAATAATTCTCTCCACGAAAATGAGCTTATATGGAATATGAAAAATTGAAAAAAAAAAAAATTAGAGAAGACTTTAAGATCCAAAATGATGCAACGATGGGGATGCAGGGTGTCTGGAAGGAACCTTAAGCTGAGGAATTTCAGCACTTCTCAAGTAAATCGAATAGTTGTTGTGCGGAAGAAAACATATAATATTACAGACAACATGGTAGTTGCCTCAGAACAACCAGTTAAGAGTCCAGTTAAAGTGCTTTCAAATTTAAAGAGGGTACTGAAGAAGACCAAGCGAGATTCAGATGATTTCACAAGCAGAGCCAATATTGTAGATCTTGAATTAAACGACGCTTTGGACATTTACAGTAAGTCTAAGAAGTTGAATATTAAAATAAAAGACCTCATAAACCCACCAGAATTGATTGATGTGTTCTTGTTCAGAAGAGAACGTCCAGAGGTTATTATTCCAAGCGTTGAAATAATATATGTGACTTCTGAAGGTGATGGAGTTGGGTTTGTACCAAAATCAATGTACGCAGGTGCATTTACGAACGATGACTATGACATCTTTAACAAATTCACTGCTATTTTAGTGCCAAAAACTGTTGTGGGTGATAAGGTCAAAGTAACATTAGCGAGACATGACGCCGTGCATTCGGAAGGTGTATTGGAAGGAGTTTTAAATCCAAACTCGGAAGATACTGTCCGTAATGATGATTTAGTAGCATGCAAACACTTTTCTCAATGCAGTGGTTGCAACTTACAAATGGTAAGTTATGAAGAACAGATCAAATTTAAGAGTTCAATAATAAAAAGAGCTTACAAGTACTTCTGTCCTGACTTGAAGGAATCATTCCCACTATTGGACGATAGTTTTGGGCGTGTTGTCCCATCGCCAGTAGAATATGGCTACAGAACCAAGTTCACACCCCATTATGAATATCCAAAGAACCCAAAGATAGACATCCCGAACATTGGATTACTTGGAGTCAACCAGTCAAAGAAACAAATAGATATAACAAACTGTGACTTGATCTCACCAACACTTAATGAAGCATACAAAATTAAGAGAAAGGAAATCCTTGAAAGTATAGCAGGACTCCCAACCAAATCAAAGAATAGACAAACTTCATTGTACTTTAGAGAAAGTGTCAAGGTGGATTTGGACTCAGGAGAAGCCCGTCGTTTCTGCCAAACTAACCAAGATGAAATGATCACAGAACAAGTGGAAGATAAATTATTTAAATTTAAATCTGCAAGTTTCTTCCAAATTAACAATGCTATATTACCACTGGTATTAGGTTTCGTGAGATACCATATGAACTATAGCGGACAGAAATATAAGTACTTGGTTGACGCATATTGTGGATCTGGATTCTTTGGGATCTCATTACATAAAGATATCCACGAAAATGGAGAAGTCTTTGGTATCGAATTAGACCCCAAGGCAGTTTTAGATGCCAGAAGTAACGCCAAGTTGAACGGCATCGACCATCATAAAGTAAAATTCATCTCAGGTCTCGCAGAAGCTATGTTTAAATCTCAAGAGTTTGTAAGATCTGACATCAAAGGTGAAGAAACAGTGGTTGTCATGGACCCTGCAAGAAAAGGATCTAACATTTCATTTCTTCTGCAATTGCATGAATTCAAACCGAAGTTAATCATCTACATCAGTTGCAATGTATTTACCCAAGCTCGTGATTTAAATGATTTCTTCAACATCCAAAAGACCAAGGACGCAAAATATAGAGTGAGAGATGTCGTTGGTTTTGACTTCTTCCCTCAAACCAAACATGTTGAAACAATTGCTGTTTTGGAATTAATAGAGTAAATAATGGTGTACACTATCTTGTAAATATATAAAGGAATGGTTACAACTCTTATCATGAGTCAAATATTATCATGTATTTAATTTAAATTATAAATTCTTTTTGAGAATTAATCTTCATTATCTTTGCTAGATAAGAATTCGTCTATAATGTCAATCATGGAGTTGACTCCCCATTCTATTCTTTTCTTTTGTTTTTTACCTTCTATGATATCACTGTTAAGGACCTTTTGTTGTAAAAACATTTGGATTCCTCTTAATAAGATAGGTTGTTTCTGAGCTGTTGAAGTACGTTCAATAAGAAGTTTATCATCATACTTTTGCTCATACATTTTTGTTGCCTTTTTATCTAATCCTGCTCCAACAGAATTGATCTGTGACTTTTTACCCAATTGATCCAAGAATCTAACAAACATAACTTCCATAAATAATATGGTATCGTTTGTTGCAGTTAAAAAGTTCACGGTTCTCAAGATATGCAAAGGTAATGATCCCTCAGCTAAAAGATGACCAAAGAATCTACCCAAGTTCAATATTTTCTTCAACTTGGATTCATCATCGTTTTCTTCAAAACCAAGGAAATCTTCTTCTTCCAGGTCATCATCATTACCACCCTCGAATTCTTTAATTAAATCCCACACAATAAATTGAAAGGCTTTTCTGTAGCTGTGATTGTTACATAATTTAGTTGCCAAGACCCCATAGTATGGGTTCCAAGAGGGCTCAACTCCAGCACAGTGAATTAATACCTTGGGGATTTCTCTTTCTTGAGAACGTTTTAATGATAACTTATCGAGTTTCGTCATTGCATCAACATAGTCATTAGCAGACATAATCGAGATAAACACAGCTCTTCTAATATCTGTGTTCATTCTTTGTGCCTTGGCCAATTCCATCCAATTTGGTTCTGCATGGTCCAAAACATCATTAATTTCCAAAGTGTTACTAGGTCCATCTTCTGGATTCTCGCCATCACGTCCCTTCCAAGCAGAACCCACTAACCACCATTTACCTCTAGTCTCAATGTTTTGAATATCATCAAGACTCACCTGAAGTGGATCATTAAACCGATTGTTATTGATAGAACTTAAGAATTTCTTGAGTCTAATAGAAAGTTGGTGGTTGGCTTCATTGTTTATCTTCAATTTATTGTTCTTCAAGGAAGTGATAGTTTCAATTAAAAATTGAGTTCTTGTGTTTACCTCTGACTTGGGGAGTGTGGCGTATACTTGATTAATTAACAAGACAATTTCCTTCAAAGCAGATGGATCATCTGTTCTCATTTGGTTTCCCGAGTTTCTAATTAAACGTAACAACAAATCAGCATTGTCTTCATTTAAATTGTTAATCAAGTCCTTGATAATGTCATACAATAATTTCGATGAAACCAAGGAAAAGAGGTAAATCGAGGATAAAAGGGAAACCAAATTCGATGCTTGTTTCCCACTAGATTCCTTATGACTGCTCTCAAACTTCTGGACAAGTGTTTGTACAAAGTGGGCACCAAACTCAACACCTTGGAGTCTATAGATAGCAGTGACGAGCGTAGCATGTAAGTAAACAAAAGTGTCTAATAATCTTCCTTGTTGAATGATACTATCCAAAACAATCGAGGTCAACTCTTCATTCACCGTACTTCTTGGGTTTGTCATGTACAAGCCATTGATTTCGTTGACAATGGTTGCAACATTAGCTTCAGATAATCTATTCAATGGACCCTTCAAAGATCTTCTCAAATTGAGTACTTCTTCTGAAACTTGTTCAGCATTTTCTAAAGCCATTTTACGACGTAATGCAGGTGGGATATACTTTTGGGATGCTTGTTCGGCCTCTTCCTCAGATGCTTCTTCAGCTCCTGGAGCAATATATGGGTTCTCCTTCTGTTTAGGTCTATCTTCATTTTCTGAATCGGAATCATTGAAGGAGTCTTCATCTGAGTTGCTTGGGTTTTCTTCAGGGAAGTCACTTAACTCTCCACCTTCTTCTTCTGAATATTCACCAAACTCCAAATCCAAGCCATCAAGTAAACCTCCAATCAAGTCATCATCTCCATCTTTGGATAATTTGGCTTTTTTACCATTTTTAAGACCCAATTTCTTTGCATAAAAGTCCATGTCATCTTCATCTTTTTGAAACATAGCTTGATCTTGAGAAGAAAGAATTCTTGCTTCCGGTTCCTTTACCTTTTTCTTTTCTTCCTTTGCCTTCTTCTTTTCTTCCTTGGCTTTCTTCTTCTCTTCCTTTGCTATTTTCTTCTCTTCCTTTGCTTTCTTCTTCTCTTCTTTTTCAGTTAATTTAACATCAACTTTTGTTTTATTTTTAGCTTCCTTTAATGCTTTTAATTTAGCAAGTGGATCATCTTCTATTTCTAATTCTTCTTCATCATCATCAAAGTCATTTTCATCGAACTCTTCATCGAATTCTTCATCAAAATCCTCATCAGATTCTTCTTCATTAAATTCTTCTTCATTAGATTCTTCTTTTTGTTTCTTTGCTTCTTTTAATGCTTTTAATTGAGCAAGAGGATCATTCTGTTTCTTAGCTTCCTTAAATGCTTTTGATTGTGCAAGTGGATCTTTTTGTTTCTTAGCTTCCTTTAATGCTTTCAATTTAGCTAATGGATCTTCTTCTTCAGATTCATCTCCGAATCCTTCAAATTCATCTTCAGATTCTTCATTATCAAAATCTTCAATATCATCTTCATTATCAAAGTCATCTTCCATATTCTCGAGATCTGAACCTGAATATTCATCATCTAAATCATCTTCTTTAACAATTCTAAATTCATTTTGTTCCTCAATATCTTCATCATCTTCAAAGTCCGATCCACTCATCTCATCATCAAGGTCATCTTCTTTAACTATTCTTATCTCATTTGATTTATTCTTCTTAGATTTAGCTTTCTCTTTTAAGGCTTTCAATAGTTCTAAAGGATTTTCTTCTTCTTCTTCGTCATCTTCTTCATCATCTTGATCTTCTTCAACTTGATGTCTTTTTCCTTTTAATGCTTTTAATTTAGCTAATGGATCATCATTACTCTTATTCTTATTATTGTTCTTATTTTTATTCTCAACTTTCAGAGGTCTTGATACCTTCTTATTACTACCAGAAGGATTTATCCTCTTTTGTTTCTTTGCCTCTCTATCCTGTCTTCTCTTGTCCTTTCTAGAAACCTTTTTCCCATCATCATCAAGTTTTCTCTTCTTATTCACAGTCAAATTATATCTAGACTCATCTTCGTCATAATCTCCTTTGTCAGTTTTATTTTGGATCTGGTCCATAAGCTTGGTAGGGATCTGAATTCCACGAGGCTGTTCCCCATCATCATCAAAGTTTCCTCTTGCCATCTCAATGCTCTTCAACTCTCTAAATCTCAAATCTCATCTGATTTTTTTCCCACACTCTTTTTGAGAGGCACATTCAAAAAAAAAAAAAAATAACGTTAAGAGAACACGATTGAGTGAGGCAAAGTACCGAGTAATAGTTCTAATAACGAGATGAATAAGTTTAGGTTTGATCTTAGTAAGGTCAACTATAAGTTAATAGGGGATTTAGTTGTTTTAGCGGGAGCCGGGTTATCAGTTTATTATTTATTGCATACTATATTGAATGATTATCACAGTACAGGAAGTGGTGGAGGTAGCAAGGAACAGAAGGAGAAGGGGAATAGTATTCTTAAGAAGCTTCAGGATGTGAATCCACAATTGAAGAAGGTTGTTTTCAATCAGTATGAGAAGTCGTTGCTTGGGTCCTTGGTTGTTCCGGATGATATAAGTACAGATTTCAATGATATTGGAGGGTTGGGAGAGATTATTGACGAGTTGAGAGAAACAGTTATTTTGCCGTTGATTGAGCCTGATTTGTTTGCAGCACATCTGAGTTTGATCCAGTCACCTAAGGGAGTGTTATTCCATGGACCACCTGGATGTGGTAAGACCATGTTGGCTAAAGCCATAGCTAAAGAGAGTGGAGCTTTCTTTTTGCTGATCAGAATGTCGACGATAATGGATAAGTGGTATGGAGAATCCAATAAGATTGTTGACGCTATCTTCTCATTAGCAAACAAATTACAACCTTGTATTATATTTATTGATGAAATTGACTCATTCTTGAGAGACAGATCGACCAATGATCACGAAGTGAGTGCAGTTATCAAGGCAGAATTCATGACATTATGGGATGGATTACAATCAAACGGTCGCATCATTGTAATGGGTGCAACTAATAGAAAACATGACATCGACGCTGCATTCTTAAGAAGATTACCAAAAACATTTGCCATCACCAAACCAACAAGCGCACAAAGACATTCAATCCTCTCTAAGATCTTGAAAGATGCAAAACTCGATGATGACGACTTCGACATGAACGCACTCGTATCATTCACTCAAGGATACAGTGGATCTGACCTCAGAGAAATGTGTAGAGAAGCTGCAATAATACCAGTAAGAGAGTACATCAAAGATAACTACAAGAATGGGAAGTTGATCAAAGACAAGAATGACGAATTGCCTGTGAGATATTTAAGAACATCAGACTTTATCAGTACCTCTCTTCCTAGTGCAACAATAGATTAAGTACTTTACTACTTACTTGTGCTTCTCTTAATAGTGCTACAATAGATTAATCCACTACAAGATTTTTTTTTTTATAATTACTGAAAGTCAAGAATAGAAGTATATAATTACCACGATTCAACTCAATACCATTACGTTCTACCCACTATTGTTTATGTAGCATCCTTGCAGTTACTTGGTATACCTGGTCAAGTTAATACCCTCATAATATACCCTTACACTATACCATTAAACCATTACCCGGACCAACAAAACAACGTATAAATGGAAAAAAAAAAATTTAATGAACAAAACAACATAAAGTATACGTGAAGACCTCTTCCTTATACCACATTTTTGTGGGTTAAGTGTATCAATAAACAAGATCAGAACAAACAAATGTAGAAAGTTGGCCTCTTCGAAGATCCTTATGCCTTTACACCGTGGTATAAAGATTCAAAGCGAGGCCCAGAATGAATGAAATCCGTTCAAAACTAACTTCGCTTTTACCTTCAAGTATCAAAGATACAAAGGGGGTAGAACTGGTGATTTGATCACTGGGATAAGTTAGATTGATACATTATTTTAGTGTGACTGTATGGAAGTTGTGAGAATGTTTGGAGTGGAGTAATGAGAGTGGAGTGATGAGAATTATAAGAGTGATGAGAATGATGAAAAAGACCAATTATGGTGGACAAATTAATGTAAAGTAAATGTAGGAAATCAGTATTAAAGATTAAGTTGTTTGATCTATAAAACTAAAGTATTCAATCTTGAATATTGTTAATAATAATGTGATTAGCCTCATAGAAGAAACTAGTCGTGTGTCTCGAGTTTAGTTAATAATTTGGTCTTCAATTAAGTTCTTCCGGTGCTTTCACTTCACTTCTGTAAGGAATACCATTTATATGTCCAGGGACAACTCTCTAGATACCACTGAAGCTCACTTCATTTAGAAAGCTAAAACCACAATTCACTATACCTTCATCTGCTCTTACTCCTATAACCACATACCTCTCAATTGGTAAACCGACTGCGGGTATCATGCACGGCGTTATCAATAGCAAGTTGGCTTGATAGCAAAAAAATACACAGGGGTAAATAGAATTTTTTGCCATCACATTCTTCTTCTTCAATGATGATCAAGGGAATACTAGCAAGGAGATCTCCTATAGGAGTGTCATTCTCTTCTACGTTGAGAAGACCGATTGGACCAATTGGATCAATTGGATCAATTGGTTTTTATAGAAATTACTCGGCTGATATTAAAGAGATTAAAGAAGAAACAGAAACTAGTGAAAGTGATATTTCTGCGTCAACTACTGGTGTTATTGATCAGGATGTTAGTGATGTATTGATGTATTATGATCGTTTATATCCTTTAGGTGCTTCGTTTGGTACTTTTAAACTGTGGTTTAGAAAGAAGGTATTGAATGAATCATATGGGTTAAAAAGAGCAGAGAAGGCTTTAGCTCCATTGCCACCCAATGTCAAAATCGCTGAATTTGTTCCATTGAGAAGAGATTGCGGTGCATTCATCAAATTCACTATTCCAACCAGTTTAGATGCAAGAGAATTTACCAGGGCCATTAATTCAAACATCAATAATTTTAATGAAAGTGAAAACCATGATCCATTGAAATATATGGCAAACACAATCCTCGACAACCAACCAAAAGTGTTCACAGTTAAGGGTACTCCATGGATTGAAGACTTGAAAAGATACCCAAGCAACCAATTGAAAATAAAGTACGAAGGCCATGCGTTGACAGAAGAAGAATTATACCTTTTGTTAAGAAGATACGGACCTATTAATGATATTTTACCTGGAAGCGACTCCGCAACCGTTATATTCAGAAGAACAAGAGCAGCTATCAGTGCAAAGCACTGTATCACTGGTCTCTCTCTCGGTAAAGGAGAAACTACATTACACGTTCAATTCATTCCTATAAAAAGATTTGCCTTTATTGCAGATTTGATAGTAAACCATCAAAGAATCTCGATTCCAATTATCCTTGCATTCTTTGCTGCTTTTGCTGTTGTCATCTTCGATCCTATCAGAGAATGGTTTATTGAACTGAAAATCACAAGAAAGTACTCTTTGGAAACATACTTGGATAACCAATACGTACAATTGTTCTTGGTTCCATTCCACGCCATTACTGGATGGCTCACCGACAGTTACGAGTACATTGACGACCGTGTAAGCAAACTTGTGGACATTAACACCGACGGCGTAAGCTCTGACCCAAGCCTCGAAACCTTGAACAATAATATGTTATGGAGCGAAAGATGGGAATTATCTAAACAATTGAAATTGTGGATTCATGAAAACATCAATACTTTCATCATAGTCAAAGGACCAAAGGGTTCAGGAAAGGAAGAATTTGTATTGGAACATTCGTTGAATGACTCAACCATAAGCAATAAGATCCTCAAGATTGACTGTGATAAATTGGTCAAGTCCAGATCTGATAATCTTTTGATTAAGAACACAGCAGCAGAGTTGGGCTACTTCCCTGTTTTCACATGGACAAACTCTATTAACCAGTTTATTGACTTGGGTGTACAAAGTATCACTGGACAAAAGTCAGGATTGAGCGAAACTAAGGAAACCCAGATTAAGAATATGTTTTCCTTGAGTAATGCAGCAATCAGAAGAATTGCTCTTAACAGTTACAACAACTATGTCAAGACTGTCAACAAGAGAAACAGCAAGAGTCAAAGAAGCGGAGAGGAATTAATTGAAGTACTCAGTGAAGAAGAATTCTTGCAACAGCACCCTGAATGTAAACCAATTATTGTTTTAACCAGGTTCGCTAGAAAATCACTTGATTCTAGAGGTAATGATTTCATGTATGAGTCTATTGCCGAATGGTCAGCTGGATTGATTCAAAATAACTTGGCTCATGTAATTTTCATCACTTCAGATGTTGGAAGTATGCAGCACTTAACTGAAGCGTTGCCAAACCAAGTTTTCAAGTCGATCTCATTATCTGATGCCTCTAGTTCAGGTGCAAAGCAATACTTGATGAACCAATTGAAATTGGAAGATTCTAAACTTATTGACCATTGTTTAGAGCCATTGGGTGGTAGAATGACAGACTTGCAAGCTATTGTTAGACGTATTAAATCAGGTGAGACTCCAGAAGATGCCTTGGAAGAAATGATTACCCAGGCAGCAGAACAGATCACCACCTTCTTCTTGAATAATGTTGAAGCTTCTGAAAACAATTGGAACTCAGCACAAGTTTGGTCCTTAATGAATTCTTTAGTTAAAGACACAGAGATCAAATACGAAGAATTAGTCAAGTCTCCTGTTTTCGGTGACTCTCGTGAAACTAATCTTACATTGTCTACCTTGGAGAAGTACGAGTTGATCACATTAAAGAGAGAGAATGGTATTTTGGATGAAATCCTGACTGGAAGACCAATCTACAAGGCTGCTTTCGATAAGTTGATCAATGATAAGAAGATCTACAAGTTGTACGAAATTTCATACATCAACAAATTAATTAAACTCGAAGGTGAGAAAATCAAGAAGCTTGAAACTGATTTGGTTTCTATCCATAAGTTGGGTGATAAATTAAGTACCAGAATTGAGTACATCACCAGCAAAATTGAAGCTTCAAGTAAAAAGGTACTTGACTACGAAGCAAGGATAGCTGAAATCAACCAGTCACCAAAGCCTAAGAAATCTTCATTCTTCAAAATCTTTTGATTATAAATGCCATTCTGTATATAGTAATTAATTTATTAATTGATTGGACATAATTTCGTAAGCCATTCTCCTTCTGATAAGTTTCATATCCTTTTGACTATAGTTTGAAACTTTTCTTTGAGCTTTGAATCTGGCATTGGTGCAAGTGAATACCCCACAGTCAGAACCATTATTCTGTTGTGGTGATTTAACATTTTCAAATAATTCGTAGTTGATCTCTTTTATGTTCAATCGTTTTGCTTCTTGGGACATGTAATGTGATAAGAGTTTCACTGCTGGCAAGTTACCTGTTGTAGTTAAGGAGTCGATGTATTCTATTTTCGCTTCTTTATTATCAATTGAAGCTAATGCCCAATGTGTGTTCAGGATGTTAATTGGTACAAGGATTATATCTTTCTCAAAGAGATTCAACTTTCTACGCTTTGCCCAACGTGCCACACCTTGGTATCCTTTAGATTGTAATGTGGTAAAGAAGTGTGTTGTCCATCCATACGTTTTTGAATTATCTTCTGTTAAAAGGTTGAGATAGTAGTCAATAATATTATCATTTAACCATCGTCCATCTCGAAGGGTCTGTAAGTCAGTGGCCATGATATCGATTTGGAATTTGGATATGATTAATTTATTTTCTCTGGATTGCCATACTTGGTTCACTTTAGATAATTTGGTTGCGTCCAAAGGCTCAATCTTAGACTGAGAGTCTAATCTTGATTTTCCGATTTTTGCAATCAAGTCTCTTTCTTGGTTCAAGTATTTGGATGATACATTATCGTCAATGTAGAAGTTAGAGACCAAGGAATCCAAAGGCGTTGAGTCTTGAAACGATGGTTTGGTGATATTATAATATGTTGCCACAGACCTTTTATATTCTTCATCACTAGGCTTTTCATTGAGATTGAAAAAGTTGTCTAAGGATTCATTCTCTGTTGAAGGTGTGGTGTACAGACTATCCAGGTATATGTGTGGTAAATAGTCGTTTTGGTAGTTTGACTCTTTCAAGTACAGTGCAGATATATCTAAGTTAGTGCCGTATTGTTGTGATGAAGAAATGTTTTTATATGTTCCAAGTCTAGTGTTGAGCATTGACAGTAGTACGTTATCCTTAGGTTTCGGTATTTCAATCAAGCTACCATCGAAGTCATCAAAGTTGTTGAATTCGTCGTCTATTAAAATGCTATTCTGGTTTTCGGTGGGAAGTGTATCTTTGAGAACTAGGTGGTAGTCATTCGTGACTACTATAGAACTTAGCTTTGGACTTCTTTGTCGTTTTATTGACGTGTGTTTACTACTTTTAGAAGGAGGAGTTGAAGCAGGAGGCTCGTTTACTTCTCCCTGTTCTGATTCCAGTGTGGATTCGCCGTACTTCAATATCATTGCAATCAATTTGAATAGTTGTAGTATAGGAAATGTTAATACAGAGTACCCTAAGGAGTGCTCTGGTTTCTGAAGCAGTGTAGTTGGATTGAATGTATACGTTATCGATTCTTCATCTGGAGATCCACCTTCGATTAATCGATTCTTGGTGGGAAGAGGGTTCTCCATGTCTTTCTGTTATTTATCAATTCTTTTTTTTTATATTTAAAATTCGATTCAGAATCGGTGTACAATGGGTTGGGTCATGGGATGGAAGTGAGTTGTGGGAGTTGAGTTTTGAAGTAGGTGGCTTGGAGGTGGTATAGATTTCAGCAAAGTGAAGACCGATATTGATTGTAGTTGTGGAGAAGGCGATAAAGATGAATTGAGTAGTTGTGTGATTTTGGTGGTGGATAAAAAGAGAAGGTATAAGAAGGGTGGGGATGTAAATGGATTGTAGAGTATAAGAACTAAGGATTGATGATTGAATGAAGTGAGGGCTTGCAATAATTAATGGTTTATTCAATTCATTTCAGTTCTATATATCTGTTCAATTCATATCAGTTCAATTCATACCAGTTCAATTGATTTAAGCTAGTTCACAATATGCTTTATAATTAATTACCATTCTAACCTAATTCAAATATGACTACTCCATAGCTTAAACTTAAACATGCGAGGTTGCAGACTAGTGAAGTACATTTAAACATCTTCTAGTATTCATATTCATTATCTATGTAGAAACTAGACAATATAGTGTGTTTCTAAATTGGTGTTTGTGTATATAAAAGATTTTGCAGCAATGGAATTAGAGGAACAAGAGGAATTAGAGACTGAGAATTATGAGGTTAAAAGGTGAGAGACGAGAGATGAGCCGTTATTAACAATTGAGGATGGTCCAGGGTTCCAGAATTCCAGTGTTTGATTCATTGTATTCATCCAAGATGAAGCTTGACGTATTCAATGTAAACTGATAGCAAGGCTGATACATCTAATGACAAACCAAATGTATGTGTCAAAAGTTGACGATTGTTTACAGGGGGTGTTTACAGAGGGTTGCAAAGAAATCATTTTAAGAAAAGCTCACTTATAGTTAAGGTAGTCTAGTTGAATGGATGGTATTTCTTTTAATGTTCATTAGTATTATGAGTGTACTAACATACATGTAAGAAACATCAATTAAAGTCAATATAACTTGGGAGAATAATATTTAACACACCATTTCAAAATCTTCTGTGTAGTTCAATGACACATTTGGATGATATCATTAATATCATCCATTGATCAGTGGAAAGCTAGTCATTAAAAGTAGTATAGTTACTTACTCTTATCAGAACCATCACTCATGTCATGTGATCAATTCCAATTTCCCATCACCATGTAATACCCTCATACCCTACAACATCTAATGCAAAAGGGGATAATTCTTCTTCTAGTGGCCTCATCTTTAAGTATAGTGAATCGAATATAATCTCACTAACACCTAAACTAACTACCTTTTAACTACAGTGCACCTTTAATTAAAAAAATGCGATGCATCTCGTATTTTATATAAAAAGGTTTGTAGATAACGATACTTACTTCTACAACGACCATCTTGCTTTCAAACCCCCTTGAATTCCTCAAATACAGTTCAAAGTGATGTAATTACAAAGCTTAATAACATCCCATTAACATCATATTAACTTTTCATCAAGACCACATTAACATCCCATCATAAACTTACATGAAATATTCAACACTTCTATAAACAGAATTCGCTAATTTTTCATTATTGTCGCAAAACAAAATTGATAACAATCCCACTCATAAATTAACCCACCAATTAACAGTCTAGTTAATCCAAGACAAACATAAAGAAAAATGTCAAAACTTTCACACCTTCAGCCACATACATCCACAGAATCCTATACACAAGAACCAAGTATACTATACATGAAAATTACAATAGGACATTAGAAACTAATTCCGTAAAGGCTGGCAAGTTTTGACTTGCATATTTTCAACCCAGATAGGGAAGGGGCACCTTTTTGTGGAACTAATACTACGAAAACGATTGCACCCACGTGTAGTATCTTATAGGGTATGATACTGAACGAAATTTGATAGAGGCTGCCAATAAAGATAGGTATATATAATAGGCATTGGATCTTTCCATAACTAAGGTACAATAGATTTCAACCCACTGTGCACCAGGCAAAAAACTAGTGAGCAGGTATCAATCTAACTCGCCATAACAAAGGACCCTAAGAATTTCTCTCTAGTCGGGAAAAAATTGGAGAACCAAATTAATTTAATTACAACCTATTGTGTGCCAAAACTTGTTGTGAAACGGGGGTGCGTGTTGTTGAAGTCATTTGAGACCACTGCATTTTCTTAATTTAATTGACTTGAAAATCCTTTTATAAATTTTTCATTCAGATGTCGTCGTTATCTCCAACTGCCACCAACAGTGCTGCTGATAACGTTGCTACTAAATCGCAGAGGGATTCCAAGATGTTATTTGCCAATAAATTGGAGCATGAAATCTATGGTCCATGGAAGGAGTATTACTTGAACTATAACCATTTGAAGAAGTTGTTAAAGGAGGGGGTTATCTTACAGAACAACTGGACTGATAACGATGAGCAGAACTTTGTTAGTGCCTTGGACTCGGATTTGGAAAAGGTTTATGGTTTCCAGCATGCCAAGTTCGATGAGTTGAACCTGGAATTGAACCGTTTGCAATTGTTAACTGAATTACCCCAGCAAAAGTTCGAAGTGGAATCCTTCTCTACAAAATTGGATGAGGTCTTGACTGTAGCTCAAGAATTGGAACACTTCCAAAGATTGAACTACACTGGTTTCACCAAGATTGTCAAGAAGCACGACAGAATCCACTCCAACTACTCGGTTAAACCATTGTTGAATGTCAGATTAAAGTCATTGCCTTTCCACTCGGAAGACTACTCACCATTGTTATACAAAATTGGTACTCTTTTCCAATTCCTTAGAGACAACTACGGTGTTGACCAAACCCTCTCTAAATTGTCATCTTTCAACGACTCTAACTCAAGCAACGAGTTCCAATCCTTCAAATTCTGGATTCACCCTGAAAACTTGATGGAAGTTAAAACAACCATTTTGAGACACTTGCCTGTATTAATTTTCAGAAACCAAAACGGTGACAACCGTGACGATGACGAAGATGATGACGATGACGATGATGATGAAGACGACTCTTCTAAGGACAATGACCAAACCATCAACTGTCTTTACTTTGACAATGACCACTTTGAATTGTACAACAACAAATTGACCAAGACAAGTAACTCGTCCACATTGAGAATCAAATGGATTGGAAAACTCTTGGATAAACCAAAGATCTTACTCGAGAAGAAGGAATTTGACGCAAACTCAAACTTCCACCTCGATGACAAGATTACTTTGAAACAAAAGTACATCAACCAGTACATTATTAACAAAGAAATCCCTAAGAAATTGAAGAAACTCAACGACGAAGGCCTGTTGAACAGCGTTTTGGATTTCATCAAGGAATACGACTTGCAACCAACCTTGAGAACTGTCTATAAGAGAACTGCTTTCCAGATTCCTGGTGACGACAAGGTTAGAATTGTCATTGACTCTGACTTGACCTTTATTCGTGAAGACTCGTTCGACTCTCAATTGCCTATCAGAGACCCATCCAACTGGCACAGAACTGACATTGACTCCAAGTCTTCCAAGCCATTGCAATTCTTGAGAAAGGGCGAATCGTCCAAGTTCCCATACTCTACTATGGAAATCAAGATCAAAAAGTCTTCAGTTAAGAAGTTTAAGAACTTGAACTGGATCAATGAGTTAATCAACTCATCTCACTTGATCAAGGAAATCCCTAACTTCTCCAAGTTTATCCATGGTATTGCCTCTTTGTTCGTCGAAGATGACAAGTTGGACAATGTTCCATTGTGGTTCAACGAATTGGAAAGCGACCTTTCCTTCAACCCAGACTTGTACTTGAACACCAACAGAAACGATCAAGAAAGAAGAGACAGCGAGCAACTCGAAGCTGTCACTGATGAAGATAACATGTCCAAGTTTAAAGACATGATCTTAAAGAACAACACTTCCAACTTCCAACCTAGATCTGCTTCCTTCTCTGGACAGCTTTTCTTTGGTAAGAATGGAGAAGACGGTGATGGATTCAACCCTACTGCTGTTGGTACCATTGCTGAGGTTACCGAGGAACCTTCTACCCAAGGTTTGACCGATGACCAATCGTCAGACCTCGATGACGACGATGACGACGAGAATGACAACCAGGATGCGTTCAGAAACCCAATCAAGAGATTCTTGAACATTCCAAACCAATTCTCCAAGTTGATCGACGCTGATTCCGAAGACGAAGAAATTGAATTGCCTGTCGGAGTCACCAGACCAGAAAGCTGGATCAAGAATGCCGGTCCGCTCAAGATTGAACCAAAGGTTTGGTTGGCCAACGAAAGAACCTTCAACCGTTGGTTACACGTAACCACCTTGATGTCGACATTGACATTTGTTCTCTACTCGTCGTCTCAAAAGTCGAACTTCTCTTCGCTTTCTGACTACTTGGCTTACTTCTACTTTGGCTTGACGTTGTTCTCTGGTGTATGGGGTTACTACATCTTCTTGCACAGAAGAGACATTATCATGGAAAGATCAGGTAAGCACTTGGACAGCATTGCCGGACCATTGATCATCGCTGGTGGATTGACCATTGCTTTGATTGTCAACTTTGTCTTCGGTTGGAAGAACTTGAAGTTGGACTTTACTGACGACTTCTACACCAACAACGTCATTCATAAGAACATCCATGAGTATGTTTCAAACTCTTTCTAGTTGAAAAAAAAGAACCAGCCTTTGGCTTTGATTTGTCTACATATATTATCAATTGAGCATTAAATTCGTAATGAAATTGTAGTGGCTGTAGTTTGAAGTACCTATGATCTTTATTGTTTCATAATCTGAAACATCTTTGAAGGATGTAGCCTTGGTTATTCAACTTTTAAATATGCTACCCCTTTTTAAATCTCTACATCTTTACATCTCTTTCTTACTTTACATCCCTTTACTTTCTCACTCTCGCTATCACTATCATCCTACTCACTATGAACCAATCTCAATATTCAATGCATCGATAACACATCATCATCACAATAACCTCTATCCTCTAAACCTCAATTCACTTTAAATACTAAATTACGATCACCACACCAACACTCTCCATCTCCATCTCCCCCTCTTCTCCCTACTCTCTCCCCACTCTCTTCTTCCTACTACCCTCCACGTCCTCTTCACCACCCACTTGATCCTTCCTGCACACACGGCAAACACGGTGTTCTGAAAAAAAAAACCCACTCCAACAAATCAAAGACAACAACGGCAAAGTAGTGACAGGAGGTTGAACATTCATAGCCCCGAGTCCGATTATCTAGTCTAGGTCATTCAGAAGCGTATTATCGAAAGTAACTGAATATGTCGTTAAATATATCATTGTACACAGTGTCTGCTGTTTGTATACTAGATAAGGAAGGTAGTCGATTATTTGCCAAATACTATCAAAACCCTAGTGAAAGCCATGCATCGGGGAAGGATGGTAAGGAATTCGAGGGCCATTTCCTGACGGTGCAGCAGCAGGTGAAGTTTGAGAAGGCGGTTTTCTCTAAAATAAACAAGGTACACCAAGATATCCTCTTGTATGACAACCATTTGATCGCATACAAACAATCGAACGATGTTGTGTTCCTTATGGTAGCAAAGATGAGTGAGAACGAGTCATTGATCTACTCTGCTGTGTCTAACTTGTATGAAAGTGTAAGGATCTTATTGGACTACTCGGTCGATAGTGCAACCATTTTGGACAAGTACGACTTGGTTGTATTGGCCATTGACGAGACTGTGGAAAACGGAATCTTGATTGAAATCGACCCTGCCGTGATTGTCAGCAGAGTCACTAACGAACCAAAGGATGAAATCATCCCAACTAACATCGAATTGAACGAAAAGACCTTGTTCAGCGCATTCTCCTTGGCCAAGAAGTTTGGTGAGAGATTACAGCAGAGTTTGTAAGACTCTCTTGAATATAGGATGCTCGATATTGATTGTCGAAACAACGTATCGATTAAGTAGAGTGTGTACAATTAAATTGGATATAATAATTGATGTACAACTTTGAATATACTGAAAAATTGGTGCTAGATTATAGCCAACGCAGATTACGTTAAAGAATGGAAGATTAGAATAACAATTTGTAAGTATATACTACTCTCCTACTCATCTAAAACACTCCTCCTTCAATCTATTTCTCATGGTTCTCTCACTAAAATTTATCAGACAAGCAAAAAAAAAAAAAACATAAACTTCAAAGCGACTACTATGGATGAAACGTTTCACTTTGCGCTCCTCAAAGTGTCGATAGCTCAGATACTAAAGGCGAATGGGTTTGAGAAGTGTAAACCCTCAGTATTGAACGTGATAACTGATATATATATCCAATTTTTAAAGAAGATAACTCAAGAAGCTATCAAATGTTCACAATTAAGAAACAACTCGAATAATGTGGAAATACAAGACATCACTGAATCCATGATATTGACAGGATTGGTCAAGCCTGAAAACTACTTGAAATTAGACGATAGTATAGACAATGAGATGTATAATTTATTCTCCATGTCCAAAGTATCCAAATCAGCATATAATACAAAGTCATTAGAATCGTTTGTGAATTGGGTGAAATACAGTGACTCCTTCAGAATCAGCAGCAAGTTGAATGAATTACCATCAAACTTGATCAAAAACTTGATAGAAAAAAGGAAATTAGACTTGGATGATGGGGAGACAGACCAAGAGAAGAAGAAGAGAAAGTATAAAGAGAGACAAGAATATTATAACCAGTTAAAGTTGAATGACCATTTGAGTACAAACTTGATGAACGACTTAGAAGATGATGACGAATTAAACGATAGAATCAACGAGAAAGATAACTTGAAATGGGTGAATTACTTGATTGAAAAAGACTTGAAGTTGGGACATGACTTGAAATTCTTAAACACATCCTTGTTTGATGAGTTCATGAAGTCACAATCGAATACTAAGTTCCACCCTATAAACAACAGTGGCAACAATGCTTTGTACGAGAAGTACCAACAGTTCAAACATCACTTGAACAATGCTAATAAAAACGATCATATATTGATCAACATAGAAGACGTCAAAAAACCAACTGGGAAGGAAGCTTCCAACAAAAACACCAATACAATTTCAAATCAATCTAACGCAGCTGTTGAAGAAGAAAATGAAGAAGCCATTATTAAACCTTCAGAAGAGTTGGAGAAGATCCTTCCATACAACTTAAAATACGATGAGCACTTGCAAGACGACTCACGAGACCAGTACTTGGAGTATGCAGTAAAGAATAACCCTGAAGTGTTACGACCTGAAGACTTTCCAACTGAAGAGAACCCTGACATCGAACCCGTAGAGAACACAACCACAAATGATAATGAAGAAGCTCCTATTGAAGAACCAAACGATGAGGGAATTGGAGGAGACAACAATTTAATATTCCTCTAAGTTGATCATACTATCAAATCATACAAGCCATTGAGAGAATAAGGATTACACCAAGTAAAGATTGTGAATGTGCAATATCTCCTGCTCGAAGTCAATACCGCAATTCTTAGGAAGAAATAACTTGGTAATATCTTTACGCATGTTTAGCTCAATAGCTGGACTCCTTTAACTACAAGAAGACATTGTGCATTCTCAACTACATTGAGCTCACGACTTCATTACCACCATACAGATTTGCTGTACATTAATTGAAAACCACAATAAAAGGAGTCGAGTGATACGGCATTCGATGCTGAATCTTGGTATTATCTTACTACTAGTTACTTGAATCTGACATTCTTAGTTTTAAGATTTAAAGGTTACGAATTTTTCGCTTATATCTAATCTTGATACAGGGATAAGGTGTTATTTTAATCAAATATGAAACCAAGTGTACTTTAATTGAAGATGCACCCCAATAATGAATCTTCAAGTTAATACATCAGGCTGTTACGCTAGAGTATTTTCCAATGTACATAGATGTAATAGTATAACTTTAATGAAAGTTTTAATATCATTAAATGATTTCAATTTGTAAACCAAATAGCTAGTGAAATTGCAATTAGCACTCTCATCCTACTCCTCTTCGTTTACTGAAGCGAATTATAACTCCACACTCGATTAAACTTATAATTTGCTCATCAATTTAAGCCCCTTCTCTCCAGAATATAATACTCTGGGGTACAATTAATGGCTGCGAAAAATTACTGGGCCTTGCAAAATCAATGTCAGTGGTTTGTCAGACGTTTCAAGAAAGGCATTAAACAGATGGATCAATTGAATAGCCTTGATCAAACTAAGCTGTGCCTTGGTTGTGGTTGATTAATTTTTTGGTGGTCCTTGATTATAGGGGAGTGTACAATTGCATTATTCTCGAGAGTTCTCCAAACCAATAAATGAATTCTTATCAATTCGACTCTCAAAGCAAAGTCTAGGCAATGTAGTTCTTCTCGATATACAATGTAGTATTACTTATAGGAATGTTATACGGCAAAACGTTTATCATTACGTCCCAATACTTATCTTTTAGTACCCACCTTTAATTGCACTGCCGAGTTGTGGTGGCAAATTTTAAAGTACTGGTTGGTTTTCTCTTTAATCTTGCTTCTTATTCAGGTAAAATCTAATTGTTCCTTGCATGGTTCTGATCCTCAGGGGTGCAAAGGAGGCCCTGCTAACACTCTAATAAATAGGAATGCCGAACAGATGATATTATTTCATATCCATACTTCGGTGAGTTCTATGCGTGTTTATTAATTAACGGGACTTCGTCCCCGAAGATCTGTCTTTATCTCATCCATTAAAGTTATGTACCTGCAAGCACCTAAGTGTGGAGCGAAATAAGATCAAACTGTGGGAATGGTATCTCACATAAAAATATCCCACGTTTCAAGCACTCACCCCCTCGCCCTGGCCGCCCAAACTACAGTTCATTATTCAGAGTGTCTGTTGTACTTAATTTCAAACTGTTTCGACAATAAGTTTATCCATTGTACTGTTGGTTTTAACAACAAAAGGGAAATTCATATCAAGAAAGGGTCTCATTACTCAACTAGTCACATTTAAACAACCTTACCTCTTTAGTTAATCTTGAAAAGTTATTAAGATCTGCCTTTCCCCTCGAACTCTCTTTATCTCTTACCGAAGTTGCTTGTGATTATTTGTATGAGAGACAAAAATCGGAAATTAAAAAAAGTAAAAATCTAACAATCAAAACACATCATGCCAACTGAGCATCCATACAAAACCGACAGAGCTCCTGAGGAGTTGTACATTGAATATGAAGGTGCCAACTTCAAGACTGTCACCTGGAAAGTCCCTGAGGGAGTAGACTACAAGGGAAAGGTAGTTTTTGTCCACGGCTTTTGTGAAGATGCACCTATTTACAATCAGTTCTTTGACGAATTGTCTCAGCAAGGGTATGAGATTTTCTTTTTTGATCAAAGAGGGGCTGGTGAGACCTCTAGAGGAAAGGCTTTTGGTATTACCAATGAAAGACATGTTTTCCGTGACTTGGACTACTTTATTGAGTACAACTTGAAATTGAGAAAAGACCCAACAGAGAAGCTTATATTGGGAGGCCACTCTATGGGTTCTGGTATTGTATTGAATTATGGTATTAGAGGTAAGCACGTTAAGCAAATTAAGGCTATTTTTGCTTGTGGAGCATTGGTTGAATTGAACCCAAAGACCAAGCCAAATCCTATTGTCAAGACTGTTGGTCTGTTTGCCGCTAAATTCATGCCAAACTTCAAGATGGACAGTAAATTGGTTGTGGATTACATCACCACCAACCAAGTTTACCGTGACTATATCAGGTCTAACGCAGGTCCTTTAATTGGAAGTTTGCTGCTTATCAATGATATGTTAGCTAGAGGTGACACACTTCTCAAGCCGGATTACGTTGCCAAATTCAACAAGGACACTTCTCTTTTAGTTCTCCACGGAACTGAAGATAAGATTAATGACTTTCAAGGAGCAAAGAAGTTCTACGCCTTGTTGAAGGACGATGTCAACAAAGAGTTTTATGCTTCGGAAGGTGGCTACCACGCGTTGTTTATTGAGCAAGATAAGTACTACAAGCCTGTATTCCAGAAGGTTGTTGATTTCCTTGCAAGTAATTAGATACTAGTAGAAAGGAAAGAAAGACTGAGAATAATAAGATAATATTGATGGAAATGTAAAGCATGGGGTGTGACTATTCATAACCCTGAATCTTAGTCAAGTAGCTCTCAGTATTTTCTAGTGTTTCTCATTCTGAGGCATTGAAGATGTGTACTTCAAACGTGGGGTAAAAAGGAGAGGCTACCAACCACGGATATTCATGCAAGAACCGGAGCTGTTGTTTTAGATCTCTTGTTGGGGTTAGTTTAATCTAAGATCCTTAGATAGGAATATTATCGTGGTTGAGAGTGTTGGTTTGGTTATTGATTTGCTTTTGTGTATTATTTGGAAATTGGTTGCAAAATTTGCAAATTCTTAAGAGTTTAAGTGTAAAGTTGGAGGTGGTGGATGAACGGTTAAGGGTTTGTAGGTTTGGTTTGTAGGAAATAAAGTATAGATAAATAAGCTTGTTGTTTTATAAATATTACCTCATTACAAAAATCCCTTGGGAAGCAGCCACTTCAAGACTCCAAAATTTTAAAGTCACTGTACTAAGTTGAACCTTGCGTTTTTGTATTGTTGTGCTGTCAGATCACTTAGTGATATTTACCACATCACGCTAAATTCTATTAAAAATGATTCACCTTCCTTGAATGGATAATTTGGCTCGTGTAGTTTAATCATACCATTACACCAGTGTCCATCAATTCTCCTATTCTACTTTGTGAGTTATACCCTCCTATTAGTATGAGAGTTGATAACCTAGTCGAGTATAATTCAATTGTGTGGGCTAACTTGATAGCCGTCTCCAGTTGTCACAGTATACATTAACCATTCGCCATTTGTCGCGTATTATGGTGCAATTCTCACAATAATCAAGCCCACTTTTGGGTACCGCAAGAGAAGTTCACCTAAGGATCTATAGCACTTGAACTTGCCACCTTTGATTATCACTAACTAGAATATCAACAAGCAAGGTTATTTAGCTAGAGCTAGAGTGAAAAGTTTCTGTTCTAAACGCATGGTGGTTCATAGATAGAGGAAGTTAAGAGTGTTGCTAGATCAAATATTTTGCAACTCTGTTTGCTATAAATTAAACTAGCTGTTACGTCTTAGGGACCACCATTCAGAATTATAGGCAACTATAAGGTGCGCTATAGTTGCAAGTTACTATGAGCTTACCACTCCAGCACATGGAGGAACGTTGTGTATATTACAGGAAGGCTACCATACTCTGAACGTAAATTGAAGTCGCCTAAAAGGTCTTCATCAATCGTAGCTATGAATGCCACCTAGTCATGGTCCTTATCTCATGCTATCTACGTGTCAAGCTTACTCCAAAACTTCACTGGCTGCAAATTTGTATAGTCGTGTAAAAACCCAAATCTATTAGCAGGTACTATATAGTAGGCTCGGATGATTCCTTCCTACTCCTGATCTATTCAAGGCTTTCTCAGCACAATACTAAAGGAATAGACTAGTTAAGAAGAGTAACTTAGTCAAGGATTCCAAGCGAGTTAATGTCACAGAAGAAAAGTTTTCACTTTTTTCTTCGAAATTGCAATGATTTAGTGTGGCCACTAGCTTCATGGACCACTATGTTGTTTAGCGGGGCCCCTTAGTCCTATAAGAGGTATTCGGGTTGATTCTTAGAGGTCTTCGGTGAGCTTAGCTTACTTAGTGTTCTTGACTAATGTCTTTTAGGGGACATAATAATAGCCTTAGAATGCTTAAAACCTTTCTTAATGTCTTCAAGTAACGTATTGTTTAGTCCGTGAGCAGCTACAGGTTGATCAACATCGTTGCTCACACTGAGAGATCTTAGACCCAGAAATCTAGAAATCACATCAGCTAATTTGTTCTCCTCACCCTTAATATACAGAATACTAACGTTATGTTCAATCAAAATATGGAGCCACCTAATAATCTTATCCTGTGTCTGTTCACGTACTAGCTCTTCAGGTCTTGCTACTAAGTGTGAAAAAAGTGTTACTGTTGTTTTGGCATTACTTAACGATAGGACCTCCACACTTGACGCACTTGTTTCCGCACGATCTTGGTCTGATAAACCCGCCGCCATACCAGACAGCAACTTGAAAACTAATAGCAGATGTAATAATACCTGCAATAACATCGTGTGGCATCTTATTGCACTTTCCTTCTTATATAATTTGTATTACTTTAATGTCTAGCTCACTGTCTCAGTATACCGCGCACTGATGTTCCTTCTTTGATATTTAGTCGTCGTTTCTCGTACTTTTATCATAATAAAATCAAAGCTTGAAGAATAAAAAGGACTAGGCATAGCATGGGATAGTGGATGACGGGGTGTTTTATGAAATACCATGATGATACGAAAGAAAATTACTTGTTCTTTCGGTCTTTATACTTCTTATCATGCGTACCTAAAAAGTCACTTGGCTGCGAAAAAAAAAATAAGATACTTCATTACTCTTGGTCTAAGGACTTACTTCGATAACCTTCATCAGACTTTAACTTCATGGTCTTGTAAAGAAGAAAGTCTACACATATGTACTTGAGGTGACCTGAATCTTCTGGACTTTGGAGTGCGAGCTCTGCAAAATACAATGAGAGGACGTACAAGCTGAACCAATGTACACATTCCTATTCTTAAGATGTAGAAGGTGTAAGTTTCTCTATCAACTCCCATGATTTAAGTAATTAATATACCGTGGCTTGGATGAGGAGGTTGGCAAAACACGTAAAGGTTTCCCCTTCATTTCTTGGGAATTTCTTTGCCAATATTCTAAATAGAAATTAGCCAGACTTAAAGCGCAAAGTTTCCAATTCATCATAAGATAGTGCAGAAATATACAACGTAACTACCATGGATGAATGAATGAGTGCTATTCGATAGCTCTTTTCCTGTGTTTACTTAATGCACTTGGTTGTGAATTATATTATCTTGTAAAAACCTAAATCAATTACCATGCATTAATATAGGGATGCTCGCATAGATCCTCCTTAGGCTCTATCTAGGGCATTCCAAGCAAATTGAGTTGAAGCAAGCTTAGTTAAGAAGAATTGAAGTCCTAAATACTACGAACGCTTATCAATGGCAGAAGATTAGTATTTTTTATATGTTAACATTTTTTTAAAGAATTATCTAAATACACTACTTTTAGGTGGCGTCTAAATACTTGATACGAGTATTGAACGTACAAAGATCACAACACAACCTCAATCATCTGGATTCTGCACTAACCATCGCAACACAACAAAAGGAACTTGTCCGAATGGTTAATGCGAATGAATTAGAAGTTTTGAAGGTTCCCGTTCAGATAGAGTCTAATAACAAAGACTCGACTTTTGGGCGATACAACAATCAGAATACAACCTATATAACTTACCTGACTCGCCAACAATCACAGTATAACAAAGTCAACTTGTCCGAGTGGTTAATGCGAAAGAATTAGAAATATTTTGAAGGTTTACACGGTTGGTTAATAATTAGAATATTGGACGACGAAATGACCCTAATACAACCAAAATGACATAGCTAACTCGCCAGCCATCACAGTATAACAAAGGCAACTTGTCCGAGTGGTTAAGGAGAAAGATTAGAAATCTTTTGGGCTTTGCCCGCGCAGGTTCGAGTCCTGCAGTTGTCGTTATCTTTTTTTGATGAAGTAATAAGCTTTTTATTGTGTGCTAGACTAAACAAAAACGATCCACATCAAAAGCCTAAATAAACTTAAAAGATCAAGTAATACTGAAAGAGAACAACTAACGGGCGTATTTTCTACTGTGCACCTAAACCTAAACCCATTATTTCTTGTAGGTTAAGAAATGAGATCCCCTTAGACTTCTTCTTGAGTGCGAGTAACCAGTGCGTATTGTCAAAACCTGTGAGGCAGGCACAAGGAGACAAAGCACAAGGAGACAAGCACAAGGAGGTAATTATAAGGAGGCAAGCGAACGAGGCCACCTATACGAAGGGCAATCGTGTGATAATATTTCGGAAACGAGATAAGCTACTCCAGGTTGTTAACACAACTTGGTCGCAGAGATGTCAAGAGTCTAGACGCAAGACAAGGTGCTACTGCACCGCGTCCCGCCGTCCTTGCAGCCGTTGAAAATACAATCAAGAACGGGTGCACACGAGGTATATTGATCCTGTGAACCGTCGCCCCAACATATAAAGAGAAGTTGAAGATTATGGAGCCCAACATTGGTAAATCCGGGCCTTTGGCCTTTCGAAATTGGCCCCGGCGATCCATTCCCCTATCTTAAAATAAGCAAACGACCCTCACCTGTACTCACCTGTTCGCACCTAGTCTCACCTGTTCTCACGTCTCTTCACCATTTGATTCACACAGGATCTAACCTTTGTCAACCAAAAGTACAAAGCCTTTCGGATACGCAGAGGTTAAGAGAGAGTCGAGATCCAATGCGAATTCCTGGCATCACAAAAACCTATGAAACCAATTAGAGTTCCTAAAGTGGCTAAATTCACAAACCTGTTGAGATTCTAAGGAGTTGCAAGTCGTCTTAGACAGCCAATTTGCACCTCGGCGCTGCACAGGGCCTTGTTCTTAGATTGGGCGGGTCTGGAGCACTCACACCACTTCGATCTGTCTAACTATGTAGGGCATCACCTGCTTGTAATAATATCCTACGGCCCCACGCGTCCTTCTAAACAAGGGCCCCTAAAACAAGGACGCGTTACCCACCCCCTCCCCCCACCAAGGCTTTTAATTGGACAACATTTGATCACTTTGGGCATATTAAAGGGGATTTTGTCACTAAACTCGATAAGGTACAACTGCAGACCCATGAACTTTCACTTCCCCGGCTCAAAATTCCAATCCCCCTACTGTTAATCAGGTCACAGTATTTTTTTAACCTCTGCCCACCAAAGCAAACTACACAGGGTTGCTACCTTTCTAAAAACAGTATATATATGATTAACGTTGCCCATTTAGCGTTTTTTTTTTTTTTGTTTATTTGGATACACAACTAATGTTGAACAAGGCTCTACTCAACACTTACAATTACCTTCGTTAACATAAGTATCTTAACTCAACAACACACTCTTTTGCCCTACTACTACCATTCCGATAGGCGTTACACAAAACACGTCAAGTTTTTAGATTGTTCATCCAACTTCTAAAAAAAAAAATCCCCCCAGTATAATATAAATAAGAATCCGCAATTTATACGAAAGGAGAATTTATAGGAAGGTACTACTTTTGGAGAAATTAATACTTTATATAGTTGATAATCAAGTCGATTTAGAAGAGAAAATAAGACGGAGGCATGCTTAACAAGAAGGTTAACTTGACGCTCAAGCTCAACAAGTCGTTGAGTAATTTGGTTGCTCCAGAATCTGGTCCGTTCACTCCCGTAGACCAGACTTTGCATACCCCAGTTGCAGAACCATGGGCCAATGGTCCTGGAGGAGCTGGTGGCCCCTTTGCGCCACCAGCGCTTCCATTTTCGAAGCAAGAGTTGATGTATTCGAATCCTCAGTATAACGAGTCGGACGACTTTTTAGGGGCTGCCGGTGCTGGCGGGATTGGTGGCGTTGGCGGTGGTTCAGATACCAAGACCACACGCAACTTTACACTTAACTTTGCACCATCGTTTGATCAGATGGTGTGGTCCATCTATTCGCATATCCTTTCGTTGCCCACCACGACGCCGTTCCTGGGGTCCATCCCACCGAGTGGATTGGTCAGTAAGGTGGCTAACGAGACTATGAGTTGTCTTATCAATGCGTTGAACAGTATGTCGCCACCATTGTACGACCATCAGCGCATCATAACATTCGACTCGTTGATGAACCAATCGTACCAACCTATCTTTTTACAGTTATTCAGAAAGAGAATTATAGACTTGTGTGCATACCAGGCGGAGTCGAGCAAATCGCGTCCAAACCAAGCACAAACAGCCATCACTCCAACAAACAAACTACCAGAATCGACGACCGTATCGATCACCTCAGTTCAAAACGGAACGGTAACCATCAACAGTTATTCGGGAAATAACTTGAGACTGTCATCCATTTCCAACTTATCCTTGACTGAGCTCAACATATCCAACTACAATGCCAACGCCAGCAACGGATCCAGTGCCACACTGGGACAAACAAGTGCCAATAGATCGAGAAACTCATCCTTAAGCTTGAGGAAACAGTCGCTCACGAGAAACAACTCACACCTGGGTAACACCTGGCTCCATGTGGGCAACATCAATAGTATCCGCCCACAGAGCGGCAACCAACCACACGCACACGAGAATTTCAACGCAAGCACCGACTCGTTGCAGTCGATGCAAGACTATGTTCCGCAGTCGTTTATAAATAGATCGGCGGGCGGTGCGCCGCTGGCCGGCAACACTGGAGGGTCACAACAAAGTAGTTTCAACTCAATGATGATGGACTACCAAACCCCACCACCTTCAAACAAGGGAGTTCACTCTGGTGGCGCGCTCCAGCCGCCCAACGCTTTTGGAGGAAGCTCGGGTGTCCAGAACATAACACCACCAAACAGTGCACACGCACAGGCACTGGTTTTGCAAAACTACATGAACCAAGACTACGAAGACTTTACCTTTGGATCAATCAGTGACAGATCACGGTCGTCGTCGATACGGAGCAACAACAGCTCGTTCCCACGTCCGTTGACTATCAACACCGAAGACGCCAACCACCAAACATTGAATGCTTTGAACGGCGTGACTTCAAACGACATTGCACTCGACTCGCCCTTCATGTCGGCCACCATACCGAGTGACGACTATGGATACTTTTGCAACGGGTTTGCTTCGTTGAACGGAGGAAACACAAGTGCAAGCAGTTCAATTGGTGCGAGCCCTGTGAGCTCCAACAATAGCAACAACGATGCTATGCTAGTAGACTCCTCCAGAATCAACTTACCTGCTGCCGTAAGCATGAGCGAAAAGAAGAGAGACTCTTTGAAAATGAAGAGAGGTATCCACTAGCCCAAGGACAATCAAACAAAAAAATACCTAGACTTAGAAAACTCTGAGGGAAAAGGAATCAAAAGATATGTATACAAAACCTTTAGACTTGTATACATTTCAATCTTAGATTCTTATTGTATTATATATTATGTTTTTAATTTTCTGATTACTTTCTAATAGAGCGATATCAATAAAGTTAATTTAAATGTATATTTTTTTTAAAAAAGGTATCATGAGATGAGTCTGATTGATAGAAGTAGACAAGGTCTATGGAAGTTAGTGAGAAGGTTCAATTCTACGGTGATAAAGCGACCTCAAGATGACCAAGAAGCAGTTCGCAAACTAATTAAACTGTTCATTAAATCTAAAGAGCATACAGAGACTGAGAATCGATCTGAGTTATTGAATGAATCACTTCACGCGATTTATAATTCATGGAACCTCCATGCAAGTGAAAACCTACCATTGATTAGTCCCTCGACATCGTCGCCTTTCCAGTACCATTCTAGAGTCAACTCGGATGAAAGTTATATTAATACGCCGCGATTGTCAGTGACCAAGCTATTAACTGATTCTTGGTGTGAACTACGCGAATATTATCAGGTCTATTCAGGCAATATTAAAAAGGAGTCCACCAAGGCTATAGAGGCTGGGCAGACTTATCATAACCAATTGGAGAATGAGGTTCATGAACCAATAGATACAGAATACTTGGCCCTTCAGTTGAATCAAGTAATTATGGAGACGCGTGATCCTCTGTTAGCAACTGAAATTACAGATTTGGTGTTGGGGAACCATGAGGAGAGTAAGTTGGCTTATGATTGGTCTAATCGTATAATAACTCGATTGTTCTCGTTGTTGACGTTCTCAGAGGCAAGAGAGGTATTGGTTCATTGTTTTGTCAATTTCGATTCAAGAGCAATATTAAATGATACAGAGTCTATGACAAGAGATGTTAAAAAAGTACTTATCAGTGGTATAGTCGATCAGTTCAAAATAATCAACACTGAAGACCCAACCGATTTGAGTTTATTCAATGACATTAGAGATTGTCTTGAATATAACTTTAGAGAAACCACAAACAATGTTCAAACATTGGACCTTGCTCGATTTTTTGAATTAGTGGAACCCATTATAAACTCACACTACAAAGACTTCAAGATTATTACTACAGATGTGAAAACAAGATCTCGAAGAATGGTACCACAGCAAGCATCTGTGGTTGCAGCTGCAAAATTCCAAACCTTCTATTATCGGAAAATGCTTGAAGTTCTTACGTCACAGCAAGACTTTGCATACTACAGTTTGCTTGAAAATGCCAAGGCAAGGGGTCTTGACTTAGATAAACCAATCAACTCGAGCAGAATAGTACAGATATTACGTGAAAACTTCAACTTGTTCTACGATGATTTTGTTAAGTTGGCAGAAGGTAAACCAATAGGTTATCAACCGTTTGATGAATATCCAAATGACAGTGAATATGATTTGCGATTACTTAAACTGCAACTGGGCATGGAAGAGTCCTCAAATGGACTAAACTATGAAGAGTTGTTAACTGAAAAGTTGATGACCAACTGGAAAACACCACCCACATTGAGGTACTTTGCAGCAAGATCCAGTCAATTTTACAAGTTATTTGAAAAGCTCTTGGGGGACGAAACAACAGTAGAGTATCACACTGCACGAAACAGTGAATGTTTCCATACAAACCATTACAAGTACGATACACTAGTACTAAACAGTCAAGTGGAACGAGCCTCAACATTTTGGAACGGAGAACGGTTTCCAAATTACACGTCAGAATTAGAAAAGTGTAATTACTGTGAATTCAAACAAAAGTGTATCGTACCACATGGAATCATGGATACAAGTTTACCCAACAGAAACGTGATTGGATACAAACTTAATGAGTTCATACATTCAGAATGAAAACATTTGTAAAACATCATCAAAAGAAGATAAATACATGGCACCACGAATGATGGTATCAACTCTTCTGCAGATGTTTTTAATTCAATATTTGGGAGTCGTTTACCGAATGCATCTAGTGTTGGCATGCACACAGTGATAATTCCCAGTCTACATTCATTTTGTCTTAATTCGTGTATTGATACATGATAAAGAAGTAAAGTAAAAGTGAAAAAAAAAAAATTGAACATATAAGGTATGGGTTTATGTTACCCGGATTTGGAGGTATTGCAGCAATAGCCCTGCTAATAGGTCAAAGTAAGAGTTGTTTAGCTCTTGTTTATAGGTTTACGATAGAATAAATGTATTTATATTAGACTTTCATTATATTACTGTATTATTTTGAAGTTGTATAAAGAAATTGATATCATTACTGCCTTTATCATCTCAAGTCACTTTATTGTATCAATATTATTTACCACTTACATATTCTCGAACCTTTTCAATGAATCACACTCACTTTGGTTTTCCATCTTTATCTTCACCAGCCCTCTCCTCAAACCTCAGTTCAAACTCTTCCCACAAGTGCCGTTTCAATATTACGAATTTGAAATCAAATGACTTCTTGCAGTATGAACATCTCAATGGTGTATTCTTAATCATTGCTTCCAACTTTTCTTCGTTTCTCTCTAAGGTTATAATTTCACCCTGGCTTTCTTCCAAGTCGCTGCCTGAATGAGAGTCCGAGTCGTAATCATCGCCATTACCTAGTGAGCCTCTCTTGTAGATTTGTTGATATTTCCTATTAAACAAAGGATTGAGTTTGTCAAAAGGAACGAAAAAGTCTGTGTTGAAGGAATTGTAGTGTTTCTTGTTCTTCAATTTTGGTGATTGGAAGTCATTGCTGATAATATGGATGTGTAGATTTTTCATGCTTGGTATTGAATGGATCCCAGCTTTTATAAAGGAACTATTGATATCACTACTCTTAATAATGAAATCCTTCTTGAGCTGCTCCATCATCAAACTCTTGGCTCTCTCGACATATCCAGATACCTTTTCGTATAATTCGTACCCATTGAAGTCTTTGTAGTTTCTGTTAAATGCATTCAATGGATGTACAAAAGTGACATCTTTATATCGGGGTACCACAAGGTAGTGGTATTTTGATTTGGGATATGCGTCTTTGAACACCACAACCGATTCATCGTAGAATAGTACCTTGTCAGGTAGTTTCTCTGGATGATCTATGTATTCTTGTAAAGCAAATCTGAAACTCATTTGAATTAGATATTCATTTTATTATGAAATGCGAATCAGTTTTAGAGATGCTGATAAGACGGTAGTGTAAAAATAAATGAAGCAAAGTCTTTATTTAGATTAGGAGGTGATTACAATTGAAGCTTTGCCAAAGTAAATAGATTCAGGAATCAATCCAAGAACCTTCAATAGTTTCACTATTGAGTATCGTTGATTTCTTATCATCATCATGGGTGCAAATTAAAAGTACACTTTTCACCAAACAATTCATATTAACTACTCTTCTCATTAACAATTCAAATAAACCACCGATAGATTCCCAAATTACATAACCTCTACACTCACGTTTCATCGCATGTTTCATTAACTTCTATAAACATTTTCAAGCCTTTCTCGACTTCGCCTTTGGAGAACTACTACTAGCAACGCCACTGGCAGTACTCTTATCAGATCCAACCTTCTCCGCAGATACCTTTTCCACAACCACTTTTTCCTCTTGAGACTCCTTCTCCAATTCAGAATTGGTCTTCAACTTGACATTATTCAATTCATTTACAAACCAAATCACTGCTGCATAAAGACACAGTGCAATCACCAACAAATTGATATAATGAATAGATCCATTCAAGTACACCAAACTCAACAATGAAAGAATTAATAAAATAAATGACGCATGTGTAGCTTTAATCAACGCAGGATTGGTGCCTGGCGTCAACACAGAATCCCATAACTCAGTAATAAAACTCATTATACTCTATAACTCGACGGTCCACTTTGTCTTGATCTAAATTTTTGACTAATCTTTTGGCTTTGTAATAAATTACATATCATAGATCTTTGCCAAAACACGACCTTTTTCTATGGGAGTTTTTTTTTTTTCCTTCCAGAAACCAAGTTTGAAATCATCAAAAGCCAATTAATAAGCTATAGCAAAGAACCCATAAATACAATGATCCCAAGTGACGATTCGTTTATCAGTGAAGAAGAAGAAGAATTCTGGTATGTACTAACGATGTTCACGTTTCAAATTTCAAGATTTGACGCGTATTGATTGGATTGATATACTAACTGAATTAGCCCATTATGTGTGGAAGAAATGGACATTTCCGACAAGAACTTCAAACCATGCCCGTGCGGGTATCAGATTTGTCAATTTTGTTATAATAACATTAGACAGAACCCTGAATTGAATGGTAGATGTCCTGGATGTAGAAGGTTGTACGACGATGAAAGTGTTGAATACAAAACAATAAGTACGGAGGAGTACAAGCTGCAGCAATTGAAGAAGGAGAAGCGCGACCGTGAGAAGAAACAGCGTGAAAAGGAGAAGAAGGAGACGGAGATTGCAAACAAGAAGCATTTGGCCGGTTTGAGAGTTGTGCAGAAGAACTTGGTGTACGTGACTGGATTGAATCCTCCATGTAGTGCAGACGACTTACACTCGGTATTGAGATCAGATAAGTACTTTGGACAGTACGGGAAGATCCTGAAGATTGTCATAAACAAAAAGGCACCTACTGCACTGTCAACGCACCACCACCATCAGAACCCTGGCTTGGTTGTATACGTCACCTTCACCAGAAAGGAAGACGCGTTAAAGTGTATAAACGAGTTGGATGGCACATCATGCGACGGTCGTATCTTAAGAGCTGCGCACGGTACAACAAAGTACTGTTCCTCATACTTGAGAGGCCACCCATGCCCCAACCCCAACTGTATGTTCTTGCATGAACCTGGTGAAGAAGCCGACTCGTACACTAGAAAGGACTTGTCGACACAACAAGGTATCAAGATGGGCATGATGGGCATGGCTGCTGGTTCCAGACTGGACAGCAGCTCCAACATTCATGGATCTCAATTTATGGGATACAGTGGAGATGAAGAGGAGCAATACGAAGAAGATGAAGAGCATTTCAGCACCTCAACTAGTACCAACGCAGGTACCCAAAGTACTACTACTGCGGTATCTGGCCAGCCAATCTCGTCTGGTATTACGATTGGCAGTGGAAGTGCAGCAAAGAGTGGTCTTGGTTCTGTGAACACCGGACCTATTCTTCCTGCAACAGCACACTGGGCAACCGGAGCCACTGCTGCACCTGTTTCAGCAACAAACTCCCCACAAGTCAGTAATAACACCCCGTTGGCTAACGTAGCTGCGTTCCCTACTTTGGGTGAAATCTTTAGCACCCAAAAGCAACAGCAGAAGAAGGATGGCAAACAAAAGAACAAGATTACAAAGTCAAACAAGGATAATGTTTTGCTTTACGATGACATTGACAACGACAATGAGTGCGCTGTCAACTTTATTGAACAAACCACTGAGTGTCTCAAATCAATGGCTGAAGACCATGAAAAACTTAAGGTTAAGTTTACTGTCTCTGCATCTACCACATCTAAGAAATTGCCATTATTTGCATTTGATCCAAATGGATCGTATGCAAACGACACTACCTTGGAAGAGGAAAGTATTCTTGCACGTCAAGTGATTGAAAGGTTTATTTTCAGACCATTGAAGAACTACCACTTGGCTTATCAAAACCATCCAATTACACAACAGCAAACATTGATTCAAGCTCAATTACAACAACAGCAACAAGTTCAACAAGCTGCAGTTGTAGCTGCCCAGCAACAACAGCAACAACAACCTTCTAGCTTACAATTGCAAGTATTGCAATTGGAACAACAAAAGAAGATGATTGAAGCTCAACAAGCTCTGCAACAGGGAGATTCTGCTAGCTTGGCACAACAGCATCAGCAAGTTCGCCAGCAGTTACTTCTTGTTCAGTTGCAACAACAGCAACAGCAACAACAACAGCAGCAACAACAATCACAACAGCAACAGCCACAAGCAGGTGCTCAACAACAACAACCAAACCAAGCTCAGTTCAACTTGTTGAGAATGAATGAACGTGGAAACACTTCCACACCTCCACCAGGATTATTCTCCGTTGGAGGCATCCCTAAAGTAGCACCAAACCCTACACAAGGCGCACAGTACTCAAACATCCAATATAGTGGAGAGGGTATGTATAACAACGCCGCAGCTGCTTCTGCTCCAGCCAATAATATCTCTTCGAGCTCGCAATTGTTGACTCAATTGATGAGTGGTAAGAGATAAGGAGTTACATTTTATATATTGGTTTTCTGCATCTACACACTTCCTAGGAAGTATTTGTATTTTTAAAGTTTTTAGTGGGCATGTGTATGTCGTTTGTATAATACAATTTGATTGAAGATAGTAACACTTACATTTCTCTACTACCTCTTGAAAAGTGTTTGTTGAGCGAACGAAAGTTTGCCAAAAACTTTGGAACTGATGTAGGTGCTTGAGTATTCAGCGATGTTGGAGGAGAAGATTGTGGGGCTGATTCTTGTGGTGGCCGTGACTGCTGGTATGAATGCTGCTCATTGGTTACCAAGGGGGATGCAGATAAAGAAGTAGTTGATGGAATGGTTGTAGGTACCACAGGTGGCAGACTTGGGAGGTCACGACCTTCAAATGCCATGATATTCTCTACCGGCGATCCGCTGGGTGGTTTCGTAGTGTTTTGTTTGGTGACCGTAGTGTTGAAATAAGATTGAATTGAAGGTTGAACTGAAGTAGTTTGAGGTGGGGACCATGCTACCTTCTTTGAAGGTTCGGTCGATGCTTTTGGCTTTTCTTGTGTCAGACTTTGAGTTGGAGTCTTCTGAGGAGAAGTAGCTTTTTGCTGCAATAGCGGAGATGATTTAGCCTTCTCCAATTGTGGCAGAATTTCGGCTTGTACCTTTTGAGTAGTTGGGGTCTCTGGTACTTTCTGAGTAGAGGAGCTTTTATGCGTGTTCATTAAAAGCGGTTTCAACATCTCAAAGTCAAGAATGTTTTCCTCAGGCTCGGTATGACGGCCATACACAGTCTCCAAAAGCTTTCTGAATCTGAAACCGTATTCTATGTCCACCATTGTCATTATATCTGGAAAGACTGCTTGTAATCCAATTTGGATTCTTTTGATAGCACTGATTGAAGCATCATTTTGAAACTTTTGGTACAAGGCATTGAAAACATAGCTTATTCTGCCCGCTTCCGCTACATTGATATCAGAGCGGAACCCATACCGTAAGAGTAAGTATTTGACAATCTTGTTGGATGCTACGACCCCAAGTCTTGACTCTAAAAGTTGCCTTACATTGTCAATTTTGACTTTAGAGTTGGGGATGATGTTCCCTGAGCTATCAGTGCATCCGTCAATCACGCATTTGATGTATTCTTTAGACCAGTTACCAGCAAGGAGGGTGGACTTGAACTTGTGCATTGTTCTTGGCTGTGGTATTACTCTTTCTCCTTCTAGGTTGATGCTGCTTTTAGCAACTGGGTCTTTGAAATCGATAATTTTGGGCTGTTCTTTAGTCTCAGAAATCTCTGAAGTAACAGCTTCTTTCGAAATGGCCTTCTTCTCAGTAGCTGGATTTTTCTTAACGTCTTCAACCTCCTTTTCCGGTTCATCTAAAATAATCACAGTTGGCCCTTCTGTACTTGTTTTGCCAATAGGACTGCTTCTTTTTTTGGTTGGTTGTGGAGTATGGGAGGCTCGACGTTTTCTTACAGCCTGTGGAACTAACGTAGAAACGATAAACAGTGTGTCATTCAAGTGAAATAATCTACCTGCTTCTCTAGCATTTTCATGGAGTTCGCGTCTTACAATTGGTAATCTTTGTACTTCAGCACTGAGCTCTGCAATTGGGAGTCTACTCTGTAATTTTGTAGCTAGTTGGTTCAATATTTCAAGCAGGGATTGGTCACTAGGTAATAGACGGAGCTTAGAAGCTTCAATATATGATTTAATCACATTGTATTCATATAAAAGTTCATCCAAATACGACAAGGCAACAAACGAATCTTCCAACTGTTTACTACTTCCTTCTGCCAAATTCAAAGGCTCATCATCGGAGCCTTCATCTTCCTGTGCTGCGTTTCGAAACTGTCCTGCAATTGTTCGATACTGTCCAACTACTTGGTCCTTTCTCTCTTCATAGTTTCTGATTTTCCTATGCGATATTAGACTCATTCCAAGATAAATGAGTAGTTCAGTAAACTTTTATGAGTACTGACTTGGCTGCTAATAATGATTTATTGATCCAATGGTCTACTCCAATTGATAAAAGGTGTCTGTTATGGACAATTGTTTGGTTTATTGGTTTGTTTATATACAGGGAATTAATTTCGTGTTTCTAAAATGGTTTATCATGTGACCAATGATATACAGGTTTTTGCAGCCTAATTACAAGGTGGAGTTGAGGTGTTGAGGGTGAGTTTGAGGGTGGTGTTGCCGTGGATTTACAGGCGGAAGATCAAATTGTAGTGAACTGGTTACGAATCTTCTTTCTAATTCACAACAGAATCACACTTTGAGCATAACTCATCTTCTGCGGGAGCAATAAATTTCCAGCATCTAGGACATTTATGTTCAGCTGATTCTCCAATAGAAACGCTGACAATCTCACCATCTATGTCAACATCTAATTTAGCTAACGTTTGAACTTGGTCATTCAAAGTTACCTTGGAAACAAGAAAGTAATCATCCAAAAATTGGCTATGCTTGGTCAACAAGTTATTTGCCAATGAATCTTTAGTGGAGGAGAAGTTCAAGTGAACCTTTAAACTATTAAGTTTTTGTTCAGACCTTAAAGTTTCCAATTCTTTATAAATGGTACTCCTCAACTTGAAGATTTTCAGCAACTCTTCAGTAATTTCTGGATTTGAAAAGTGTTTAGGTAACTGGAAAACTTTACCATCCATGAATGGAGACTCTGGTGCTGATTCTTTCTTATAGACATTCCATGCTTCTTGTGTCAACAATGGTTGTATTGGGGATAATAAGCCAATGTAGGTCCAGTATACTTGTTCTAACACAGTCTGGATAGATCTTCTTTTAAGAGAATCCTTATGATCTGTGTAAAGACAGTCTTTAGAGATCTCAAAATACTGAGAACTTAAGATAACATTTGTAAAATGGTTGATTTCACTCACAACCCTTGAGAAGTTGTGATCATTGTAAAACTCTGTACAGTTTCTCTGTAAATTGTATAATTCCGACAACGTGAACTGGTCCAAAGGATTCAAATCTTCGTATGGCACTCTCTCAGAAAACTCATTCAAATTACCTAAGATAAACTTGAAAGTTATTCTGAGCTTCTTCACGTTTTCAAAAACTCTATTCAAAACTTCATTGGTGACATTAACGTCAAAGTTGTAGTTTGAAGAAGCAACCCACAATCTCAATCCGTCAGTACCTAATGCAGGGATAAAAGGTTTGTTACTTCCCTCAATTACGTCTTTTGGTGAAATGGTGTTCCCCTTGGATTTGGACATTTTATCGTTATTCTTATCCAAAGTGAATCCATGTGTGATGATGGTCTTAAATGGAGCAACTGGCTTGAAGTTATCCTTTCCATCTCCACTTGCAATGATCTTGTTTAAAAGAGATGACTGGAACCAACCTCTGTGCTGATCACTTCCTTCCAAGTAGATATCGGCAAGTGGTTCGGAGGAATTCATTAATTGGTCAAGGTTCTCTCCAAGCACATTCCAAGAACAGCCAGAGTCAAACCACACATCCATAGTATCTCTACCTTTGTAAAAGTCTGTTCCCCTACCAGCTAAGCTTTCAGGTAACCATCTACTTATATCTGCTTCTTCAGTAAACCATTCATCAGTACCGAATTTGTCTAGTTGAGTAACAATATGGCTCACTGTTGCTGCATCAGTTAATGCCTTGCCAGTTCCATTCTCATATATGACTGGGAGTGGAACTCCCCAGCTTCTTTGTCTGGAGATACACCATTCGTTTCTGTTGTGGATAAACAGAGGTAACCTGTTCAGCCCTGACTCAGGGTAAAACTTGACGTTTTCAAGCGACTTGAGAGTGGAAGCCTTGATCTTTTCAACATTAATAAACCATTGAGGAGTTGCTCTTTGGATAACAGGTTTCTTCGATCTCCAGTCATAAGGATACGAGTGTTTAAGTGATTTGATTTTGAACACCATACCTTGATCTTCCATTAATTGACAACATTTCTTAATGCACTCTGACTCGGTAACCTTTAAACCGGCTACTGAATGAAACCCAAGAGGTATATCTTGTAAAATTAAATTACCCTCTTCATCAGCACAAGAAACAATTTCTAAATTGTGCTTCTTACCAATTAAATAATCGTCACCACCATGAGCAGGAGCAGTATGTACCAATCCGGTACCTGCAGAGTCTACAACATGGTCGCCGTGGAATACAGGGAACTGAACGTTTCCATCTTGGTTTGCAGGGTTGGTATAATAGTTTCCAATTAAAGCTTCTCCACTAAAAGTAATGTCAACCAATTCCCAATCTTCTTCTGGGTTAAGTTTGATAAGTTCGTTGGCCAAATTAGAGGACACAATCAAGTATTCCTTTTTTACTTTAGAATGGACCAAGGTGTACGTCAAGTTCTTATGAATACAAACAGCTTTGTTTGCAGGAATAGTCCATGGGGTCGAAGTCCAAATCAATAATCTAAGTTGATCCTTCTCTATCGAGCCTATTTGGTTAGACAACAGCTCTGTAATTTTTTCTGCAACCAAAGGAAACTTAAGGTACAAGGAAGTAGACTTGTGATTGTTGTTATACTCTAATTCAGCTTCAGCCAAAGCTGTTTTAGTTTCACACCCCCACCAAACAGGTTTCATCTGCCTTGAAAGCAAACCATTAGCCATGAGCTTTTCAAAAATCCTTAACTGGTTGATCTCGTACTTGTGGTCCATAGTAATGTATGGGTCGTCAAAGTTGGTCATGACTGCAAAAGATTTAAATTGGGTACGTTGTTTGTCTATCATTGTTTCTGCAAGCTTTCTGCACTCAGCACGGATTTCTTTAGGTGTACTTCTCTGGTTAATGTTGGCAAGAGCTTTCATTTCTATAGGTAATCCATGACAATCCCAGCCAGGTTTATACTTGATATGAGCATTGTTATTGATAAGCTGCCATCTGTTGATAATGTCTTTCAAGATCTTATTCAACGCATGGCCCAAGTGTACGTCTCCATTGGCATATGGTGGGCCATCATGGAACACAAATGGCTTTCTTTCTTGTACGTTGTGAGTGCTCTGCCATTCATAAAGAGCCTGGGAAGACTGCTGGATCAACGCTTCCCGTTCCTCGCCTTTCGGGATTTTAGGACCAAATGCTGTTTTAGGAAGATGTAGAGTCTTTGAATAGTTAGGCTTAGATGACGTAGCATGGGATCTCATAGAGATCCACCATGTTCGAGTCATTATAAAGTTTTATGGTTTAGATTTTTCAGTCTGAAAAATTTCTACATTTGATTGAGATTGAATATGAAAGTTGATTTCGTCAGACTGATCTAAGAAAGGACTAGTAGTTAGCTAGTGTCTATTGACGAGATGTTACATAGCACTTTATTCAGAACCTTGGACTACCGTATCTGTCCGAACTTTTTTACCTTATTGTATCAACAATCTAATCAATTCATTTCTATGAGCATAATCTCCCATTAGCCAACCCAAATCAAACACTACAAGTCGATAATAATAAATAAATAAATAAACACATCAATAAATACTTTAATACAGAATAAAATTCATAACAGTACGTGGGCAAGTAAACCAGGCAACCTAGGCCTTGTTAATGTTCTTGACCAATTCGATGTACTTTTCAGTGGAGAAAGACTTTGGTCTCTCAATTGGCATTCCCAAACCTCTGTCCAAGATCAATTGTGGCAACACACCGAAGGCTCTGGAGACACCGAACAACACAGTGTAGAAGGATTCTTCCTTCAAGCCGTAGTATTGCAACAAGACACCCGAGTGGGAGTCTACATTTGGCCATGGGTTCTTGGTCTTACCGTGCTTGGTCAAGACACCTGGGGCGACTTCGTAAATGTTGGAGACCAACTTGAACAATTCGTAGTCAGGCATGTGCTTCAAGGCAAACTCTCTTTGAGCAGTGTATCTTGGGTCAGTCTTTCTCAAGACAGCGTGTCCGTAACCTGGAACAACTCTACCAGCGTTCAAGGTTTCCCACAAGTACTTCTCAATGGCTTCCTTAGAGTAGTCACCGTTCAATTCTTCTCTCAACTTGAACAACCATTCCAAGACTTCTTGGTTAGCACGTCCGTGCAATGGACCAGCCAAACCGTTCAAACCAGCGGCGAGCGACAAGAATGGAGATGACAAAGCGGAACCGACCAAGTGGGTGGTGTGAGCAGAGACGTTACCACCTTCGTGGTCAGAGTGGATGGTCAAGTACAATCTCATCAACTCCAAGAATTCCTTGTTTTCACCGTAACCCAACAAGTTGGCCAAGTTAGCACCGTAATCCAACTTGCTGTCGATTTGAGCTGGCAACTTACCGTCGTGGAAAACGTTTCTGTAAATTCTGGCAGCGATGTTTGGCAATTTAGCCAACAACTCAATGGAGTCTTCGTAGGTGTACTTCCAGTATTCGGACTTGTTAACACCAGCAGCGTAGGCCTTAGCGAATTGAGATTCGGATTCCAAGGCAGTGACGGCAATGGAGAATTGGGCCATTGGGTGCAAGTGGGATGGAGAAGAGTCAATCAAGTCTTCAACGTGCTTTGGCAAAGCAGATCTGGCAGCCAATTCCTCGGACAAACCCTTGGTTTGAGCGACAGATGGGACTTCACCAGTCAACAACAACCAGAACAAAGCTTCTGGCAATGGCTCGGATCCACCTGGAGCAGTTGGCAATTCCTTTTGGATGTCTGGAATGGTTCTTCCTCTGAATCTAATTCCCTCGATTGGGTCCAATACGGAACCTTCCCATACCAATCCCTTGATACCTCTCATACCACCGTAGGCTTGTTCAAGAAGAACTTCACCAATGACCTAGTTTTCAGTTAGTATATTATTCAAAAACGCATCAATTGGGTGACTTTTTTTTTTTTTTAAGTTTGATTGTCCAGTTTTCCAGAATTTCAATGAAGCCGTTTGTAATCTATCAAAACCGTTAGAATGTCATAAAGAATGTTAACGAATATAGTTATTCGGTTATTGTCAATATGCTCATTCGAATTTGCATGTGATAAACGTATCGGCTAAACTTTTTCATCTTCTCTTCTTCATACATAAGATTCTCTCTACTTTGATTCAACCAATTAACGTACCAAAAAAAAAAAAAAAATCACCACCATCATGAACGATTTCCTCCTCATCATTATGAGCCAATTCCAATCAATGAATACCCAATTAGAAGCTCTCTAAAGGAGAGGTAAAAGGAGTAAATATGAGAGAAAAGCCATAGAACGAACAAAGATTCAATAAATCATAAAAATACATACAGTCTTACCATGTTCCTTCTTCAATTGCTTGACTTCTTCAGCCTTAGCAGGCAAGATCTCAGCCAAACGAGCCTTCAAGGTCTATAGATAGTTAGTATAAAGACAGCAACAACAAAAAACAAAAAAAAGTGATAAAACATACCGGCTCAGCAGTAGCAAAGGATCTGGTGTTCAATGCAGCCCTCTTAGCGAAAGCAGTGGAGCGTGTGATAGATCTAAAGGCAGACATTCTAGTCAATGTATATTAAACAAAATGGGTAAGAGGAAAGGGAAAAAAATGGGAAATCCTAGTGATATATATACTTTTGCCTTAACACAAAAGTATAGCAAATTCGACATCTTACTCCGATGGCCCAAATCGGTTCAATAATTTCTGAGTGATGGGAAAAACAACGACGACTTCTGGGGAAGATTTGGATGTATTGGCCAATCAGATAAGTTTAAACAGGAGCTTTGTGTTTTTGTCGGAAGCATACGGCCAACGGGAATTAGGATTTTGGACATTAGAGCTGTGGGAAGGTGACAAGCGATGAACAATAGGAGTGGTCGAATGGGTGAAATTGTAGAGCTAAAAAGAATTATAGTTATGAATGAATTGGTTGATGCCGTGGAAGAGGACAGAGAGGTTGGATGTAATTTGGAAGAATGTTAACACCTACTTGTTAGGTCACTCGTGGGGGTGGCAGAGGGGCTTCTTTGTGCTCGGTTGGCTACTGTCTTGTGGGTAGAGTTTGCATGTACTGGTGCGGGTGAGAAATGTCATAAAAAGAAAGAAAATTGCAATGCAATATCCTCGGGTGCAAGAGATCAGTAAAATACGTGTAGTTTTCTTGACCACAGTGTCTCTCTGTTGGTGTTACATTCTAGGCTAGGCCGGGTAGCGAGGTGCACGGTTAACCTTTTTTGTGGGAATGACATCACGATCCTGGGGGTTGTTTTCATTTAGAATTGTGGGACATGACATATGCTATTTAGGTTATGAAGATGATTTTCGTTTGAGGGACTTTTAGGCTATTGGGAACTTTCACATTCTTTGTACCGAGCAAATCAGATGCAAAGTAATTGGAAATCGGTCCTACTGATAACGTTTGTGATATCTATTATTCGTGGCTGACGTAAGGCAGCTTAGAAAGTATTCCCCAGATTTTGAGATTTTCGGAGTCTACAATAGAAGAGTGTCAAAGGGACTGAAAGAGTGGGGTTGAATTTGAATGTGTGGTGTATATGATGGTGTGGAAGCTTATATGTATATATGTTTTTTTGATAGGTGTAATTTGATTGGCGGGAACCTCTTAATGGTGCGGGTGGGTGCGGGATGGTGTGGAGTTGTGTGGAGTTGTGGATCCGTAAATCCTGTTCTTAAGTCCAGACGATAGATTGGGTGGACTGATAAATATTGATTGGTTGTCTGATTTGAGTTGGATTAAAAGGGTACAAGTAAAGGGTTTTCTTGTTGGTTGGGTCTATATACTATGAGAGTTATTTGAATGATATTGTTGAGTGTAGTAAAGTATAGAGTTAATGGTTGAGGGTTATTTGATTAAATTTCATAGACTTCAAGACTTTTCATGAATAGGGGGGAGCTATATATAATGGTGAGCCAATTATTACATCTTTTTCTCTTGCATATCCAAATACTATCTTCATTTCGTATTACGATTGGTTAATTTCAATAACCGATAATAACCTTAAGCAGATAAATAGTTTAACGATCTCGCAATTCTACCTTGACATATTAAGGATCCTTTATCCTTTCATCCTGATTCTAATAACTTTCTTCAACCTTTCATCTACTTAAATCCTTCTTTTTATTCTCTCATAGATTATGCTAGTAGTACAGTAATAATATCATTACTTGTGTAGAGAGGAGCCCCAATTACAATAGAATTATCCTTCAATTCATACTTCTAAACCGTTGGATAGAAAATACTCCACCCTTCATCTCCCTTCCTTCCTTCCTTCCTTCCTTCTCCTCCTCGTCTATCTTATCCAACACTCGTATTTTCAAAATACCTCTGACTTTTAATCTTTCTTTACGAGAATTAAAAACCAGTAAATGCAAGGGGTCCAAATAGCTTATTGTATAATAAACAACGGCTCCCAGATATTACATCATCATTTTGAAAACAATACTTCTATATACCTTTCCATTCCCCCGACTTCATTTGCATTCACTCTTATTTTTTATTGAAGTTTGGATTTTTTCCACCTCATCTCTTAGATCAATTCAATAAAGAACTCTTCCTACTACAATTATGTCTGTTTACAGGATTCTCGGGGGATTATACCTCTCATCTTTAGAGCCGCTTCAAGCTAATGTTGATTTGTATGAAGAATACAAGATAACTCACATTATCTCTGCTATATCTGGAGCAGACCCTGTTCCTGAAAAATATACGCAAGACCCATACACCCATTTGCAAATAGAGGTAGATGACACTTTGGACTCGAATATCATCCAGCACTTTGATCTTTGCAATTCCTTTATAGAATCTGCAAAGGATGCTGAGACTGGGAAACTGGGTAATGTGTTGGTACACTGTGCACAAGGAGTCTCAAGGTCAGTTACTATTATAGTAGCATACTTGATGCACAAGCACCAGCTCAAGGTAGCACAAGCAATGCACGCAGTACGCAGAAAGAAGGACGATATCGAACCAAACCATAGTTTCTTAAAACAATTGAAACTTTATGAACAAATGGGATGCGTCTTGAACGAGAAACGAGTGGTTTACATTGAATTTTTGAACGACTTGAACGAAAAGGTAGACACTGAGACTTTAAGAAACCAATACTTGACGAAAAAGGATACCGCAAGCAACACAGACTACGAAAGACCTTTCAAGCTTCGTTGTAAAAAGTGCCGTCAGCACCTTTCAAAGTCTTCTGAAATATCGTTCCACATTCCTCCAACAACTGACTCACTTCAAGCACAATTCATAAAGACTGCCCCTGGCTCAAGACGTATTGTCAAATCTGAGGGTGCATCGCAACTGTGTCTGCATTACTTCTACACTGATCCTTTGAAATGGATGACTGAAGAATTAGAAAAAGGTGAAATAGAGGGTAAGTTTGCATGCCCAAAGTGTCTGTCGAAAATCGGTGGATACTCTTGGAAGGGGTCTAGATGTTCATGTGGAAAGTGGATGATTCCTTCTATACATGTTCAATCTGTAAAGGTGGATAGGTTATATGATCAACCTATTCACACAGTTACCGAAGAAGGAATTGAAGCTAAAGACTTGCCAGCGAGTCAAGAAAATTGATGGCTAGAAGCATCCAGAGTTGTATCTGACTATCATTACATATTTAATTGTATTCTTAATCATAGAACTTGAAGATATTGTAGTATTTTATTAGCTTTCCTCATTATAAGGTGAACCCCTACGTAGTATGCTACCTTTATATTATACATTCAATTATAATGCTTACTCTTCAATAACCATATCCAAATCAGACTGATCCATTTCCTCCACTTCTCTATAGCTGACACCAAAATTCCCACTCACATTGCTTGTCAAGTTCGTCTCCAGACTTCTTCCAGAACTCATATTGGTTGGTGCAGTCGATGCAATTGTAGATCCCGAGTGAATCAACATTTGGTTCAAAGCAGGATCAACAGTAGAATGGTCATTTTGGTATTCTACTTCATCTGCCATGAATCCTTCGTCTACTAAATTATTCGAATGTGCTTGCACTAACGAAGACATTGAGGTCCTCAAGTTATGTCTATCCATAAGCCCAGGTCGCCCTATTGTGTTGAGTGATGCGGTTACTCCTCCAAGACGGCGTATTCTTAATGCTGCTTCTTCAGGTTCTGCGCTTCCTATTATATGACTATCATCATCGGCTTCTTCATCAAAGGCTTCAGCCTGTGCTATCCTCAATCTCAGCTCATCCCCTAGGAGGTCGTCAGTTTCAATCACCTCATGTATTTCACTGCCTTCGTCTTCGAAATCGTCTTCGATTGTGTTGTTGTTGTCCGACTCTGCGTCAGCGTTAACTATATCGGCGTCCAAGTCCACTTCTGTTCCTCCATTGGCACTTGTATTTCCTTCTACGTTTGCATTCTCAGCAGTATGGTTGAACGAAGGGTCATCGTATGGATGATCAGAGGCTGCAGACGCAGCAAATCGCCGTGCCTTCTCTAAATCAATCTCTTCCATTGTTCTATCCACTCCAATAGGACGTATTGAAGAATATCCAGTATTACGAACCTGTTCCAACTGTTCAATTTTCAGCTGTGACAAGGGTGTGTTCATATTCATGAACGCCAATCGACGTGTAGGTGCTGAGCTAGCGGCTGCTGTACTTGCTGCGGCTGTACTTGATCCATTCCCATTAGGTCCTTTGATACTAGGTAATGATGGAGTTGTCTGGATAGTATAATCAAGGTGTGAAAGACTGGCACCTGGTAAATCAGCACTGTATGCCAGTAATGGTGGTGCAAACAACAGTCGCACATACTTACGGTGCTCATCTAAGAGCTGCTCACTGTTGTGAGCAAGTGCACTGTTATTGGTGGGATGAACTGGCTGAGTCTGTTTATTTCTTCTAATACTACCTCGCACTGAGTCCCAAGTTACGTCCTGATTGTCGTCTTCATAGTTCCAAAGACTAAAGAGATCATTGGTGAACAAGTTGGGTGCATACATTGTGTTGATGCTTTTATTTGTGATTCTGTGGTAGCGCAATTTTGTACTTATCAGTTGTTATGAGATTGAAGGTGTAGTGGAATTAAATGAGATAATGGGAATAGATGTGAATGGATTGTGGTGGATTTAGTCTATTGGGTATATTTCTAATCAGTTCCTCTTCTTTGTTTGCTTTTATTACGGTGTGTTTACTATTTTTAATTGGGTGCAAATTTGTATGTTTAAGTATTGAAAATTACTCGCAAGAGTCGCCTTTAAAGCAGGCTATCAATTCTAATGGGTGTACACAACTTCTATTATTAAGTATACATATATATTACAATATTAGTTTAATGAACAAGATGATTCTATTCCTCTTCATCATCTGTCAACACAAATTCATCCAAAATCTGTTTCTTCTCTTGTTCATCGCTTCTTGTCAAGTACACATTCTCTATCTCTCTTTCTTTACCATCTTTAAGAGGCCATACAAATCCTGTGTCTTGTTTTACTCCTCCAAGAGTAACAATACATCCATAACATATATCCACATGTTTTCCTTCACCAGTTTCAACTGGAATAGTAGTTGAGTTCTTGTATAATTCAACGTATGCTTTTTCTTCGTCAGTTTCTACAGGTGCTGCTTGGTTCACTGTTATCCTCCGTAACCATTCTCTTGGGTCTTGGAAAATATCCACTCCACACACTTGACAATTGGCTAAAGGCAGTACAATATTGGGTGCTCCCAACTTGTCACCTGTTTTGACGACTGTAGATGCAGTTGAAGCGTATCCAGTTGCGTCTAACATCGAGAAATAGTTTGTTGTTAAGTCTCTAATTGTTAAATTCTTGGTGATTCTGGACTTGACAACAGTTGATTTAACAATAAACTGTTCCAAGTCAGTCAACTTTGAGTATGCTACTATTTCTGCAAAGAGCACTTCACGCAATGGGAAGTATATATGGTATTCTTCACCACGGAATGTTTCTGTACGGTCTGCAATCACTCGGTATAAGGAAGACCCTCTTCCCTTAACGGTTAATGCTATGATTTCATTGGCGATTCTTGTCATACTGTGACCATACAATATGGTTTGACATCCTTCCAAATGTGCTGTTCTGAGTGTTAACTCTTCAAATACTATAGTCAACAAATCTTCAGCAGAAGATTTGTTAGGGCATAAGGAAAGTAATTCCTGTAATTGATATTCCTTAGTGTTTTCCATCTTATGAGATATCCCACTAAATTCCTCATTGATGACAATCTTATGTAACATCTCTTGGTCTAAGATGTATGAGTCTAATGATAATACCTTATATTGGACATCCACCAGAGAGTATCTCTTGAGTAATTCAGGTAGCACATCTTGAACATTTTTATCAAGAGTATCCAATCCTGACTCATCGATGTAAAGAATGATCAACTCAAAGCCTTGTCTACCATCATGAGCTTCAGCTTGTTCTTGTAAAAGGGATGCCATGATATCGGTCAAAACCAATGAAGAAACTCCACTAGATAATGCCAATAATACCTTTTGAGTACCTAACCTATCAACTAAAGCTCCATACTTTACTTTATACCTATCAACTAACATCTGCTTTCTCTGCTTACCTTTAACAAACCTAATAAAACAGTTTGAACAGAACTTTTCTTTTCTAGTTATCAAAATAGCTGTTTCATCTTTGCAACGATTACAAGACTCTGTAGTCTCCGCATCCAAGTACGTTATAGGACTACCTGTATTCATATCTTTGCTTCTTTCAAATCAAATCCATCTCAATTAAAAAAGTGTGAAAAAAATCCAAAATATGAAACCCTGCAAAAAATCTTGAAACCCACACATACGAAAGATGAGTGGTAAAGACGGATCAATAGATGAAACAGGGAGTAAGAATGTGGATGTTGAAAAGAAAGGTTTAGACACCGATAAGGTTGAAACAGATACTTCTAAAATTGACTTCACAAGTGGTGAGAAGCTTAAGTTCTACCCAGATAATCCTGAGAACCATAGACATAAATATAGGTGGACAATGAAAGAACCATCCAAGTATTATGATCCTTGTGAGGAAAGTAGACAGGCTTCCTTGGATTGTATTCTTCGGAACCAAGAGGACAAAACTGTGTGCCAGGACTTTTTTGATGCTTACAAGGAATGTAAGAAGGACTTCTTCAACAAGAAGAAACAAGACAGAAAGGAAGGAAAAGGTGGATGGGGGTTTTGGTAATGGTAATAATATAATTGTTTGAATAATTATTACTTCAGGATCATTAATCAATCATCTTCACTTCTTGTTCTTCTGAATATCTTGTATAAATATCTTGAGAGTTCTTAAGTCAATTCTCATGTTCAGTTCTTAAGAGTATATTATTGTGTGCTGAGTATTCTGATTGAATAGTTGCTATGAAACGTTCTGTACATAGAATGGTGTACTACAATCATTCGGAATAAGAAAGTATGCTACATGTAAATAGAATAATATACTTTCATTCTTAAAGAGTAGTATACTATGTGTAAAATTAATTACATATAGGCAATACACAACATGTATATACTATACTACATGTAAATACACTACCTGTAAATATACTACCTGTAAATATACTACCTGTAAATATACTACCTGTAAATATACTACCTGTAAATATACTACAAGTTATAATATGCCTATGCATCAATTGTGAAATAAAAACCTATAAAAGTAACCTTCCCTAATACCTAAATTGAATTGAAATAAATTATACCATTGATCTTAGAGTATCAATGAAAATCTTCCTATTTTGTGGACATAGCCACCTTAAATGTCCATTCTTGAACACTTCCCTCTTTAAACAAACGCAAACGATTGATTTTCTCCTCCACTCAGACTATTCCTTGCAAAATCACTAGCAACACCATACAACTGACTCATGAATGGTGGTTGTCTGTTAGGATCCAAGTTCGAACTATCGTAAGCTCCAAGTGGTGCATTCATACACTTCAGCCACTCTTGGAAGAATTCCTCGTACTCAGTAGGAACTGACAGTGCACGGTAGCTTGTGTAATCAAATCTGCCGAAAAAGGATCCAAAATGACGGATGTATGTAGTCGAGTTTTGGATTTCCAATTGTCCTGTTTTCCTGTTCAATGAGCAGAGTAAGTCACACTTCGTGTCCTCATTTTCCTTTCTTGGGTGCGCTGACCCATCTTGCATCTTGATGATATTAAATATCTTTTCATACCTTTCGTGTCCACTTCCAAAGTCATCTAATAATCCTTTACTTTTGATTAAGTTCAATACGAAATCAATAAAGTTGTCCAATATCGAAATCACATCGACTTTTATAGTGAACAATACGTAGTTGAGCTGAATGTTAATCAAAGTCACAGGTGAGTCCTCAATGAGTTTGTCACTGAGTGCATTTGTGAACTGAAACTCCCAGTCGTCAACATATTTACTATGCTTGTTTGCGTACTCCATAGATTCGAACGACTCAATCAAATCGCAATGTTTCTTGCTCTTGTAATTGGCACGAATACATGAAAATCCTTCCATGAGCCTCAAGTAGAAATGCTGGATTTCATTGGCTGCACCTGTCATTTGTTTCTTACTCTTCTTGGAACTGTTATCAATATCAGTTTCTGCAAATTTCTTTACCAATTCCTCCAAATAGATAAACATGTAATCTTCCTTGAGTTGAACAAATGGGTTGATTCGGAGCCAGGAAAGTAACTGTGACCGTATCATATTGGATCTATACTTTGGAAACCGAATACACAAGGGGTCCCAGTTCTTATCGTCATCATGCATGAACCTCAAATCTTTCTTCTTAAAGTCAATGATACACCCAGTAACAAAAAAGTCAAAGTATTCACCAGCAAAGATGTTATCTTCTTGAGAGCTAAGATTATGTGTGAACTTCTCCTTGATTTCCTTCATTAAAAAAACTCTTTTTGAAAGGTTGGAGTTGAGTGGGAGATCATAATAACTGAAAGGAAAGAACTCTGCAAAGTTGAAGAGTCGGTCCCAGTTTTCGATATTCGATAAATGCTCATCCGTGTGTGCTCTAAAAATTCCCTCCAAGGTTTTGCTTGTGTTGTTTACGTTAGTGATTTTGAGGTCAGCATAGAACGGACTTGGATCTAGATGTTCGAGTTGAAACGATGATCCAGATTTGAGGAAGGAAGAAAATTGTGAGTTGAGAATACTATCCACTTCTTTCAGACTCAAATCATTCAAACACAACAGATGGTTTTTGAGTACTGGACATCTTTCGTTGTTGTTTGTATTGGTAACCTTCTGTTTCTTTTTGGGACTCAACTTCTCCTTGGAGTTTGTTCTACGTTTATTGCTAATACTGTTGAAACTCGACGCAACACAAGCAGCAGGGGCTGGTGGATCCATTGAGATGTCTCCACGGTTTCTCTTCTTGAGAAAATCGTTCATTGCTGACTTATAGTCTGGGGATAACCAACCAGTGGTTCTAAATTTTTCCCGTTTGGCTAATACAAGTTTCCCAATTTCTGGTCTTTTGTCTTCAATCATAAATATAGGCGATTTAGCCAGTGAGTGTTTGAAAGACTTAAGAGTTTCAAGTAGTGTCTCCATTTCCTTTGCCATGTGTAAGAAGTTGGTGTTGACAGTTTTCAATTGTGCTAGTTTGACCTTTTTCAACTGCTCAGGATTTAAAGTTGATTTTGAGATTGCTGATTTCCCAGTACTACCTCTAATGTTGGATGAGAAGTTACGGTATCGTATAGCATTTTGTCTCAGTAAAGGTAATGCGCTTGGTCTTGGTATTTGTTGTTGTTGTTGTTGCTGTTGTTGCTGCTGTTGCTGCTGTTGCTGCTGTTGGTTCTGATTTGGATGTTGACGTGACAGTGGCGATGGTAAGAACGTTTCGAGCAAGGTTGAGTTTTGTCTGGCAGATCTTAAAAGTAAGTTTTGGATTGATTGCTGGGCAGCTGTGCCAGGGCTGTTTAATTGAGGGGTTGTTGCAGTTTCTGTTGGAGCGTTCGAGTTGGAAGAAGTGTTTAGTGGGACTGATTCGAGGTAGTCGATAAAGTCTATTGCTCTGCGTACAAGCAGTCTGGGTCTTTCGCCAGTGGCCAGGGTGTGGAATTGTTGTTGTTCTTCTTCGTTTGCGTCGACAAAGTATTCGTCACGCACCACTTCGTCACCTTCTTGTGATATATCGCTGTCAAAGTCCATTTCTTCTTGGACACTGTGGTCGTTTAGTGCCAGGTGCATGCGCATGGGCCTACTGTATATTTCTTCGACGACGTTACTTTCGTATTCTGTGGCGTTGAGGTCGTCATCATCGTCGTCATCGTCATCTTCCAGTGAGCTAGCAATGTCAGTGTAGTAGTCAGGTAGTACCAAGTGGTCCAACTGTTGATGGGCAATTCTACGGGATCTCAGGACGCCGAATCTGTCCAGGGAGTCAGCACTGATGTTGCGGAGTTGCGAAGGGATGTTGTTGATGGCAATTCCACGGGCAAGGGACCGGGGGTGAGATCGTGCGTTTGCGGCTGGTCTGTAGTTACGGAAGAAGTAATCTGACATGATGTTGAGGGAGTTTAGTCTGGTACCTATACCATGCACTGAAGTGTGTCTGTTTGAGCTTGTGTAGTGGGGGATGTTGTATCTTCCGTGGTTGACTGGTGGTAATTCGTTGCTAGGAAAGTCCAAGTTTGTGTTTGAGGAGGAGCGAGGAGACGTAGCTATGGTTGTGTTTGGATTGCTAGGCGATGGGGCTTGGTTTGTAGGTTCTGGAGCTGGGGTATTTGAAGAAGGAGACTGGACAACTCTTGAAGTTTCAGGACTATTTGATGTGGAGTTATTTGTCTGAAGTGAGTTGCTTTGAGATTGGCTTTGAGATTGATCCAGATTTTGCCTTTGGTTCTGGAGGAGTGTTCTTGTGATCCAAAGGTTACCGGGGCCTAGAGTAGACCTAGTGTTATTGCCATCTGGTGGCATGTTGGGTGAGGAAGGCGGCGGCATAATCACTGCTGTAACCAAAAATTGGAATCTGTTAATTTATCATGTCGCAAAGTCCCAAACATTTGCGACAGAAAAAGTGGAAACTTTACAAATTCGACAAGACATTTATGACACACATATAGCAGAGGACTTTTGTAGTATTGGGAGTACCTTACATGTAAATGCAGTTAAATTACTTAAACAAATATAACAATAGCAAGAGGTTTTATTGTATTATTCGTTAGATCTTTGATGGTTGTGTTGATTTGCTTTTTATTATTAATTGTACAATATAGTGTAGATAATAAGTGTAGTGATGAATTACAAGGTGAGATTATAGAGTAGAATATGTTAGGTGGTGGTGATTATAATGTATAGAATATAGAAGATGTGAAACTGTTATAAAGTGAAGTGCTTTTCATTATGCTTTATCATATAATGTGTTCATGTAGAGTAGAGGATCATAAAGTTCATTATATAGGTCCATTTATTGGACCATTTATTGGACCACTAATAGGAACCATTAAAAGGCCCAAGTAAAGGACCATTTAAAGTTCATTACATGGCAAAGGTTTTGGTTAAAAAAACGTAAAGAGTCATAAACCTATTACAATATTCACTTACAAAGTATCTTATAAAGTGCAATATAATATCCGGGAACATTACAAAGGATCACATAAATCAATTGTAATATATAATTACAGTGTAATTTGAAGTGCTAGAGACACTTAAATTAATACGTTACGCCATATATCACATTACTAAGATAACCACAAGACTCAAAAATTTATAAGCCCAATATTCTCGTCATCCATGACATTATATATGACATTTTGAACTACTATTGACTTCCATATGCTCGTGTATTCTCCACACTAATGAAGCCTTAAGAGTGAAACTCAATATCGCGTGAATTTTTTTTTCAGTAAAGCGTTACTAAGGACAATACAGTCATTGTAGGGACAACAGTGAAGGTCACTAAACAACACAATTTGTGAAAGGTGCTGAGTTCTATATAAATTCAATTGAGTGTAACATTACAAACGTTACTACATTCCGCTCATGGTTTCATCTCTATTCTTTATTCGTCCTTCTTTGTTTCTTTACTTTGCTGCTGATCGATATTTTTAAAGACTCTTGTGATTAAACTTTAGTGCTACCTTACGTTCAGTCTAATACTTTATATACAAGTGTGTGTACATAACATAACTTGGCTCTAAATGTTCTTAACGTATATTAAATCTCACCCTTTCAATCTCCGTGTTCTCGTCTCTGGGTGACGTCTGTCCTCTTCTATTGGATATACCTATGCCCTATACCAAATGGGTAAACTATCTGGCACATAATTGCTAAGCTTATGCCCTCCTTCTCCCACAAAAATTCCCCTCAAATACCACACTCACACAACACCACACCGGAAATATCACTACTACCAGCAAACAACACTGCAAACCATCCACCAACCTAACGCACTAACTCCCACTATTGTTCCACTTTCTTTTTAAAATGCCTCCCTTTATGTTTACCTCCTTGTGCGTTTCACATCCTCAAATCTGCATGTCACCTCTACCCACAAAGCTCCCTACGATCACAAACTCTTCACCTTAGTGGTCCATCTCTACGTACTCTCTTACTTGGAAAAATTTCATCTGTTAATCGTCTGTACCCAATATTCTAGCCTTTATTTTCAACATTCCTCTCTCTAAGGTTAATCAATGTGGTGGCTCTTACTTTTTTGTTACAAAATATGTGAGTCTATTACTTCATCTTGTGCAAAACTCAAATCTCTCCATTCCCTTACTTCTCTATAAACTATGCAACTATCTATCTACTATCTCCATTCTCCTCTACTTCTACTTCTTCTACTTCTTCTACTTCTTCTACTTCTTCTACTTCTTCTTCTTTTTATTATTCTCTCTACCTTCTCCCTCCCCCTCCCCTCCCCATACTTCATTACTAATTACTAATTACTCTGCCTCCTTGTTCCTCTATCCTATTTCTACCCCATCTTCTCACTACTTCTCTCCCTCACCAACTCGCTTATATTCCAGCGAAGCAAAAAAAAAAAAAAAAAAAAAGTAACAAAATAACAGAAGGTTAAAAAAAATAGTAAACAGCTCTTGTTTAAAGCACCGTGATAGAACGACCTTGGAGTTAGGAGAACCGATTTGATATATCACGACAGAGGTAGTTAATAAGTAACACGAGCATTCGCCATGTCTTCAGGGGCCGTGTATATATGTATTAAGCAGTTTAACGCCCGATTAGGGGATGAGCTTAGTTTGAAAGTGGGAGATAAACTAGAAGTGCTTGCCGATGATAGTGAATATAATGATGGGTGGTATATGGGTAAGAGTTTAATAAGTGGGAAGGTTGGGTTGTATCCAAAGTCATTTACTCAAATAGTCCAGGACCCGCTGCAGGGTCCTTTACTTCGGTCTAGGTCGAGGAAAGTGGGTAGCGTAATCACCACCAAGAATAGTCCCCTTCCCCCTTCTCCAAAACAAGTGCCTACGCCACCTAAAGTAACCTCACAGAGTTCGGATAAAGTCAATAAAACGATGAACGACATTGACAAGGCTCTCCAGGAATTGCAAATTAACCTGACCACTATGGATTCCACTTCAAGCTACGACACAAGCCATGGTGAAGCCGACGCAACAAACCCACTCAGTACCTTGACCTCTTTATCTACAAGCAACTTGGCTACTACATCAAATAATTCAAACGGACACGAAAGAACAACTTCAGTCCAATCATTGACTGAAGACTTGAACCCACTAAAAGCCTCCGAATGGACACCACAACAAGTTTCCTCGTACTTTGCAATCGTGCTCGGATTCGACTTGGAAGTAGCAGGCAAGTTTGCCCGCCACAAAATCACTGGTGGCATCCTTTTCCAACTCGACTTGGCACACTTGAAAGAATTGGAAATCGACTCATTCGGTACAAGGTTCGAAATCCACAAGGAAATCGAAAAATTAAGACAAATCTCTACGAGAAACGCAAAACACAAGAGCATGAGTAGATCAAGCAGTCTCAAGAAAAATGGAAGCCAAAGTGGTATCAAAAGCAACTCCTCCATCAATAATAGCGTGAACGAAATCAGTAGGAGTATCAGTGGGAAAATCCCAGAAAACTCACCCCGCGCACAATTATCACCACGCGACACTTCAAAACATCTCTCCATGCTTATCCCACACGACGATGAAACAAAGAACTCAACCTCAAATGGCCTTGCTCTGGGAATGTCGTCTCCAGGATTATATAAAAGTCACCAAAGGAAAAGATCACAGTCATTGGATAACCTTAGCGAAAAGAGAGCCTCGACATACCATAGTAACCAATCCGAGATGGCGTTCACATCTCCACGCAGAGCCCCAGAACCACCTTCTCACGCCAGTCCTTTGAATAAAACATACAAGTTTGGTGGTAGTCCAGATGGATACTTGCAGCGTGCAAACGGAGCAGCAAGTAGACCTAGTTCTTCGGTCTACGAATCATCAATGATCAGCCACAACAGAAACGTCTCCGGCGCATCAAACGGTAACACCCACCACCGCCGTAACTCGTCTGCGATTTCTGGATACAACACAACAAACGGCTCCACTGTAGGAAACACCCCTGGCAGTACCAATGCACACACTGCTGGAAACACTCCAGGAAGCGCAACCGGTAACACAGCTGGGAACAGACACTCTGGCTTCTTCCTGTTCTTCACAGGAGGAAGTAACGATGAAAAGAACAAGAAACTACATTCCAACAATTTGTTTAAGGACCATGTCGACTTGGACAATGCACTTGACGATGACAGCGAAAATGATATTGAAAATGATAGTGATGCGTTCCTCATGAATGCAAGTTCCTCCACCAACATCTCGACACACGGGAAATTGACTTCTCCAGTCAAGGTCAAGAGAGAGAACTCTCTCTTCTCACCAAAGCAACGTAAATCGATGATTAGTGAAGCTAACGATTCGATAGAATTGGAAGGTAATGCGGGATACTCACTGCCCAAAAAACTGAAGTCGGTATCGTACAAGAGTCCAACTTCAGCCAAAAAGAACGAACTTAAGGATGAAAAGAGATCGGCCTCCGATTCAGTAGGAATGCTGACAAGCACCTCTGGTAATTCAGGACCTGTTTCAAGGTTGAAGACCTTGAGAACCACTTCAACACAAAACTTCCGTAACTTGACACAATCCAAGAAACTGAAAACGTCTGCTTTCCAAGAAGGTATCCGCGAGATTGCACCAGATGAGGCGACTAAAACAGCTAGTCACAGTGGTTGGATGTCCAAGAGATCAGGTAACACATTGAGCTGGCGCTCAAGATACTTTACTCTCCACGGAACAAGATTATCATACTTTACTTCGATGAAGGAGAAGAAGGAGAAGGGTTTAATTGATATCAACGCACACAAGGTTATTCCAATCAACCCAGATACCGAGAATGCCAATAATGACAAGTACGTTGCGTTGTACGCTCTGTCGACTGGGTATGGACGTTATTGTTTCAAGATTGTACCTCCTGCTCCTGGTTTCAAGAAGGGATTAACTTTCACACAACCAAAAACACATTACTTTGCTGTGGATACTATTGAAGAGATGCGTGGATGGTTGAAGGCATTGATGATTGCAACTATTGACATTGACGATTCTGTGCCTGTAGTGAGCAGTTGTTCTACACCAACAGTCAGTTTGAGCAAAGCACAAGAATTGTTGGCCAAGGCCAGAGAGGAGACAAGATTAAAGGACGAGGAGTTGAGAGCAAAGGGATACTTGCGTGATGGTATTCCAACATCGCAACCTACGGCAGCGTTAGGTTTGGAAAGTGACTATGGAAGTTACTTGCACGAGCTCAACACTGATATCCAGACTTCGTTGGACCTGAACACATCTCCAAACATTGATTCTGTAGATGAGACAACTGTTTCTTCGATTCCATTGAAGAATGGACATATGAGTGGGATCAGCACTGGATCCAATGGTATTGGAAACTTGAATGGGAATGGAAATGGAAATGGAAATGTCAACAGTAACGGTAATGGTAATGGAAACGGAGTTCACCCCAAGTTAACAATCGACACTACGTCTGTTGCATCTAGCGGTAACAAAAATTATACAAAAACACCACTGACTCCACAAATCAGCCAATCTAATGGCAGTGGTGGATTTGCATCACCATATTTATTAGCATCTGGATTGTTGTCACCAAAGTCTGGTCACAGCGGACAGAGTGCTACGTCCCCTACCACCACAGGCACCCCCAGCTCTAGTCTGAGAGCAACCCCAATCGACTATTTCCAAGACCACCCCATACTGTCATCTAATACACTGTTGACACACCACGACTCAACTCCAAAGTCTGTATTTTCAAACAGCACAGGGAGAGTTCTCAGTGGGAGCAGGAAAAAGAGCGCCTCAGATAAGATGATGGCGTATACAAGTGATAGTGCGGGAAATCATACATTTGTGATTAAATCAAAGAAATAGAATGGCTCATTTGAGTAAATTGAGTTTAATGGACACTTTAACGCAAATGTGGCCTTCTAGTTTTTTGATTTTGGCGTGGTTTTGGGTAGGTGTCATTGGATATTTTGGGATTACTGGGCTTTGCAAGTATGCAGAGACAGACATGGTATTTAATTTGTATTTACGTTCTGGAGCTGGGATTGTTCTATTAATTTGATATGAGATTTTTATATGAGAAAGAGAATGAGTGTGTAAATGTAGTGATAACGTGAGGTTGGGGGATGTTAGAAAAGGTACAGATTAGGTGTATTAGATGGGAGATAATCAGGCTCAAAACTGAGTGAAGTGAAGTATAACTATCGATGAACTTTTGTCTTATGTTTAATAAAGGATTAAAAGGTATGATTAATGAAACATGGGAATTCAAACTAATAATAATGACATGTGGTTCAATGCAACTGTTCGCAAAGATATGCTGGAATGCGTTAAATTAAAGTGTTTTAAAGAGTAATGTGTATAGTTTAATTAATAATAATAATCAAACTTCTTTATTAGTGCAAGTAGTCAACGTGCGTGGTTCGATCGTATTGATATAAGTGTCTTGTAACTTCAAATGTATCGTTAAAATGATTCCGTATTCCATTTTGTATGGTTGCAAAAAGTTGTAGATTTCTTTAGAAATTCAACGAATATTCATGAATATTTTAAAGTTATCTAAAGATACTGGTAAGTAATCATTAGTCAATGGTACTTTAATGATTCTTTAGTGAGGTTTACCTATGAAGATGTTCAGTGGAAAGATTAACACTAATACGAGAGTTCTTTTAATTGTTTCTGATGGTGCTAATTCAGGTTGAATATTAATCAAGTAATAGGGCCATAAATTAGAGACCTGACACTCTTTAAGTACATTGCATAGTTTATGTACTTGTGAAGCATTCCTTTATACCTCGTCATTGAGGTAATTATATTTTGAAACTTCCCTGTTACAATCTCTTCACTATTATAAGACACCAGTATTACACTAAGGCACATAGAGTACTAATACAATTTCGTTTCATAATAATACAAACAACCCAACAACTACATCAACTTGTCAGCTCATCAACTTATCAACTCAACTACTCAAAAATATACTCGATACTTCCAAATCCAACCATCTCTCCACATATCAATTGAGCTCCAAGAATATCACTTTCTTCATAATACACAATAATCCAATTCAATGTCTATATGAAACACCTAACACCTCACACCTCACACTTTGGTCAACCAATTCAAATACAACACAATCTGTTTCATCCAATATTCTCACCACATTACTACTCATCTCACACTACACTTCAATCTGATCTTCGATCCAAACTTTAAATTCATAGGATTTTTTTGTTTACAAATTGGATCAAGAGATCAAAAAGAAGGATTCGCAGAGCCATCAGTGACTAACTATACTGGGAAGAAACTATAAGCAGCAGAAGTGTTTCATTAATATTATAAATGTCTGCAGATTCTTCATATGTTCAGCAGCATTTGCGATCTATTATAATCCATTCGTTAGATACATTTAACTATTCCAATGCTGAGTTTGCATGCGAGCGTTTAATTGCCATGGATGGTAGTAACTTGGCCCTGGTTCACTTGTACTGTCTCACCTTGTATTATCAGGGAAAGTACAAGTCAGTCTACAGCAAGTTGGTCGATTTACTCCACCATGATCACTTGGGTTGTTCCTTTCTATTTGCAAGAGCATGTCTTAAGTTGAAAAAGTACAAAGAGGGTATATATCAGTTGCTCAAATTGAACTATTTGTATAATGAGTCGAGTTTGGAACTGCAGCAGGAATTGCAACAGCAGCTGCAGCAACAGGCTCCAAACAGCGCTGGTAGTAGTAGCAGTAACAACAGTACACTGAACAACTTATTGAATGAAGTACCAAACACACCCTTCTACTTTGCAACAGCGACCCAGAAATTCCACTACGAGCAAAGACGCTCAGTATTACCCGACTCATCTGCCGTCTACCACTTGTTGGGTGACCTTTATAGGGGAATCAGCGATGTTAAAAATAGTGCGTTGAACTACTCACAAGCGCTCAAGTTCAACCAATTCGACTTTGAAGCATTACAAGAGTTGTGCAAATTGGGAGTCAACGTAAGAATCAAGTCCATCTTTAAACAGAGCCAGTTTGGTGTGTTGAATGCACATGATGACATTCTTCAAAGTGTTAATTCTACAAAGAATAGCAGCGGCTTCTTATCTAACCCATTTTCTAATAACTTGGAAACACCCACAGTAATCCACCCAGACGATAATTTCACCAGCGGAGTATCCACTCCACGGATCAAGTCAATACCTGTACCGGATGCCCCGCTACGGAAGTCGAACTTGAACACTTCAGGTAACCATTTTGAATTCACCAAACCAAGTTTCCCTATTGCCGAGGCTGACAAGAAACACAAGAGAGAAAACACATTCTCGCGAATCACCTCCAGGTTAATATCACAACCACCTCCTCCACAAAGCTCAAGCCAACTGCAATCGAAAAACATAGACACTCCTGCCAAAAAGTACAATGGGGTCCGGGGTACACTTAAGAGAACGAGTTCCCACAATGAAGGCAGCATCCATGGAACCGTCTCGTCTGCCGGTGGATCCATTTCATCGTCGACACTGACAGGATCTCCACATAATGCTCTTTCGATGATGACCAAAAAGGATATTTCGCGAAGCAATACCTACTTGATTAAGTTGTACACTGTATTTGCCAAGAGTTACAAGTGTATGACCAAATACGACTGTTACAAGGCCATACGATTATTAGAATCGCTATCAGAGTCCGAGAAGGAGACCTCAGCATGGGTGCTCAGTAAATTGGGACGCCTTCACTATGAGATTGTCAACTACAAGCAATCAGAGTACTTTTTCGTCAAGTTGCGTAAGTTAGACCGTACGAGGTTGGAGGATATGGAGTACTATTCGACCATGTTGTGGCATTTACACAAGAAGGTTGAGTTGACGTACTTGTGTAATGAACTCCACGATTTGGATTCACGGTCTCCAATCACCTGGTGTGCCATTGGTAATTTGTTCTCACTTACTCGTGAACCAGACGAGGCTATCAAGTGTTTCAATAAGGCAACCAAGTTGGATGAAAACTTTACGTATGCTTATACGTTGAAGGGACATGAGTATTTTGGGAATGACAACTACGAGATGGCATTGGAGAATTTCCGGATTGGATTGCTTATTGATCCACGCCATTATAATGCAGTGTATGGTATTGGGATGGTGTGTATTAACTTGGGAGATTACCACAAGGCAGATTACCATTTCCGGAAAGCAGTTCTGATCAACCCTATTAACATTATTTTGATATGTTGTGTTGGTATGGTATTAGAGAGGTTAGGAAAGAAGAACTTGGCGTTACGTCAGTATGAATTGGCCAATAAATTGCAGCCATTGAATCCATTACCTATTTTCAAGAAGGCACAATTACTTTTTGCCATGCAACAGTTCCCACAAGCACTCAAGAATTTTGAGATCTTAAAGGATTTGGCACCAGATGAAGCTTCTGTCCATTTCTTATTAGGGCAGTTGTACAATATCCAGAATGATAAGTTCAGTGCAATCAAAGAGTTTACGATTGCATTGAATTTGGACCCAAAGGGTAATTACTTGATTAGAGAAGCGATGGAATCGTTAAAGGAAAAGTAAGCATACTGAGGTACGCAAATAAGGTGATACGATGATAAGAAATTACTTGGTGTATTGGTAATAGGGGAATTACATTTGAAGTAACGGAAGTGGACGAAGATTACACGACTAATCACGACAAGACTGATCACGAGAAGACTGATACTGATCCCGACTAGCCAACATAAGGAAGAGCTGACTTTTTTTTTCGCAAGCTTGAAAACCAGATACAAAAGTGGGGAGCTTATCGTAGAATGTGATTCTTTCAAATTGAATGGGATTTGATTTCTTTAAGAGTTTATGCATTGTTTACAAAAAGATCATCAAAGAGACGAATGGGCCTATTGAAGAATAAATTACTAAGGGCAATTGTTTACTGAAAGGAGAATGGAGAATAGAAAGGAATAGCTGAGAATGTTAATACAATAACCTCCTCACCTCTGCTCTCCTCTGATTTCCTGGGCTACAGTTGCCACGGAAAAGTCGCCTCAGTTGACGTAAACCCAGGGCAATCCGATACCTGTCGCATTTGTGGGTGGTAAAACACTGCGAACCAAAAGTGTTTTGTGTTCCACCAAAAGTACTTCGTGCCGAGTCGTGTTTTTTTTTCTCTTGTCGAGAGAGCTTGTGGAAACAGCCGTACAAGTAACAATAAGTAAGGTGGGTATAAGCAAGAGAACACAGTATCAACAGCAACAGAAGAGGAGGCTTGTTCTATTGCCAAGTCACAATAAACTCGTAAAAATCTGAAACATAGAAAGAAACTATAGTAAGTAACAGTAGTATAAAAAGATTGAGTTAAAAGACAAAAGTATGGACGTTTTTTCACAAAAGGAATAATAATCTTAAGTGGGACATATAGGAGATGTACCACATCGCGTTCCTTTGTGTTTAATTTGTCTCTGTAGATGGAAATGGACAGTCTTGTAGGCCTTTGAGGACTGTGGATTTTTGACTTGTTTTTCGAGATCAACATCAAAAAAGATCCAAACAAAATTTTCAATACATTAAACCCATAGGAAGGCAGATCCAGCCCTAGAAACCACAACGATGAGGATACTAACGTTTCTCCTAGTGGCTTTGGCCATGTGTTTTCAGAGCGTGTGTGCTTTTGATTTTCGTTTCAAGCCCAATTTTTATACCCATGGGCAGACTGTTGAGTTGTTAGTAAATAAGGTTGAATCGGACCATACACAGTTACCGTACAGTTATTATAGTTTACCTTTCGTGTGTCCTCTGACATCGGACACCAAGGCGTTGCCCATGTCCTTAGGAGCAATATTAAGAGGCGATCGTTTATGGCAAAGTAACTATGTGTTACGTTTTGGTGTGGATATGCCATGTATGAGATTATGTGATTTCATTGCCAATGAAAGTGGTCTTCGTAAGGCAACTCAGTTGATTAAGGATGGATATGTTGTGCAATGGTTAGTAGATGGATTACCAGGCGCAACAACCTTCTTGACTCTGCATAACAATAAGCATTATGCTGCAGGCTTCCCTCTTGGGTTTGTTGAACTGGGTGTGTCTTACTTGTACAACCACGTCATGTTGGTGTTCAGGTATCACCGTGACAAATCCACAGGTCAATACACCATTGTTGGCTTCGAAGTATACCCAAAGAGTGTCAGCGATGAGACATGCCCTGGCTCTTCCAAGTCTTACAAGAACTTACCTGTGTCTGTTACCAAAAAGGCATTGGATGCTGCAAAGGCAAAAGATACCCCATACAAAGCTAGAATCCCATGGACATACTCAGTATACTGGAGAGAAGATAACTCTATCGAATATGACCAAAGATGGGACATGTACTACCAAAACGAATCAACAACATCTAACCATAAAATACATTGGTTGTCGATCATAAACTCATTAGTACTTGTTGGATTACTCTCATTGATCGTGGCACTTGTTCTTATTAGAGTGTTAAAGAAAGACATCAAGTCTAAACAACAAGAAGAAGTGTTACCTACCAACAAAGAAGACTCAAACAATAGTTGGAAATCCCTTGTAAATGATGTCAGTGTTCCACCTAGATTAGGATTATTGCTCACACTCTTGGTGACAAGTGGAATCCAAATGTTGGTTGCAAGTGTCGGTGTGATATTCATGTGCATCGTCAACAACAACTTCACCGTCGCTGGAGGATCCCGAGGCTTTTTCAACAACTACCAAGGATCCATCTACTCAATCTCTATATTTTTCTTTATTATATCTGGTGCTGTATCATCATACTTTGGTATAATATTGCACAAGATGTTCCACAGTGGTCAATTGAACACTGAATACTCAGCCAGAGGAACAATCTCGTTATCGATCATCTTTAGCGGAACAATCCCAAGTGGAATCTTTGGGGTCGTATTATTTTTGAACTTTTTCATCTGGGCTAAACAATCGTCGTATGCACTTCCATTAGGAACTATAGTTGTTCTCATTGCCTTGTTCCTTGCCTTGGAAATACCATTGGGAATCTACGGTGGTCTCTTGGGTAACGTTCGCAAATTCGACAAGAAATCAATCTTCAACACCAACGCGAGCAAAGGAGAAAGTAAACCAGTATTCACATTAAGACAAAGAACAGGAGACTACCTCCGAATAATCTTCTCCAGATCATGGATCAACAACCCATTAATAAGTACATTAGTTTTTGGATTGATACCGTTCTTCATCGTCTATGTTGAGTTATCCTTCGTTTTCAACTCAATATGGTTCGAGAAAACAACCTTCTACTACATGTACGGTTTCTTGTTTGTTACCGTGATATTGCTCATCACCATTATCGTCGAGAGCACGATTATTGCAGTGTACATCTCGTTAGCTGCATACAACAACGCCAGCTGGCATTGGTTGAGTTTCAGAGTCGGCTCAAGTGTCGGTTTCTACATTTATTTATACTCCATCTTCTACTTTGTTGTGAACTTGGACGTCAACGACTTTTTCAGTGGATTGTTGTACTTCATTTACATGGCAATCGCCTGTTTAATGATCAGTTTATCATTTGGTGCAGTGGCAACAACAACTGCTTTAGTCTTTATCAAGAATATCTACAGCGCAGTGAAAGTCGATTAGAGTTGCACCACACAAATACATAGAGTTTTTTAATAATAAATTTTTGTAAATGATTTTGCTATTGAAAGAGTGCTACTAACGGCCCTCTTAGTCCAAGGACGAAGCACCAGTAATGATATCAACCAATTCGTTGGTAATGACGGCTTGTCTGGTTCTGTTGTACAAGATGGAGTAGGAGTTGATCATGTCACCAGCATTCTTGGAAGCATTGTCCATAGCGTTTCTTCTAGCGGAGATTTCGGAAGCGTAACCTTCAGCCATGGAGGAGAAGATGGAGTTGGCCAAGGAGAACTCGGACAAGGTTTCAGCGATACCTTCGGATTCCAACTCGTACTTGCTGAGACCTGGGGCCTTCTCAATGGCATCGGCAGCAAAGACAGCAAACTTGGTTGGCTCGAAAGAAACACCTGAAAGGAACTTGTTGTGCAACACCTCAATGTCTTGGTATTGACCCAACTTGGTGATTTCGTCGGTGATTAAAGCAACCTCGTTGAAGGTTGGGGCTTCCTTACCAACACCGTTGAAGGACAACTTCAACTTGTCAGCGTGGGTTCTTAATAATTGAACCTTGACCTTGTCACCGATGGTGACAATGTCGACGTTACCGTTCAAGGCTTCGGTTCTCTTTCTGGCAGCCTTGGCGATTTGGGAGTGGATGGATCCACACAATCCCTTGTCGGAGGAAACAACAACCAACAAGGTCTTTTCACCTTCGGCAGCTTCTGGCTCGGCGTTCTTGTAGAATTCAGCGTCAGATTCGTTGAAGACTCTTGAAGCTTGCATGGCTCTTTGGGCCTTGTTCAATCTAGTAGAAGCAACAATCTTCATGGTGTTGGTGATCTTCTCAATGTTCTTAATGGACTTAAGACGCATTTCAATTTCACGCAATGTGGCATAGTTTCTAATCTTGTTAGTATTAATATTCTTTGTTAAAGGTTTATTCATTGGTTTGTTTAATCTTGATTTACTAAAATGTTGATGTGTATAATTTTAATACTGATTCTTATTCCGATTCTCATTCTAATTCCCATCTTGATTCTCCTTCTGATTCACATTTCTAATTCACATTCTAATTCTCTTGTCTCATCCACTAATCATCCTATTCATCCTATTCATCTTGTCCAATCTTCAATTCTCTTCATCTAATATTCAATCAATAATCTCTCAATTCAATCAGTCAATTCAACGCCAAATGAATTAAACATCCCTCTATCAGTCTCTTAGTACATACCTAGCACCGGCAGAGCGGGCTACTTGAGTGACACCTGAACGAAACATATCTCTAATTAATTACAAGCTTGTCAGTAATTTTTCTCCAAAATTTCTAGACAACAACCGATTTTTTTTCAACCATCCACGCTTTTGATTGGTTCGTTGGTTTGGCCAAAGTACACGACTTGTGTACTTTGACAGAGGTTATGTAATAGAGAAGTGTATTGGCCTATAGATAAAGGAGAGGTTCAAGTAGAATGGGATGAAACCTATAATACACATAGCAGTATCATCACATATGCATCTACAAACTCATTGATACATATGTATCATCAGTTAAAAAGTTCAATAATTGAATATTCTGTATGGGTGGTTTGACTACACTGAAAAAACTCTAGTATACATATCAGTGTATATACAAGTATATACAGCATCCAAGAATAATTATAATGCACAGGTAATCCGGTGGAGGATTGAATTATTTCGAAGGATCGTTCTTCTGGTAGCCCAAGTAGCCTTGTAATGGGTAGCTTTCGAGCATTTTCATGTACTTCAATACCAATGGTTTACAGTTTTTCTGTGCATCGTCTCTATGGTATGTCTTGCATTTTTGAATAGCATCATGGGTGATTCTCAATTCATGGCTTCTTATCCATTGTTCTCTCATCATCGATGATCTGGCATCTTGGACCTCAGGGAACTTTTCGTAGTCGATGTCATCAAACGACACTAGTTCCGGTCTCTTGTGGTTATCGTAATTGTCCAAGCCTGTAAATTGTTAGTATCAAATGGTCAATGAAATATTGTTGAAAATTGGTGGTGCCAATCTGTTTCTTCCACTAATAGTCTTTAATACTTGTGTATACACGATACCACAACCTAACTCCAACATATCACTCGAAACATACCCATTCTTGCCTATCTTCTCGACCCTATACCTTTGTATTAGATTTTGGCGAATTTTTACTGGTGCAGCTTGTTCTTTGATGGTCGTGTCAAAATCAATTATATTGTCACGGGAATTTAGAGGCTTTTTCACGTGCCGTTGAAATTGTTCTCCATTTTTCATGTTTATGTTTTTTAGGAGACCACGAAATCAAAGGTAGAAAACGATTGGAAAGATGTCTAAGGAGAAGCTTGACAAGTCGTTAGAGAAGAAGAAGTCTAGTGGTGGTTCTGTTGCTCCATCTAGTGCTAGCAAATCGGAACTTATTTTCTCGCTCAATGCAAAATATATTGCTTATGCTCATTCAGGCTTTGCCTATTCTGCTTTTATTGCAGCTTTAATAGTTGGTTGTTCTTTACATTATTATAAGATTGTTGAGAACTCATCGTATGGGTATCCTGATGAATGGTTCCCAAGTGTTTCTGCTACAATTGGTGACAGATATCCTGAGAGATCCTTGTTCCAAGTCTTAATTGCACTTACTGCAGGCCCCAGATTTTTACTTTTGTTGTTTAACTTTATCTTGTTGTACAAGCCTGGCTCATCTGTTCCTTACATTGGATTGGTTTCTGGTGTTGTTAGAACGTTTACTTGTGGTGGCTGGGTTTACATTACGTCTACCGATGACCATGACTGGCATGATATCTTCATGATTAGTTATATAGTATTGACTATCCCATGGACAGTAACAACCACCATACTCTCTCCAAAGGGTTCGTGCGTGAGAAAGGGAAGATTCTACACTGGTTCAGCATTTTTTGCAACCATTGTTCCTTTGATTTACTGGTTCATTCAACACAAAGTCCACGACAGACCAGGCTCGTACTCAATTTATGCTTACTTTGAATGGGCATTGATCTTACTCGACGTTGGTTTTGACACCTGGTCGATTGTTGACTTTTCTCAGATTGAGATTAAAATCTATGGCAATGGAGTGCAATTGGCTGAAGCAAAACCAAAGAAAAAGGTTACTGCAGCCACCGATGAATTCACTAGCTTTGAATTCCTCATCAACTTGGCCAACTCCTTCTTCTTCTGGACTGTTATTTCCTCGTTATACTTGTGTGTATGGTACTTCCCATTATGGCACATGGGAATCTCAGGTTATGAAGCTGTAATCTTGTTACTTTTTATCTCCCCACTTATATCAGCCATCCCCCCATTGAAAAGATTGCTTTCAAAAGTAACATGTATCTTGAGATTATTGACTGTTTTATTTGGTGTTGCTTCCTACAAGTTCCCTGACCCAGAAACAAGACTTGTCCTCGTTAGTATTGCTTCTGGACTTGGTATTGTTTCCCTTAGCATTGAGCAATCGATTTGGTCTACTTCCCCACAGAAACACAGATCTTTTATTGCCACATTTACTCTTGGTTTATTAGGAACAACTGTTCTCAAGTTCTTGAACTATTCAAACAACCCATTCTGGGTGGTCATGCACGATGCCAACGGAGGCCAGAACAACGTTGGTGTTTTCTTTGGTATCGTGAGTGCAATCTTCACTCCAGGTGGATTATTTGACAGATTCATTTTGAGCAATAACAGAGCCTCCGCCGTCAAGACCACTCAACAGATCACTGGAGGATCTTTCTTCTTGGCTAGTTTAGGATTGGGAGGTTTCTTCTTCTCATTCCAATTGTATTTGACTGATTCGGCTGCCTTATCCATTTGGACATGGGAAGGGTTCCCAGTGAGAGGTCCAACTCCAATTACTGGTGCCCCATTCTACTTTGCAGCCGTTGCAATAGGTGTTTTGGCTACATTGAAGGTTAAAGACAATTCATTATTTACTTCTTGGTGGTACACTGCCTTTGGTATTGCAAGTGTTGCTGTTTTCCATAACTTCCAACACTGGATCGCCTATGGTGGTGCTATTGGTTACACATTCTATTTGACCACCATCGCACCTGTTATTTTCCAATCTATTGCAGGATACAACTCTTCATTAGTCTTTTTCTTAGCTTTCGTTTTCAACATTATCTTATCGTTGGCCAGTATTTGGATCGTGGCTTATGCCTTTGTTCCTGGTGGACCATTGTTGAGAGAAAGAACTGATTTGTTGTTGATCATGTCGCACACATCTGTATTGGCTGGTGTTCTCAACCACAAGTTGAAAGCTACGTCTATTGCAAACAACTTGGGACTCTCTAGCACCAAGCTGCTTGTTAAACACGCATTCGTAGCCACTACAGTTCTTTTAGCATTATCTACCTCTACATTCTTGAAGAGATATCAGGTTGAACCACACCAACCATACAATGATTCTTCCAAGTCTTTCACTGCTGGTATCTGGTGTGTTCACTTTGGATTGGACAATGACATGTGGTCCTCCGAAACAAGAATGGCCAATTTAATCAGAGAAGCCGAGGTTGACATTATAGGTTTATTGGAAACCGATACCCAACGTCTTATTGGAGGAACCCGTGACTTTACCCAAACCATTGCTGAAGAGTTGGGAATGTACGTAGACTACGGTCCTGGACCCAACAGACACACATGGGGTAATGCTTTGTTATCTAAGTTCCCTATCATCAAGTCACAGCACCACTTGTTGCCATCCCCAGTTGGAGAATTGGCACCTGCAATCCTGGCTACCTTGGACATTTATGGCGAGTTGGTTGACGTTGTTGTGTTCCACTCGGGACAAGAAGAAGACGAAGAAGATCGTAGGTTACAAAGTTTGGAGTTACAGAGGATCATGGGAGACTCTCCAAGACCTTTAGTCTTGTTGAGTTACTTGGTCACTGAGCCATTACAAGGTAACTACAACACATATGTCAGTGAAGGATCAAGAGTTTATGATATCGACAGCACCGACTGGGACAGATGGTGTGAATATATTTTGTTCAGAGACTTGAAGAAGGTGGCATATGCCAGAATTTCAAGATCCACAATCACCGACACTGAGTTGCAAATTGCCAAGTTCAAATTGTTGACTGAAGAGCAACGCAATGAAGACGACCGTGAATTTTTGTATGGAAACCACTTTGTGGACGAGGGAGAGATTGACGAAAACTTAAGAATGCCCCAATTGTTTAGGGGTGACGGTGTCAGAGGACACAGATACCATGTATTTGACGAGCCTAGGTACTTTGCTCAATAGTTTTTATTTCTAGACTTTTTAATTCTTAAGTAGAAATGAACAATTATGCATATTCTTTCTTAAGTCTCTATTAAACTTGACTAACTAATCTATAATTTCTTCCAACAAGTCTTGTACTTGTTGTTGATGCCTTATTTCATATAATTTGACCTTCTTTCTTATTCTTTTAATCTGCCATTTGATAGGGAGGAAAGGCAAGTATCCCTCTCTTTCTTCGTATAATTTAATTTCCAACCAAAGAGTCACAAATGCCCAGTAGCCAATATAACTGAGGACACTTCCGTAAGTTGCAGAGTTTGTCCATCCGAAAATAGCGTTGAAGACCATCCACCATCCGTCTTTCAAGCCATCGCAGCAATTGACGTGCCATACACTGCGTGCAATGTCGTAAGAGCCAGGCCCACTGCCGGTTTCGCCCACGTCTAACCCACCACAGCGTCTTACGTATTGTTCCAATTCCATGAACCATACACCACGCGACATTAAACCTGCACTAACAACGTAAAGGAAACATGTGGAGAAAATGAGAAAGTATTGTAATGACAACCTGTTCCCACCCTTGTATAAAACGTAACCTATAAGTGCTCCAAAGGCAAGACCTGCGATAATGGAGAATGGGATTGAGGATGGGGGTTGTGTCATACCGGCACTTCCAATAAATACCACTGCTTCCAACCCTTCTCTAAGGGTGGTAACAAGTGGGAGAATAGCAAGAAAGTATTTCTGTGTGAATCCTTTATGAGGTTTCTTGCTTCTCAGTTGGGCAGCAGAGCTGCCACTTGCAGTCAATGGTTGATTCGAGTCAATACTTTCACGTTGGTTGTAAGGTTCCAATTCTTGATCCTCTTGGCTATCCGCAGGTTTCACATAGTCATCATGGCTATCATAAGCATTACCCAATTTAATCCACCACTTGATTTTCATCACCTTGTTAATACGCAACAAGCCAATACCCATTACCGTGATAATACAAGAAGACAAAAGGGAAAAGATCCCTTCCCATAAACGTTCAGCATAAGCCCAATAGTCTTTCCCAATGAAATAGAAACACAAGACAAACACTAACCCTATGAAAAAACAAATCACCAACCCTAAGATAGCCCCAAACCAAACCTGGAACCTAAGCTTCTTGTTTTTCTGTTCAGCTAGAGCAGAGTTGTTACTGTCTGGAGACTTCTGATTTATGAATGAAAGTAAAACAGATATGATAATAGCCGTCTCCAAGGTCTCCCTCAATATAATGAAGAAGATCTGAATGGAAAAGTACTCTTCAAACATGTTGGTTCGTTCAAATGTCAAAATTCTTCTTATTGAATTCTTCTTAATGCTAAAGAAAAAAATTAGCAGTGCTAAGAAAAAATCGACTTTAATTAAGAGCAATGGTGTGTGGGGTGGGGGACACTTCATTCTGAGGTATCTTTGTTATGTATGTTACATTTTCGATTGTTCATGAGTATTGTATGTTTATTTTACAGTTGTTCATGCTTTTTGACAGTTTGGAAGTAAAAGCTATTGCACAATCCTTATCTAATGTATCTAAATCAATCATGTATTAAAAGTATATACGCAGGTTATGCCATGTTTTAGTCCCAGCATATCTTCGGTAGTAGTAGTAGTTGTAGTAGTAATAAAAGCTGTAGTAATAAAAGCTGTAGTAATAAAAGCTGTAGTAATAAAAGCTGTAGTAATAAGTAGTGATAGTGATAGCAGCAATATTGGCTACACTAAAAGTAAGACAGTTAAGGTACTTTATGCTGGGGGAAAATCAATTGTAGCAGTCAAACATGTGATAAACTTGTCATCTTTAGTGTATGCTCTAGCATTGACAATGTATCTTCCTGGAGGAACCTCATTTGGGATTTCCACAGTCTTCTTGATAACCTGTTCCCCTCTAAGAACCGGGCATTCCAAGTCAACCTTGGTAATTTCCTCACACAAGTCGAAAGTTTGGTGGATTAATTTAATGAATCCGTATCTGACGTCGACGTCCACATAAGCACCATCAGTGACATCTTCCTTCAAGAACCCAATGGCAGTGAAAGTCAAGTTCTCACCTCTGACTGGTGGACTAGGGTCAACAATAAGTCTCTGTAAAGTCAAAATCTGAGCTTCACCAGCATCACATTGCTGCACAGGAGAATTACCTGGAACTGGTTTAACGTCAGAACCCGGCAAGACTGAAGCACCGAAATCTAACTGTGCTGAATCTTCACCTTCTAAACCAAAAACACTGGCTGCCTTGGCATACAATGGATTAGCTAACGATTGAAGAGAAAGCCCATAGGCCGAAGCAGCTAAACTGAGGATCGCAAGGTTCTTGAACGCAACCATTTTTGAATTCTAATATATATACCACAGTTGAGATTTTTTTGGGCAGCCTCTTCACAATTTATAGCAATGTCAATTAGGGGTGAGGGATGACACTTTTGCGATAACGAGAAAAATTCACCGTTATGAAGCCAGGGTTTTTTTGGGTATGCCGCACCTAGATCTATGCAATGAGGGGGTTGTCTTGTGCTAAGTGTACTAGTTGGGAATGGTGTTGATTGGGAATTGCTCCTCTCGTATTCCTTAAATTACGGATATTGTGGAGGTTTCACAAACGTGCGGAGTTGATCCTTTTGATTAATCATCTTCCATGTGGGTTGAAAGTTTACAATAAGGGGAGTTTGAAAGAATATGCGAGATTGTCAATTAAAATATATGAGGAAATAAATGTTCAATTATCCAGCAATCACCAAGTTGGCCGTCATGGTATCGGAACGTTCACGGAGTAATTTAGTTTGGATTTTGAATAATTCATTGTAGATGGTTGGTCCTTGAGGGTGTTTTAATAATTCTACAACTTTCTCATCCAGTAACTTCCATACTACTGAGTCGTTAACTGTGGTGTAGCTGACTTCTCTAAAGTTGGTGCCAACCTCATGCAAGTCTCCAAACGCAGTGTTGGGCAAAATACTAGATCTTAAAACACGATTGTCACTTTCAAACTTGAATTCAGATCTGATTAATCCAGACGCAACAATGAAAAATGACGGTCTATCTTTGGATGAGTTGTAGAATTCGTAGTCTTCTGGTACTGTTTCTCTTTTGAAGTACAGTGTGAGGTTCGACCAGAACTCTTCGTCCCGGTCAGATAACCCTTGGAACGTCGTCATGATTAATGGTAATGGTTGTTTCTTGAACAAGGAGTCGGAGTTGGTATTGTAATACTTGTTCAGCAACTTTTGTTCATCGAAAACAGTTCTCGTGGCTGCTTGGTAGACGTGATTGGTTCTAGGTGTAGCTCCATAGTCAAAATTAGCACTCATAAGAGACTTGGTTCCAGTACCTCCACTGCTAACTGCGCTTCCACTTGGTACATTCAACCTTTCAGCGCTACTCGAGCTACGTTGTCTCAGCAACTCAAACCCAGGAACACTAATCTTCTTCTTTTGTAACTGCGACTGCTGGATGCTTCTGTATGTCTTCAAAAAGGAGTTCTCACACCACTCTAATGCATAGTTCAATGTGCTGAACAATTGAATACAATACCCGTCGTCTCCACTCTGATCCCACAACCCAGCATCTCTTAATGCTTTGATTATCTCGTCCTCCTCAACAACGCTCGAGAAAATCAACTGGGTATTAAACTCAACTGTCAAATTCAAGATTCTGCGGAACCCTTCTGCTGCTGAAAAGTCAATCGAACTGACTCCATTCATGTCAATAATCAAATATTTGATTGGATTGCTATTGAAAGTATCATTTTCAAACCTGTTTCTAATAACTCTCTCAACGCCTCCAATCGACCCAAAGAATAAAGTTCCTTGAAGTTTGACAATGCAAATTTGGTTCCCAACATCGTGAAGAAATTCCTGTTGCTTTGGGTGTCTCAAGACTGTCGATCTCGCGACAGTACCTGAATAAATACCCTTCACCACAGGACTACGTGCAGCTTCAACGACAAACGAAAGACAGGCAAGTAAAATACCAACGAGGATACCAACTACAAAGTCAACGGCACCCATTGTGACCACAATGATAATGACAGTGGAGTACTCGATCTTACGCAAGCGGCCATACGTGTCATACAAGGCTTCCTTCAATAACTCGTACCCCAAAAGGTAAATAAGAGCACCAACAACACAAACAGGAATGTAGCCAATAACGACAGGTCCAGCAAACATTACTCCTGCAGTTGCAAAAGCCAAAAGAACACCAGCCAATCTTTCGTCTGCACCAGCACGTACAAAAAGAACCGAATTGGTATAAACCAAGTAGTTCTGGATAGAACCAAGCATACCAGAGATAATGTTGGAGTAGCCATGAGCCACCAACTCTCTGTCAACATCGAACTGATCCATTCCAACACTAACGGCTAAAGCTGGGACATTGATTGGAACATGCAATATTCCAAAAAACGTAAGTGCCAACATTGAAGGAAATTGTCTGAGGATAGCAAACCAGTCGACCAACTGGAACTGGTATAATTTGTAGAATGCGTACCATGGTTGGTCGTCCTTGACGGCAGGGAACACCCAGCCATTATCACGGGCCAAGTCCAAGTTCCACGAAGGTACAAGGGCAACAACAACATGGAAAATCGCAAACACAGTGATAAAGTAAAGCGGCACGAGAAGAGTGTTGTGGTATCTGTGTTCTAATCCAACAAGGATTGCTGCCAAGGCAAGCGGCACAGTCCACTCCAAAACTACAATGTGGTTGCTGAACAAGTACTGGAATGTAGGCAAGTTGTACTCCAAGCCACCTTCGAGTCTACTCGAGACTTCGATACCAGTAGCAACAAGAAAGTAACCAACACCTCCAATACATCCAACAAGAATATGTCTTGGGAAGAACCCAACTAAAACACCGAGACGGCATTTTCCGAGCAAGTAAAATACAAGACCGGTGACGATAGAAGAAACAGCGTAGGTTGTGATGGTGGTAGCAATGATAGCTTCCTGCGACATGCCAGACATTTGTGCGGCAATAGAGGAAGCCATTGTGTGGAAGAAGGGCGTCACTTCGATCATCTCGGAACCAATACCCGATTTGAAAGCTGATCCACCAAGTGAGTAAACCAATTGAGACACAATTGTAGACATGTAGAACATGGACAAACCTGCTGGGCCCAAGGCCGAGAAGATTTGGTCACTGACTGGGAACATGATCATACCGTACGACAACCCGTCCAAGATGTTGAGCAATGTTCCCAAGAACACAGCAGGAGTGTATGATATAGGTTTAATTACATATTTTTCAACAAAAGACTGAGGTGGTTTAGGTGTATGTTCCTTTTTGAACTTGTAGTCGTGGACATTGGTGAAGCCAGATTCCAAGTCATCGTCTCTCTTAAGCAACGGAGACGTTTCACTGAGATAATTTCCAGAGTCGATATCTGGGGAAGCGCTTTTGATTGGAATAGGAGTAGCATGATATGAGTACTCATCGAAACTCTGTTCATTCACACCTCCATCCTCAATACTATCACTTTCATCTTCTGTGACTCCAATGGAAGCCAAGTTTGCAGACTGTTCGTGGATTTCCGAGCCAGAATAGATAGCAGGAGACTGGGCTACGATACTGGGTCTGTGGCCACCCATACTCACGTAACTTCTTCCAGTATAGTCAAAAGCATTGCTAGGACTGCTCATGGCATGCAAATTTCCGTTGAAAGTATTGAAAGCTTCTGAAATGGAAACCTTTCGCTTCGGTTGGGGGTCTACACCGTGTGTGGCGCCCTGGGGTGGAGAATCCACACTCAATAACTTGCGTATCGACGAGTTCTGTCCTTTGTTGCTCATAGGGTGCAGCTCAAATGTATATACAAGTATCTGTAGTTGGGGTTTTGATCAACGGTCTGCCTAACGAACTAGTACACCTACTTAACAACAGGGTTCTCTCAAAATTGTTGTTCAATATATAACAAGAATAATTATAAAAACCTTAAAAAGTAGATAGGGCTATCCTCGCTAATAAAAACCTTATCCTGTATTATTAGAAAATTTTCAAAACAGTAGTACAGAATAGAGTACAATCAGGCCAATTGAATAGTGGAATATCGCACACAAGTACTTGCAATAAAGGGTGGAACTTTCTTCCAAGGTTATTTTGACTTGTGTAGTAATATATATGTCATTCCGACAGCCTTGTTTGGTTTTCTTGCTTCATCTTCTCGGCAACCCTTCATTTTTTTTTATTTTAAAGTATATACTATGAATGCTGCAAAGAAGTAGAAAGTGAGTAGATATGAAACTCCTATATTCTTCCATATTTCATTATTTGTTCCGGCAATGATTAGCGAAGTAGATGTCGAACGGGCCAAAAGGATTGGGTGGATTGTGATTGCTGATTGGAAAATTCGGGGACAAAACTCGGCTTGGGTTACCATTACATAGAAAATATTTTTTTCAGCAATGTATGCAAAAGATTCTCGTGATAATTAATCAATGAGATTGGGGGGGAAGTATTATGAGTTTAGCGTATTAGAAGTGTAATTTATTAGGAGTATAATTTATTAGATATTATGGAAATTAGCTGTGCATGTGCTCAGGGGCGGATTTGAGCACAGGCGGCGTGGGATGAGATATATGTTGAAAGGATAAACTATTTAGTGAATGAAGTGGGGTGTTATTAGTAACGAAGGAACGTTTTGGTGGGGTGAAATTTAGGAGGTGTGGAAGTGGGTATGGGATGTGAAGAAGTGGGTTTGGGAGGTGAGGAAGTGGCTGAGAATAGGTGACGGAGTGTGCAATAAGAGTGTGGATTATGCAGCGAGAGTGGGGATTGGTTATAGAGTATAAAATAGAGTCGCAGAGAAAGGGGTATTAGAGTTGTGATGATGAATGTACATAATTATAGCACTGGAGTGTAGGGTTTTTATAGATGTAGAAGCAGAGAACAATATTAAATAAAGTGAGTTTTTCATAATGCATGGCCAAATTCTAATAAAATACTGGCGGTCAAGATAATTATGATGCAACTTGAAACTTGACTTTAACTTTAATAGAATCATTATTAGCTTCCACGTTTGTAGGATGAACTTTTAAAGCTGACTGGGAGTAGGGTATATTTTGCTTGTATGTAACAGATTACATGATGAAAGTATTATAAATCCTGCAAATTCAACTGTTCTCAATTTCAATTGAATTTGCACTTTTCATTAATCTGTCAAACCTTATCATATTGACACCATTATACACCTTTCTGTCTGGTTACTCATACGCCTAATAATTCCTCTTCACTGCCCAGGTTATTTTCGAATGTAACCTCTATTTTGAAAGCATCGTTACTTGTGGTTGAATGGCATCCAAACAGGCACTTTTGGGGTCACTTTTGTGGTACTGACTGCCTGATAGCTGATAGAAGCGGCTGTCAGTTCAATGGCTGCGAAAAATTAAGCATAAAAAAATGATATGAATGATCTTAGTGTGAGCTGTTGGGCTATAGAAGTCGAGGTTAAGTATGAACTTTGCAACTGCTCTGTGCCATTCTGAATTCTTACCATGTTGATGTTCACTGTGTACTCTTCTTTATCGCTTTTAAACACTTCTAATTATAGCTCATTCACATGTATAATTTGTACCTTTAGAGGCTCGTAAACAAAACTTACTAACTAAACCACTTCACATGATTCTATTACATCTCGCTTCACTCGATACCTGTTGTAAAGCCAGTGACTTGAGCTTCTTGATCTTATAGACAAAGTTACGGTTGATGGATGACTTCCTGATCTTGTGCAATATAGCCTCTGCCAAAGTCAAGTCATTATGTTGTAGAATGTATCCTCGCACATTTGTTTTAACCTCCGTGCTGACTTCTCTGCTCCCAAAGTGGTCAGGCGTTGTGTTTGCAAGTATGTGTAGACCTAATGTTAGCTTTCTGGCGCATGTACATGTAATCTCTATACAAAAGTGATTCCTTTTCAACAACAATTACATCTACCTTCTCATCTGATGGGCCCAAATAAGTAAGCTTTTGTGCATAGGGCATAATGCTTGGTTCTCTGTAAGAGTATTTCACCACCCCGCAACTTCGTCGTCCATCTTTATCTTGAATTGTATCGGATGGTTGCAGTAGAAAAGGCCAAAGCAGGCAGGAGTGATCTTGAGGCTCGTTTCCAAAGAATAGCCTAGTGTGTCTTCAAATATGAGCTCGAGTTGCGAGTCAGTCTTAGGCTTGTTCTTTACGTCGCCAAGGGACGAGAACCCACTGAATCTTGTATTTGCTTCGCTATCTGTTAGATAGTCGGTCGCAGTCGTCACTACACCCAAGAGCGAGGCAAAAGTGTGAGGGTCATCAATCAAATTCACCTTCAGCAACGCTTTCCCATTTGTGACAAACTGAAGTTTGCATTCCGGGTCCAGTAGCATAAAACAGGCTTACCCAAGATACCAATGCATGCAGTCGCAGGTGTGGTTTCATGTAGTCTTCCAGGTTTGACTTTTGATTCAGTAGGGAAAGTAGTGTTAAGAAAGCATAAAATAGTGGCCAAAGTCACCCATTTATATACCGTAATGGTGAAGGATGTGGGAGCAGGCTACACACTGTCGATACGAACACAAAATTGAAAAAAAGGTTTGGCTGCAACAACTACGAGAAAGGAATAACCCCAGTACTTTAGAGGCTCCATACATGAGAGATACATGACATCATCACTATCGATATTCTCTTGGGGGTTCCCTGGCACCTCAAGTGATTGTAGATTCTAATCTTCGATTGGCATGTTTGAAGGTGGAACTCCCTCTTGATTGTCTTCAGCCAACACCATTTCAGGCTGCTGTTCACAAGAAGACGAAGGAGACTCGGTTTGCCTAGGCTCAATCATGACTAGCTGAGGTTTCGCTTTCAGTGCTGACAGAACTTACTGCTGGATTGACTGGGTTAAGTATGTCATATATCATATTTGACGTGATTTCGCAATTTAAAAGGGTCACATTAATATCATGCAATTGAAGATGCTTTTGGATCTTTAAAAGCTCGTTCCAGAAGTTGTCCTGCAATGTCTTGACTAGTTTCCCAGAGGGCATCATGGCAACACACTCTAAGTAAATTTTAAAGCAATCGTGGGTATCGAGAGATTCAATGTTCTGGAATGCCAACAAGCATGTTAAGCACCTGATTTTTTTGACGGATATATTCTAGTCCCTCGATGGTTGGGTGGTGGGTGGCTTGGTCGGCTCTTAAGGGCACACACGGTCAACCAATGCTTGCGCACGGAGTACAGGCTATCACTTCTCTTCTGTCGCATCCTGTAAGGTTACTGAGAGCATTTGTTTGTTGCGAATGTTGCAAACGCTGCCACTTCCTTTATATCAGAGATCTCCAGCCACTTGCGCATCCAGTTGCAAGGGGCGAGAAACTGGTTCGCATACCTGAGTCGCAGAGTAACAGGACGTGACTTGTTGGTTCCGTAACGTGGAGCTTCAGGGCTAGGCTTAGTTTAGTTAGTATTGAAATATATGTAGGAAAAATGGGACTAACACATACTCTATCTTCGCCAATTTTTGGACTATTAACTTGCACGCTGTTGGGTTGTCTCGGGACACGTAGCTTAGTTCATTGAATCAGCTAGTTAGAGGGTAGCTCTCTCTCTCTCTCTATCTCTCTCTTGAGCTTTTTCCTCTTGGATTTATACGCCATGTTGAAATTAAAAATATGAAAAATTGCATCCAAAATCCACTTGGTTAAAACCGCACATAAAGTTGGTGTGGTACAACGACAAGAGACACAAGGTGTAGTCTGAGGTGTTTTTCGCCATCTCTAGAAGCTATGGAGACTTCTTCAACTTAATTGACGTGTCTCTTACGAAGTGAGGTTTTCTCGAGAAGCACGATACTCGGAAAATGGGGTTGCTTCTTGAAGGATGCAGTAGTAATTGAGTTATATGTGCCTAACCAGTATTGAGCAAATTGAGATATTGATGCGAGTAGTTGGTTGGTGGTTCAAATAGACTGTGAGAGTGGCACTAGTAGGCATTAGACGAGTGATTCGTAGGCAGATCGCGATAGATGGAGAGTTATACGATTAGGCATAAGATGGATGATAAGTAGGAAGATGGTGAGTGGGTACGAGTAAGAAGATGGTGATTAGAGAGGTGAGCGATGGAAACTGAGTACGAGTAAGTGATGAGTGTAGATTGATGATGGGGATATGGCATAAGATGAGTAGAAACAAGTAGCTAGATGATGAGAAGGTAGATGTGAGATGAGATGTAAATTTATCTCTCAGCCTCTCTTGGGTCCTGTCTATCACATGACCCAAGAGTGAAGCATTTGACGTAGTGATTGAGTAATAGCTTTGAGTGAGAGTTTAAGGCACCACCTTTGACTGAAAGGCACTGCCACTGAGGACTAAATTTAAATACCACCATTAAGCTTAATGTACCACCGTTGAGCTTAATGCACCACTGTTGAGTCAATGCCAATTAAGATGAGCCGGTACTGTATATAGCGGTATAAAATTTGCGCGCTTAATTTTTTTATGACTCCTACTTCCCAATTTGGTTTTAGTGGGTGGAGAGAGTATAAATACCCTGGAAAATCCCACTTTTTTTTCAACGCTTTTTCTCTTCACATACACTATGATACAGTTGAGAAGCTTGATTCCTCGTCTGGTTGGGCCCAGAGCCATCCAGGTATCGAAGTTTTCGACCTGCCGTACCTTACTATCCACCACACCAACGTATGCTGGTGGAGAGCTTTTGAAGAAGTTCACCGATGATAACGCACAGAAGCTAGTTGATGTTTCCAAGGTATTGGTTATTGGATCTGGAGGGTTATCTATTGGTCAAGCTGGTGAGTTTGACTACTCTGGTTCTCAAGCAATCAAGGCATTGAAGGAGGCTAACAAGAAGTCTATTTTGATCAACCCAAATATCGCTACCAACCAAACGTCGCACTCGTTGGCAGACGAGATCTACTATTTGCCGGTCACCCCTGAGTACATTACATATATCATTGAACGTGAGAAACCCGATGGGATTTTGCTTACGTTTGGTGGACAAACTGGTTTGAATGTTGGTGTTCAGTTGGACAAGATGGGTGTTTTTGAGAGGTATGGTGTTAAGGTTTTGGGTACTCCTATTAAGACATTGGAGACGTCTGAAGACCGTGATCTTTTTGCGCAGGCATTGAAGGAGATTGATATTCCTATTGCTGAGTCCATTGCCGTTGAGACTGTCGATGATGCCTTGCTGGCTGCTGAAACCGTTGGATATCCTATCATTGTTAGATCTGCATACTCACTTGGTGGGTTGGGATCTGGTTTTGCCAACAATGAGGAAGAGTTGAAGAACTTGGCCTCGCAATCGCTTTCGCTCGCTCCACAAATCTTGGTTGAAAAGTCTTTGAAGGGTTGGAAGGAAGTTGAGTATGAAGTCGTCCGTGACCGTGTTGGTAACTGTATCACTGTGTGTAACATGGAAAACTTTGATCCTTTGGGAATCCACACTGGTGACTCGATTGTTGTCGCCCCATCGCAAACCTTGAGTGACGAAGAGTACCACATGTTGAGAACCGCTGCCATCAAGATTATCAGACACTTGGGTGTTGTTGGTGAATGTAACGTCCAATACGCTTTGCAAGCAGACGGTTTGGACTACAGAGTTATTGAAGTCAACGCCCGTTTGTCTCGTTCGAGTGCCCTTGCTTCCAAGGCCACTGGTTACCCATTGGCCTACACTGCTGCCAAGATTGCCTTGGGCCACACATTGCCTGAATTGCCAAACCCTGTTACTAAGACCACATCTGCTAACTTCGAACCTTCCTTGGACTACATGGTCACCAAGATCCCTAGATGGGATTTGGCCAAGTTCCAGCACGTTAAGAGAGACATTGGTTCTGCTATGAAGTCTGTTGGAGAAGTCATGGCTATTGGTAGAAACTTTGAAGAATCGTTCCAAAAGGCCATCAGACAAATTGACCCTTCGTACGTTGGATTCCAAGGTGACCACTTTGAGAACTTGGACGAAACCTTGGCTAACCCCACCGATAGAAGATGGTTGGCTGTTGGACAAGCTTTACTTCATGAAAACTACTCCGTTGAGAAGGTGCACGACTTGACAAAGATTGACAAGTGGTTCTTGCACAAGTTGATGAACATTGTCAACATGTACAGAGAATTGGAAGCTGCTGGTTCTTTGGCTGCTATCAACTCTGACTTGATGAGAAGAGCCAAGAAGTTGGGTTTCTCTGACAAGCAAATTGGTCTTTCTGTTGGTTCCAAGGAATTGGAAGTTAGAGCCATCAGAAAACTGTTTGGAATCATTCCATTTGTCAAGAAGATTGACACTTTGGCTGCTGAATTCCCTGCTAACACAAACTACTTGTACACCACTTACAACGCTACCTCTTCTGACATTGAATTCAATGAACACGGAACTATGGTTTTGGGTTCGGGTGTCTACCGTATTGGTTCTTCTGTCGAATTCGATTGGTGTGCCGTTGCCACTGCCCGTGCTTTGAGAGCTGACGGCAAGAAGACTATCATGATCAACTACAACCCTGAAACTGTTTCTACTGATTTCGACGAGGTCGACAGATTGTACTTTGAGGAATTGTCTTTGGAAAGAGTTTTGGATATCTATGAATTGGAAACCGCTCAAGGTGTTGTTGTTTCTGTTGGTGGTCAATTGCCACAGAACATTGCTCTTGACTTGCAAAATGAAGGCTGTAATGTTTTGGGTACCAACCCTGAGGACATTGACAAGGCTGAAGACCGTCATAAGTTTTCTCAGATTTTGGACTCGATTGGAGTTGATCAACCAAAATGGAAGGAGTTGACCTCCATTGAGGAAGCTGAACGTTTCGCTAACGAAGTGGGCTACCCAGTCTTGGTTCGTCCATCCTATGTTTTGTCTGGTGCTGCTATGTCTGTCATCAGAAACCAAGGTGAATTGGAATCCAAGTTGTCAAATGCATCCAAGGTTTCTCAAGACCACCCAGTTGTTATTTCCAAGTTTATCGAAGGCGCACAAGAGATTGATATTGATGGTGTTGCCAATGAAGGTGAAGTTTTGGTTCATGCCATTTCTGAACACGTTGAAAACGCCGGTGTCCACTCGGGTGACGCTACCTTGGTCTTGCCTCCTCAACAATTATCCCCTGTTCTCATTGCTAGATTGAAGGAAATTGCAGACAAGGTTGCCGAGGCTTGGAAAATTACAGGACCTTTCAATATGCAAATCATTAAGGATGACAAGAATGGTGAATTGAACGAACTGAACTGCGAGTTGAAGGTTATCGAATGTAACATCAGAGCCTCTAGATCATTCCCATTTGTTTCTAAGGTCTTGGGTGTTAACTTCATTGACGTTGCTGTTAAGGCATTGACCAAACTGAATGTTCCAGCTGCCGTAGACTTGATGGCCAAGGAATACCCATACGTTGCTACTAAGGTCCCACAATTCTCCTTTACCAGATTGGCTGGTGCAGACCCTTTCTTGGGTGTTGAGATGGCCTCTACAGGTGAAGTTGCATGTTTCGGAACTGACTTGATTGAAGCATACTGGACCTCCATCCAATCTACTATGAACTTCAAGCTCCCTCAACCAGGAACTGGTTTGTTGTTTGGCGGTGATTTGACTAAGGAGAAGTTGGGTAAGGTTGCTGCAAACATCAGTGGCTTGGGCTACAACTTTTACACCGCATCTGAACCAGTTGCTGAATACTTGAGAAAGTATGTCTCTGAACCAGTTGAAGTTATCAGTTTCCCAAAGACTGACAAGAGACAACTCCGTGAAATCTTCCAAGAAAAGAAGGTTTCCTCTGTTTTCAACTTGGCCAAGGCTAGAGCTGAGGACTTGTTGGACGAAGACTACGTTATGAGAAGAAACGCCATTGACTTTGCTATTCCTTTGTTCAATGAACCTAACACAGCTGACTTGTTCTCTCAATGTTTGAAGAAGAAGATTGCAACTAAACCAAACTTTGACGTTATTCCAGAGGAAGTTATAATTCCAAAGGAGGTTAAGAGATGGAGTGAATTTATTGGTGGGAAGCCAGTGTAAGAACTTAAATAATTGTTAAGGCAGTTGTTTTTGTATTAATAGAAGACATAATAAAAATCATTATTTTAATAGGGGAGTGTTCCATGTAGAATTGGATGATCTTTATAGCTGAAGGGCATGAGCTCTATGGAATGCAAACATTTAAGAAGTTAGAGATATATGGTTTATCTTGGTCTTCAAGCTTGAATTAGATTAACTCAGTGGAATATTTATAGTTATGCTAATGAAAAGTTATAACAATATTGTTGTACTAAGTTCTAATGAGAAAATACAGGCATAATCAAATTTTTGCAGCCATTTCATATCAACTAAATTTGAGGATTTATCAATTCATTATTCTAGACACTCATACAATGGGTAAATGTAGTACTCACTCCGATGTTAACAAAGCACCATCAACACAATTCTTCCAATTGGCATTCTCATCCGAATTGCATTGGATATTTTTTACCAAGTTTGCATCTGTTCCGTACGCCAAAAACCCTGTGTACGTCCCATCGTAACCTTTCTCGCAATGAAACGAACATACCTTACCACCATTGCTGTTTCTAAGTTCTCTCTCGATTACACCTTCAATTTTGGACCATTCTTTATTGGTGCGACAGTACCAACTAGAGGATGTATACTTTGCATAAATGGTACCATCTCCCTTTTCTAGAACCTGTAATGGGGTTGTGCTGCACTTTTTATCTTTCCTAGTTGTAATCACAATTGCAGCAATAGCTAAACAAGCAATTAGCAAATTTACTATCTGTATGTTTAATAGTGCACGCTCTTTTTGAATTAGTACATTGTATGTCTATCTCTCTATGGTTAACAAGACACTATCTCTCCAAACAAGTAACTCAAGTGAGATTTTCAACGGATGTTGTATCAACTCCAGACTTCACACTCTTATTACCGCAGAACAGTTGACCTCCACAACAGCAGTTTTTGGTTCTTTCATCTATTTTTGCCCATTCCGATTTATCATAAGCCCTGAGAAGAGTGAGAATCGCAATAAGAAACTGCAAGGCACCATTCGTCATAGCTTGAGATTGAGTATACACCAGTGTCACAAGCATTATTAAGGCAAGAATGAATGCTACTGCAAAAAGGAGTTCTCGTTTGGCCTCTTCCATGTTTGTTCGAGAAAGTTTACTTACGCATTGAATTTAGAATTGACTACTGAGATACTGCAATCTATATATACCTTTGGGTTTGCTATCAGGACTTGCAGTCTTGTAAACAAAAGTGGGCGAATGTTATTTTCACAGACATGGATACAGCTACAAATAAACTTTCTGTTTCAAACATTCGGAGCCCTTTCAATCATGGTATCTTGTGGTCCAAATATAAAGTTTTACATGAAAAGGTGCATTTCTTGGCTTTATGGCTTTTGTACGGGTTAGTTGAGTTGTTATTATTGATTTCAATTCTGAATAGACGAATTGGCAGAAAGTACCGTAATTTTAAACTTTCGAAGATGAGTTTGATCTTGAAAGACTTAATGTTGATATGTCTCACTATGTGCTTCCACAGGATAGAACAATAACTCTTTATATGTAGAGTATAAACTTTTAGAAGGTTTTAGTAAATTTAATACTTTTTGGTGTAATATTTGCAAGAGTTAATGGCTGCAAATTATGTAAGACACAAGAGTTGTTGATACATGGTTAGCTGAATCCCCGCTAAATGCTGTGTTTCTCTAGAGCTAAACCATCTATTTAAGATCAACTCTTTTTCCTACAAGCTTCCAACAAATAAGAACCTTATATTTTAATTATCTACCAAATTAAACAAAATATACTAGGATATTATAACAAGTCATCGTCATCTTTGTCCACAACAGTATTCTTAATTTTCAACAAAAGCTGTGTCTTCAACTTGTCTAATTTGGAGAACTGATCATAAGTGAATACCTTGTCTGAGAAATCTTGGATATCTCCCGAGTTGATTGATTCGAGAATATCCAGGACCAATTTGTATTCCCTAGTCTGTTCCCAACTTGGGTCTTCACTGAGGTAAGTGTTGGTTCTCTTCTCAGCCTCAATCACGTCCTCGGTACACAAAATACATAATACATTCTTCAAGAAGTGATCTTTCAAGCTCCACTTGCTCAAGTTATTGTTTACCAGGTTCTTAATAATGGTGTCATATAAGCCAATTGCTTTCTTGTAGTCTCCAGACAATGCGGCCAAGTCTGCACACTTCAAGTATGCCTTGCTGGCCAATGCTTCAGCATGGTCGGTAGTAAAGTAGTCACCAGCCTGTTCGTAAGCGTTGATAGCGTTTTCGTTATCGTTAATAGACTCATACAATTCTGCCAAGTCGTTGTTAAAGTTGGCAGCTCTTCTGAATTGTCCATTGTATGTTAAGAAGATATGAATGGCTCTCTTCAATGCGTTGATTGCCTCCAAAGGAGACAGACTCTTGTAACACTTGTATGCTTCAACCAAGTGGTTGGCAACATCATTCTGATTCTCTAACTTCTCTTGAACTTCAGAAGCCTTAACAAACTGGTTTCCTGCTTCAGTGAACTCCTTCTTTATACGGTAGGTGTTTGCTGCTTGTACATATAAATCAGAAGCTTCCTCGAGTCTCATTGACTGGGACGACCCGGAAATGAACAGAAAGAACCCCGTCTGCGGTTTAAGCAACTTCTCAGCTTCAGCAATTAATGTACGTGGATCAGACATCTTAGATAAAGACACTTTAATGCGTTTTTGTAAAGTGTTTGAATGGCAAAGAAGGGTGGGGCGACATATGTCTCGTTATGTCGTTCAAAAAAATTATTAAAAAAGAATGAAAGAAGCGAGGTTCGAACTCGCGCCTCCGAAGAGACCAGGACCTTACCCTGGCGCCTTAACCACTCGGCCATCCTTCCTATTCTAGATAAATTTCGCAATTTTCAAAATATCACCCATATTTCATTTACGTTTTGGTGAATTTAATGAAATTCAATGAACCAGAACACCTTTAAAGTGTTATAGAATGAGCTACGGCTATTCTGATGATACTACCTTTGCTTGGGTGTGATTTCCCATCTTTCAAACGCGCTATTTTGCAATACCCACTCAAATATATCAATATCAAAATATCAAAAAAAAAAAATAACAAACCTTCTTCATATGATGACAACCACAGTACCCTCGAATATAGAGAAAATACGGTATGAACGGCTCAAGTTAGTTTGCCGTAAAGCCTTAGAACAGGTTATCAAGAAATCATTATCAATAGAGCTGATACAATCATGTTATCCCGAACTTTCACAGACTCCGAATGGATTAAAGTCACTACAAACAGCCCGGCATCAGATTATTAAGTTTTGGCACACCAACTCCATTAACGAGTTCGATTTAATTTTCAATGAACGTAATATCGAGCAGAAACTTAATGAGTTGGACGAGATTATACAGATTGCACAGTACCGTAAGAGTAACGGTCTGGAAAAGCCAGTCCAGATAGATAAATTGAACTCGGATGAAATAATCGAATCAACATTGTTGAGCCACTCTACTGAATCCATTGAAAACTTGACCATGATACACCACCAACTCTGCCTAGATAATGCCGAGCTCTACGAAGAATTAAAGTCAATGGCACAAACTGGAAATGAAATCAAATTGGACGTGGAGAGTCTGATAAATATGTTAAATAAAGAACTTGAGACATTGGATAATGAAAGTTCCAAATTACAGTTGAATGAGCTTATAAATTCGTTCGTGAATGAGTAGCTACATCTATTAATGTTTATGTTTATAACAACACCAAGAGGTGTTTATGTAATTTTTTATGTACAAGTACGGTTACACCCTTATTATGCCTTCTGAAGAAGTGAATGCTTTTCCTTTGCAACCTCATGGTAACTAGCAACTCTCTTTTCCAACTCGTTAATCTTGTCAATCTTCTTTTGCTTGTTATCAGAAACCTTGACCAATTTCTTGTCACCCCAGACCTTGTAGTCTTCAAAGTATTGTTTACCCATGTTGAATTCTCTCACCACCACGTCATCAGTTAATCCCAACTGTTCGATTGTGGAGTAGTATACTTCTGGTTTGTCTTTCTTTAAGTACTTCAATATACGTTGTCTTTGTTGTACTAATTGTCTGATGACTTGGATGTGGTCAAAGTCCTTTGGGTTCTCAATGACGTGGTCCATTCCAAAGTGGATTTTAACAGTCATGATGGCAGCTTGTACCTCAGGTGATGCAGTATCTCCTTCATGTCTTTGGAACTCTCTCTTGGCCAATTCAATACCCAACAGTTTTTTATCTGTTTTATTTGTGTTTCTAATATTGAGAATGGTCAACAAGGCCTTCTTCTTCTTTTCTTCCGTTTCCAAGGTGGTTTTACGGAGAGTTGAACCAGCCTTCTCTAATGCTACCTTTTCAGCTCCATACAACAACTTTTCAAACTCGATCTTGTTGTATCCATAGGCTAAACGGGTCTCTGGGTTCAGTAACTCTTTTCTAACATTACTCATGAAATGGTTCTTGCTATCTCCAAGTACTGGATCCACTTCGAATTGCACATTTCTAGCTTGGTGCTTCTTGAAGTTATTAACATCTCTAATGATCTGTTTCTTCAATCTAGCTTCCTTTCTTCTTAAACTTCTAGCTTTAGATTTGTTAGATCCATCGGGTATGAATTGCTTGGCTGCTAAAAGAGGCAGCAACTTCAGAGGAACCGCACTGAGACGAACTGCGGTACCAGTCGAAAACAAACGGCTTGTAATCTGGAACATCTTCTCTATTATCCAACCTTCTTCAACAGTTGTGAAATAAAAAAAATTTCACTATACGATTTTTTTGAACAAAAGGCACGACTAACAACCCATATACCATCATAAGTATCTCAAGGTATCTGAAGGTATGAGTGATAAGGTTGAGAAATTGAGATCGTTGTCTAAGAAATGGTATCCCGAGCCACCCAAGAAGCTCAATCCTAAGCTTCATGTGAATTCGGTTCATAGTTTGGTGTTTGATGGTAGATCCATCGTGCTATCAGTTGAATGCTTGGGGTTATTGATTGAGTCAAAGTACTTTGAGAATGTCTTGTGGAATTATTTTACTAGTGATGCTAGTTTGAATCATATTGAGTTGTTGTTGTTGTTAGCTTCTAATTCTTCAGCTTCTTCTAAATATATCGAAATTCTTACTGGAAATGCTGAAAAGCTTGATGAGTTGGTGATTCGGATTCAAACGACATCGCAGGTGGTGAATGAGACGAGCAATTTTCGCTTGCTTGCTATAATGATGAAGTTTATAACTGTCATTCTTCATTATTACGGTGAAAGTAGCGTCATAACTAATGCTTTGAAACCACTGGTTGATGTTACTATATGGAATAATTTAAATGATTACCAGAGTCTACTTGATGAAGACTTGAATTCTAAAGAGGCATTCAACAACTCAAAGAATGAGATCGAGAAGTTAAAAGACAGCGAGAAGACCTTTTTAAAAATTAAATCAAGCTGGATTTTCAACATATTGAACAACTTCATTAGTTATTCGAGATCTATCAATAATTTAAGCAGCGAAGCTACTTTATTCCTGGAGAACCTCTTAAGTTTATTCATTTACACATTTTCAACCGATAAGTTCCCATTCCTTTCCACATTCATTAGAAACTTGAACATTTCAACTATAATACGATCCACTCCATCATTAAGAAAAACGCACAACCTAAACAATATCTTGTTTTATTTTCTCAACTCATCATTGGAGTTCTCAGAGTTACAGAGTGTTATCAATGACCTTTATCCACATCTTTTAAAGGAGTTAATTGATGTACCTTCCAAGTATAAGCTTCCAGAAACACAATTTCAGAGCTACTTCCAAGCCTTCTCAATCGAAGAACTAGGAAACATATACCAAAAGCTCACAGGTTTAAATTATAAGAACTTCTTACAGCAAGACAAGACTATAATTTCAAACACAATTTACGATTTAATTTACAAACATGAGTTCAAAAGAGAACTAGTCTTTACAGAAGAAGATGTGAGTGTTCAAGAATACCAAGGAGTTCTCAACATTCAAAAAGAGTTCCCTTTGGAGAACCCATTCTCTTTGGAGGATTTCTTGACAAGAACAATCTCCAACTTACAATCAACTATAAAGAAAGAAGTTAACGAGCACACAACAAACGTTTTACGCAGAGTACAAGTGGATGGAGTAATGAAAGGTAGCAGTAAATACTTTTGCAATGTGTCTGAAATCAAGCAATTGGAGTACAACACATATGAAGTAACTGTCAACACAACCTTTGATTTGAAATCTGTTGTTTTAGTAGAATTAACAAAACCAAATAAGTATGCTACTCAAGTGGGAGGACAAACATTTGGATTGAATCTTTTACGTCTTGGCCAAGTGATTCGCAATGAGAAGATTAACAATAAAAAGTCTAAATTGATTTTATCCTGTGAGGGAAACAAAGTTGAAAAGTTCACAGACAGAATAAACCACTTGATTTTGCAACCATCGTCACTTTCGTTAAAGAGCTTACAAAACTTTCAGAATGCAACAAGTGAAAACTTTAATAATTTGGAAGAGATACTATTGAAACCAGCTCGTTCAATCGATATCAACAACAACTTACAAGAGAGTAAAAGGCAAAAATCAGACGGAACCAAGCACCCAGAAGTCTTACAATCAATATTGAATCAAAGTGTTACAATAAGCAAAGAAAAGAGCTCGAAATTGATAGAATCAGCATTGAAGCATCTCACAGAAAGAACCTTAATTGTATCATCGTCCAAAAACTTTGTAAGGAATTCGTTACAGCAAGAATTAACCGACTCCAAACTTTTGGTAAACTATGGATGCCCAGAATTTCTTGAACAGTTTAAGCTATTAATAGAGGACAATGTTAAAGTAATTGAAGACTTGTTCGAGTTTGAAGAGAAATTCAAGTTTGAAGTTAAAAACTTGGCTTACTATGAAAATCAAATTAAAGGTAATTGGAATGATTATTTGAAAAAGTGCAAGGCCAAATCTGAAGTGACATTAGTTGAGTATCCATTTGCCAAACAAACCAAGTTTAAAGACTTCCAGGAAATTGTTTCTCATTACAGTACAGTTGCAAGGGCTTTACAGTTCTTACAGACATTCACACCGATTTTAGATCTCGTTCAGAATTCTAAAAGGCTAAACCAAGTATGGCATTTCTTTTATTCTCATTTCAATGTCATTATTGACTATGAAGATTATCTTGACTTACAAATTGGCCAAGTACGGAATGAGTTTGATAATATTTTTATTGTTAACGGTACTGCTACAACGTTGACGGTTGTTTTGAAAGAGAACCAGAAGAATGCAAAGAGAGTTGTTGCGTTGGGTGGTGACTTGATCAGTTGCTTCAGCACTGATATTTACGACAATCCACCAGCTGTATCGAGTGCTCGCACATTTAATCCAGGATTCAAGTACACTACACAATTCTTAAAGGTAACCAACCAAATCGATGAGGCAGAGTACAGTGTGATACTTTACCAGTATATGCGTCTTTTAGGATATCCAGCTCCTAAGATATGTATTTTAGTTGGAAACTTGCACCAACGAGCATTGGTTCATGAAGTGCTAACTCGGAAACTAACACAATCTACAGTTTCAAATGATAGTGTTAGTGGGTTTAAATTTGGATGGCCTGATTTAGTAGTTGCATCTGATCCTAAACATGATGCAGACACCTACGAAATTAGCATAGTATCATTATTCTCCTCGCCAGACTCTACATTGAGATTTGGTAGACATGGAAATTACTTTGTTGGATCCAAAATCTCAACCTGTTTACCAATGCCACGGCTGGAACAGTTAATGGTATGTACTGGCGAAAGTTACAATACTAAAGAGCGTACTGAAGAGAGTCAAGAATACAAGATAGAAGGGAAAGATCATTTGCAACTGTACGTTTCACAAATGACAAAAACAAGAATGGGAAAATAGAACGTTAGGAACTGTAATAGAGAAATAGATATACAACTAATGCAATAATCAAAGACAAAGATATACAAGTAAACCACCTAATTTTCCAATTCAATTAGCTCTCTCACTTCTCTTTGGTATCTCAATCGCTATCACTGCACCACATCTCTTTGACATATCAATCACTTTATTACTGACCTACTCTTATGTGTAATGAGGTCATGAATGGTAGCGCAGGTCAAGAAATTTTCTTCAATTTCTCACCAAAAATTTTCCAGTACTTTCAAAAGGCAAACCCAACCAAAGATGCAAAGAGCTATTTTCTCCACTAGATCCGCTGCTATGCGCAGTTCCACAGTGTACCGTTCCACTGGATTATTGAGACAATCTGGATTCACTTCAGTTTCTCCAAGATTTGCTGTTCGTTTCAACACTACTGACGCCTCCAAGGCCAATGAAGCTAAATCTGAAGAAGCTAAAGCTGAAGACGCCGCCAAGTCCGAAGCTACTGAAGAGCAAAGTCCACTTGAAAAGTTGCAAACTCAATTAGACCAAAAGGACAAGGACTTGGCTGACATGAAGAACCATTACGCTAGAGCCATTGCTGACTTCCGTAACTTGCAAGAATCCACCAAGAAGGAAGTACAGAAGGCTAAGGACTTTGCTTTACAGAAGTTTGCTAAAGACTTGTTAGAGTCCGTTGACAACTTTTCACTTGCTTTAGGAGCTGTCAAGGAAGAATCCTTGGAAAATGAGGAGATCAAGAACTTGTACGATGGTGTTTCTATGAGTAAGAATGTATTTGAAAAGACATTATCAAAGCACGGAATCGAGAAGATTGAACCAATAGGTGAACAATTCGACCCTAACTTACACGAGGCCACCTTTGAAATCCCACAACCAGACAAGGAACCAGGTTCTGTTTTCCACGTCCAACAAATTGGATACACCTTGAACACCAGAGTCTTGAGACCTGCCAAGGTTGGTATTGTTAAGGACACCAACTAATGATTATGATACAACATAAGTAATGATTCCATGGAGAAGATTGAAATGAGAACTCAAACACTCAATGAAGTAGAGTAAAAAGGCCCTGAAGAGTGAGGGACACACACAGCATATGTGAATGCACAATGATGTGGAACGAGATATTAGACGTCTCGCTTCTTGTATATATAAAATAGTATACGGTTGAATAAAAAACCAACAAGTCTAAGAGTGTGAGTGTAGGAGTATGAAGAGTGTAACTTTGTGAGAGCTAAAGATGCCGTATGTGAATCATACTGAGAATTATTACACAGAAAAATATGGCTGCAAATAATTGAAAAAGTGATTAATGGATGTGCGAAGAGACGAGTTTGTGGATAGATTATATAGTAAGAGGATCCATTAAGATTAGGTGGTTTTAGGTACCTCTACAGAAATTCTTTATGACTATATCAAAGTTAATTGTTCTTAGAATATGTAGTACTAAATGCTTGACATGTCAAATTAGTTATTATGTTGGCACTGCAAAAGCATACGTACAACCCCAACTCAAAGCATCAAAAGTGAAAGGTATAACATTTAATCAACAATTAAATCTAATCAATTGAAATTGAGCATCTCGTTTCCGTTACTCATAACATAACATCTCCTTTACTTACTCATAATAATTTATCACTATACTATACTAATATACTAATTAAACAACTCAAGCAAATGCCATCAAGTATGACTCTTTAATAACTTATTAAACCAACATCTGATGATCCCAAACTCCAATCCTCACCACCCACACCCACCACCTTCTACCCATCTCTAACCTCACTCCACAACACCCATATTATTCTGTCACCCACGTGACATGCCAATACACATGGCCCGGCAACATGAGTCATTTGACCGGCGCGCGCAAAAGCAAGAGGCCTTATCATTGGTCCTTTGTCCTGTACATTAGTCAATAGATTAGTAGTATAAATACTCCCCCGGATCAGGCCCAATTTTTCATTATCCAAAGATCCCAATGATTTCCACCAGAGCCCTTCGTCAATTTTCCACATCTCGTACAGCATTCAAGACCTTGAAGATAGGTTTGATTGCAGGAGATGGTATTGGACGTGAAGTTATTCCAGCTGGTAAGGCTATTTTGGAGAGTTTACCATCCAAGCATGATTTACAGTTTGAGTTTGTTGACTTGGATGCTGGGTTTGAGTTGTTCCAGAAGACAGGTACTGCGTTGCCAGACAAGACAGTAGATGTTTTGCAGAAGGAATGTGACGGTGCTCTTTTCGGTGCTGTTTCTTCGCCAACTACTAAGGTTGAAGGGTACTCTTCGCCAATTGTTGCGTTGAGAAAGAAGTTGGGATTGTATGCTAACGTGCGTCCTGTCAAGAGTGTCGAGGGCTCAGGTAGACCTGTCGACATGGTGATTGTACGTGAAAACACCGAGGATTTGTACATCAAGGAAGAAAGAACTTACAAGAACCCAGTGGATGGAACCAAGATTGCTGAAGCCATCAAGAGAATCACAGAGACTGCCACCACCAGAATTGCAAAGGTAGCATACGACATTGCTTTGCAAAGACAAGCTATCAGAGAAGCTCTGAACACTAAATCCTTGCACTCTGTGCCATCTGTCACAGTCACCCACAAGTCGAACGTGTTATCTCAATCTGATGGTTTGTTCCGTGAAACTTGCCGTAAGGTTTATGATGCCAACCCAGAAAACTATGGTTCAATTGTACACCAAGAACAAATTGTCGACTCAATGGTCTACCGTATGTTCAGAGAACCAGAAATCTTTGACGTTGTCGTTGCCCCTAACTTATACGGTGACATCTTGAGTGACGGTGCCGCTGCCTTGGTAGGTTCGCTTGGTGTTGTTCCATCGGCCAATGTCGGTGACAACTTTGCCATTGGTGAACCATGCCACGGTTCTGCTCCAGACATCGAAGGTAAGGGAATCTCCAACCCAATTGCAACCATCAGATCCACCGCTTTGATGTTGGAATTCATGGGTTACCCTGAAGCAGCTGCTAACATCTACGACGCAGTTGACGCCAACTTGGTTGAAGACAAGATCAAGACCCCAGACTTGGGTGGTGACTCCTCGACTCAACAAGTCTTGGACGATATCATCAGACGTTTGTAATTGATATGAATTAACGAAAAAAGCGAGCCTAGAGTTACTTAACGTTTAGATCAGTTGCATGTAAATAATACGATTTTCAATGATAAATTTATTTGTAAAGAGATTAATATGGTTTAAATCTAATATCTTTCTTCTTATCCTTCTTCTTTTCCTTTCTATCCTTTCTATCCTTCTTTTCTTTCTTGTCCTTCTTTTCCTTTTTGTCTTTCTTTTCCTTCTTTTCATTAGTAACCTTTGGTACAGCACCTTGTGACAAACTAACAGGGATTTCCCAAAGCTTTACAGTTCCATCTTCTCCAGCAGTCAATACAAGGTTTGTGTTGGGTACAACCACAATATCTCTGATCACTTCTTCTCCATGTGCACCTTCGAATTCAATTCGTTTCGAATCGTCAAACTTTTCAGCTTGTGGATCGAATGGCATTAATGTAAATGTACTCTTTGAGTTGGCACCGTATGCTACCCAGCCTTCTGGATTCACATCTACTACGTATTCACAGTCTGGCCATTGGCTTCTTAAGTCTCCCAAGTCAGTTGGATCAGGTTCCGAATTCACTTCGTAGTTTGTATCATTTAATTCATTGAAACTAAGGGTTTCCATATGCGATAATACAGTGATTCTTCTTGGTTGTGTAAAGTGGCAGGAGTGAACTGAAGTATAATTGATAACTTGGTGCAAAGCATCTTCTTCTTCTTCTTGTGATAAATCGTATACGTTCACATATCCATCTGTTGACCCAGACATTAAGTACTGTGAGTCTGTAGGGTGGAATTTAATATCAGTGATATCATCATGATGCGAGTCTACAAATGACCGAGATACTTCTGTTGAATTGGCCAACTTGGTGACATCCCATAAGTGTAATTCAGCATCAACTCCAACCAATTCTGTGCCTGCAGCCAAAGTATTGTTACCGTACCCCAAAGAAAGAAAGTTGGATCTTTTAGCATTATTCAATGTATGAGCAGGTTGCTGAGCACTGCTAGTCAAATTCCAAATCTTAACACCATCAGTTGAACACAGAGCAATAGATGTATTATCAATCTTCACAATCGAATTAATACTCGACTCATGGGCTTTACGGACTTGCCAAATTGGTTTAGATTGAAGGTTGGTCAATTCAAATGCTTGAAGACTACCACTAGTAGTTGAACATACAAACGAATTATTATTTTCAAAATATTGTAACTTCAACACCCAGTTATCAGAAACTTCTCCCGTTAACGACCACGTATACTTGAGACTAGCTTTCATTATTTGGATCTAATATCTCTCAACTTAATCTCATCTCATCTCCACCAAAAGTGTCTTGAAAGAGTCCACGTGACGCGTTTGTTATTATTCCTTTGATTTTTTTTAAATGCTAGCAGATTAACATTAAAGAAGAAGTGATAAATGAGTAGTATTGTTAAGAAGTCCACGCACTTTGTGCCTAAGCTTAAGAAGAAGAAGATTGTGAAACGTTCAGTCAGTGGGATTTCGACTCCACCTTCTACTCAAGTCAAGCCAGCAGTTATTGAAAAGGAAGGAACTGAAGATTCAAGTGACACTATTGAGCCAGTTACACCTGCTGCAACCCAAGTTAATAATGAGCAGCCACAAGCTCCTACACAAGGAGTATTGAAGCAACCTGATTTTGGCACTCAAGGAACGATAATTCCTTCAGCTGAAGAAGAAGTCCACGTAGACCCAAAAGATTCAGCTAATATCAATGAAAGTACAGACCACGAAAGGTACCAAGAACACGAAAATGATGACGACCTCTTCAAAGCACCACAGGAACAACCTAGGAGAAGATCATCCGTAGTACAGAGAAGATTATCTGGAATAACTGCTGCGTTACGGAGTAGGTCAGGATCAGTTTCTGGAGCAAGTGGGGACCCTGACTTGAAACCACATACCCCTGCTAAAATAGGAATCCCATTAGCGAAACAAAAGAGACGGAGATCACTGGTTGCGTCTGTAGGATTGCGCTCGCGTAGAGCATCGTCATCTGTCGCAACACTGCTAAAGGACTCTGCTATAGAAGAAACCACAGAACCAACAAAATCAACTAAACCAAAAAGTATAGTGACTAAAGACAATTCACCTATGCCTGAAGAAGCCAGAAACAGAGACGACTCTCATGATAAAACACACATTGCAGCCTTGAGAAAATCTGGTGTTGAATTTGTGATTGGTGTTGATCCACGTACAAAGAAATTAGCCAAGTATAGATTGAGACCAACCGAAGAAGAAATTACACCTTCGGAGGCCACGTTAAATTCAGAGGCTGTACCTGAAATCAAAGCAATTAAGGATGAACTTGACCTTGAACTTCAAAAGTTACCATTGGCTCCTGAAGACTTGATAACTAGCATTAGTAGTATCCTGCAGTTACCACGTACAGTAAAGGATGACGATAAGGAATGGTTTAACGAAGTACGTGTTGACGTAGAGAAGATGACAATGTCGGATTTATGTAAATTCACACTTCCGTTTGGTAAGTTGAGTGGGAACTTTGCAACGGCAGAGGCAGCCAGTAAGTCAATTCAAGCAAAACGACAAGCACGCCTGAAGCAACGTAAATTGGCTAGAGCACAGGGCATCCCATTAGAAGAGGTTGAACAACAGGGTGTAACTAACGACGAGGAAATCGAGAAGAAGAGGAGCAGACTGAGGGCATTTGAAGAAGATCTTTTAGATGACGACCGCGATGTTGCTTCTTCAAGTTTACAGTTGAGACTTGCTGCTGATGGTAAGATTGACTACGATGCTGAGTCTGCCATTGTTAGCAGGCACTCACGAATCGATAACAGTAATTTACTGAGAGAAGAATCGAATCCGTTTGAAAACCCAGTGACTTCATTCACATACTCTAAGCGTACACACACAGATAGATGGACTTCAGATGAGGTGGAGCAATTCTACGAAGCATTGAGTATGTTTGGAACAGACTTTTCATTGATTGCACAGCTTTTCCCATACAGAACAAGAAAACAAATCAAGCTGAAATTCAACTTGGAGGAAAAGAAGTACCCTGAAGTGATAGCGTTAGCCTTAAAACGTCAACTTCCAGCTGATTTTAAGGAATTCTGTAAGACATCCAAGAAGAAGTTTGAAACTATGGAATACTACAATAACCAATTGAAACAAGTCAGAGTTGAACACGAAGAACACATGGCATTAATTGAAAGAGAACGTGAACGTGCATTCAAGGAAGATGCAGAAGCAAATAGAAGACGTGAAATCGAAATCAGAACAGGTTCTAAACCAAAGACTAGAGCTGAAAGAATTAAAGAATTGAGAATGAGTGAAGTTGTTGTTGGGACTATTGATGAAAGAAAGGAAAAGGAATCTGTCACCTAACCCCAACAATCTCACAAAATGGATGGATGTGTGAGAGGCTGAAGTATTCAACCTTTTTGGAGCCACACCGTATATATTCTTAATTAGGTAGTTCGATGCTTTAGATATTCAGACTGTAAGGTATTTAGAGATGGCGAGGGATTGAAATGAGTTGGGTAAAGGCTGTAGAACACGTCTCATGATGATACACCCCCCCATGTCTGATTTCCTGTATGATTCTCCGTCACTCCTTCTTATTATAGGTTGGGTGATTCATCAATCACGTGTAGTAACAGAATCAATTCACGTAAATATTTTAATACAAGTTGTAGTGCAAGTTCGGCAATGAACATTCAATTTGCGAGTATACTCAATGTCTTCCAGTAAAGACTATATACTAGAGACGACGCCCCCGTTAGATTCGGAGTCTTTGGGAGAGGCTAACTTGATAAAGTTTACGGTGAAGCATAGACAGGATGATCTTATACTAAGACACTTTTGGCATTTAACATTTGGGTTACAAGTGGTTACAGCATTATTAGGGTTACTTTATGTGAATATAGAGCAGAGTAATAGAAACCAATATGGTTGGAGTATTTGTTTTGTTGAGTTAGTACAAGTAGTGTTGTTGTTGAGACAAGCACCTGAAGATACAATCATAGCTATGAAGGGTATAGGAGTACAAACCATCTCTAAGAAACCATGGAGATTCCAAAACAGCGTGGAAAACTTTCTACCAATCAATGATATTATCGATTTAGTAGTCCATGAAGGATTCCATGGATATGGACAAGTGATATTCTACATGTGTGCATTAACGAAATCACCCAAAACGAAAAATACAGAGATAACCAAACTCAAGGATACAAACAATGAGTCTACCTTTGCAACTACTAGTAAAAATGATATTATTATTGTATTCTTCCCCCAGTTCCTTCCTAGAAAGGATATTCTACTTAAAGTATGGAAATCAAGCAGAGATTTGCTCTTTGCAGACACTAGACAATATTGGAGACGTGTTCCAGGACAAGGATTGAAGAAAATATAGATTTTCAATCCATTATCCAGAATCACCCAGACCGTTTCTATTAATTACCCAACTGTCTGAAGATATGCTCGATATGGTTTTCTTCAGCCATCTTTGCAATGGCATAGCTAGCGAGAGAGTATGCACCAACACTACCAACTATCCTCTTAACATTAGTGTTGAATAACAGTCCACTAACACTGGGATAGCTGATACTTAATTGACGAACAAAAGTTCTTGGAATAGATGTAGACAATCGGTTGAAAAGCATTATTGAATTGTGATGTAGTATTATGATATAGATAGCTAGACCATCTCATAATTATCAATAACTAAACGCATTTATATATAATTAAGAAAGTAAAACATCACGTTAATCATCGTACTATTAATCTTGAAATTTGTGGTTGCAAAATCTTTGAAAAGAAAAAAAAAATACACTTTAAAACATCACCAGATGTTAAGATGGCTTGTAACTAACACGTTACTTTCGATACGTTACTGTAGAGGCGGTTTAAGAAACCGTAAGAATACGGGTTCTTGAATCCGATGAATTCCGACTAATCTTTCATAAGATGATAAAATCATAAATATAGCAATCTAAGCAATAGCAATATTTTGTGATTTTAGCTCGGTTTATCAGGTGTTGCTATGAAGTGGAGTGATTGGGTGGAAGGTAAGATAAATTGTTCCAGTGGCAAACAAATATCTTTAATTGTTCAATTGCTTTACATTATGCTCACGTAATTTCATCATATTTATATCATTTTGAGCACTAATGATACTCGTTTACTTTAGTCGTGTTCTTTAGTGAGTTGAAAACTTTAATTGAATTATTCGCTCCACAGATTCATAAGGAAAATGTGGAAATTGTAATGTGAAAGAAATTAATCACCACGAGGAGGGCCAGTACTTGAGTTCAATTGGTTAAATCGTATGAGTTAATTTTTTTTGGAATAACATCAGGTTGAATTTCTTATCTTTATTATATATATATACCTCATCTCTTGCATTTCAATTCCACTGCTAACATCACTTCCTTCTCTTTTGCCCGTATAAATTCAACTCAACAGTTTCATGGGCCTTTTTTTGGGGGACTGTTTGATTATGAACCCTGGCGAATTTCTCTTTTGGGTGCAACCATAGCAAGCAAAGTTACTCTATGACAGCCCCAAAGGATGTTAGGAGTGATCAAAGGAGCGCCCCTCTTTTATATATAAAGAATCAAGATCCCCCGCCAATTATTGGGAAAGATAAATATTAAAAGGTAAAAGATGTCTAGTAATCATATTGCTTTTGCTGCTGCTGCTGCAGCTGCTGCCGTTGTAGGTGGAACCTACATTTACGATACCAACCATAAGCTCAGTTTACGTGTGAAGGAATTGGAGACACCCAAGGATCCTGCTAAGAGATTGAGCAATACCATTGACGATGTCAAAAGAGAATTGGAATCTCAAGGTAAGTACTGGAAGAACAAGGCCCAGGACACTGAATTATACAAGAAGGGTAAGGAAACCGTGGATGCAATTGAGAACAAGTACGAAGTTCACAAGACTCCATTGGCTGAAAAAGACTACATTGTGCAGATCATTGACAGATACATTGACTTTGTCAACCGTCTTGGTGGTACTCCAACACTCGCTGAAAACAGACAATTGTTTGGTAGCTGGACTAAGGAAGACGAAGAAAGAGCAACCAAGGAACTTAAAGACGCTAGAGAAAGAGCTGAAAAAGAAGGAAGATCATGGATCAATTGGGGTAACAAGAAGGTTGACCAAGCTGAAAGTGACGTAAGCAACAAGTTTCAACAAGGTAAGAAGAATGTAAAGTCTGGATTTGAAGATGCTAAGGACAAGGTAAACTCTGTGTTTACTTCTTCTGAGGCTGAAAGACTCAAGAAGGAAGCTGAAGCTGAAAAGAACTCATGGGCTAACTGGGGTAACAAAAAGGCTGATGAGGCTAGCCGTAAGGCAGAAGCCGAACAAAAGAACTGGTCCAACTGGGGAAACAAGAAGGCTGACGAAGTTAACTCTACCGTTCATGACACCATAGAACAAGGTAAAAAGGAATTTGACAAACAAGCTTCTAACTTGAAGGCTGGATACGAAGATGCTAAAGATAAGGTAAACTCGACTTTCAGCTCATCTGAAGCTGAAAGACTCAAGAGAGAAGCTGAAGCTGAAAAGAACTCATGGTTCAACTGGGGTAACAAGAAGGCACAAAATGCCGAAGCCGAATACGAAAGAACTAAGCTGAAGTTCAACTCCAAGGGTGAAGAATTGAAGAACCAAGCTGAAGCTGAAAAGAACTCATGGCTCTCATGGGGTAACAAGAAGGCTGATGACGTATCTGCCTCTGCTGAAAGAGGATCCAAGGACTTGAACAGACTGATTGACCAAACAAAAGACAAGTTGAATGCTTCATACCAAGAAGGTAGAGCTTCTGCCATTGAAGCTTACGAAGATGCAAGAGACAGATTGGATACATTAACCTCTGACTTTGGAAAATCAAACGACAGATACAAGCAACAAAAGTTGGACCAAGCTAAGAAGGATGCTGAAAGTGCCTTTGACAACTTGAAGTCTTACGGAAGTGAAGTATACTCTGAACTTTACGAAAGAGTTCAAAGTGCTGTTAAGAAGTAATCAATGACTTTAAATTTTTGATGTTGCATCTGAGTTTGTATGGTGAATGTTTTTTACATATATCTATTTAGTAAGATTTGCAAGCTGTTATAAGATGTAGAACCTAGAAGAATGCGATAGCATTCTTCAAGAACCAGTATTTTCTAATTACGTTTATGTCAATTGAGGAATATCAATTCTCTTCTGGTTTAAGAACAGTAACAACCTCGAGTCTCTTGTAGGAATGATATCACCTATTCTAAACTAACTTTTCATATTGCATTATTCACCCCACATAAATCGCAACAATCTTCTTTTGATGTTAAAAATTTCACCATCAAAATGAAGAGGTTTCTACATATCAAGACAGTACCAAAGCTTTATTGTAACAATGTGGACTCGTTGAAAAGTGTATCTGGTATACCAACCTCCGAATTATTGACCAAGTTAGGTTTTATCAATCACCCTAAAGCTGGTCTCGTGAATTGGTTACCTATAGGATTAAGAGTAGTCAATAAAGTTAGTGATCTAGTACGCAAAAATATGGATAACCATGGGTTTGAAGAAGTAGGGTTATCGTTATTACAAGATGAAGCATTATGGCGTAAATCTGGAAGGTTCGATAAGTCTCTGGAATTATTCAAGATTAAAGATGAAGCTTTATTGTTGGTACCCACTGCTGAAGAAGAAATAACCAACTTGGTCAAGAAATCGATTGTGAGCTATAAGAACTTACCTGTCAGGTATTATCAGATTAACCCCAAGTTCAGGAATGAAAAACGTCCTCGGGCTGGGCTTCTTAGAGGTAAGGAATTTCTAATGAAGGATGCATACTCGTTTGATGTGGATGATTCTGGTGCATGGGAATCGTACAAGTTAGCAACCGATGCTTACAAGAATATCTTTGATGGGTTGAAGGTACCATATGTTCGTGCTGAAGCTGACTCGGGTGAGATTGGAGGCAGTCTGAGCCATGAGTATCATTACTTGCATGAATCTGGAGAAGACACTGTATTTATATGTGATGGGTGTGGAGATGCTACTAATGTGGAAATCGCAGTTCCAGGTAAAGTCCAATCTACGAAGGATACCGAGGAATCTTATTTTAGAGATGACCTGACATATGTACGTGCAGTTTATCCAAAAGGAAGAACCTTAGAACCAAGTTACTTAAAGGATGTCACTGAGAAACAACTACAACCTGTCAAGGAGATTGATCAAGATAAAAAGGTGATTACTGTTTGTGATACTAGAGTTGTAGACTCTGTTTACCCTAACAGTCAAGTGTTACCAATCGTATTGACTGAGGCTGGAGATGAATGTGCTAAATGTGGAACTGGTAAACTCGAATCCTCCAAAGCTATTGAAGTTGCCCATACCTTTTTCTTGGGAGATAAGTATAGTAAACCATTAGAATGCAGCGTTGAGATTCCAGAAGCAGATGGAAAGGGAATGGTGAAGAGAGATCTTGTAATGGGATGTTATGGTATTGGAGTCAGCAGAATAATAGCACTGGTTGGAGAGATCAAAAGAGACGATCAAGGATTTAAATGGCCAAGAACAATAGCGCCTTGGGATGTTACTGTAATTGAAGCAAAGCAACCACCTGCTGATTTCTACAACTCATTAACAAACATTGACTATAGACTCGATGATAGGAGTAAGGTTGGATTAGGAAGAAAAGTTGCACAGTCCAACTTGGTGGGGATTCCTTTGGTTGTCATTGTAGGAAACAAGTATCCATTAGTTGAGATAGAGGTTAGAGGAAATCTTTACAGTGAAGAATGGAAAGAAGCCAAAGAGAAGAGCGATTTTGAATGGGAAGTAGATGGAAAGAAACATTATGTCTCTAAGGATGGGTTGGAAAAGGCTCTCACTAGTTTACTTTCTTGTATGTAAATAGCAATAATTAGTGAGAACTCAATTGTTAATAGAATGATATTTATGTGAATGTAGTATTAAAGGATATACAAGATTTAAGATGGAAGTGATTGTGTGTAAACTTTGGTTTGGAAATTTGCAGCCATTCTATGATGTACTTTTTAACATGATAATGATGTGACCTTTAGCAATATGGAGGTGATTATGGTAAAGTGAAATTACACAACTACACATTCTTTAACTTTTAGTTAGAAGTCACCTTCATGTCACCCCATACAAGTCAACACTACCACAAAGCTGACTAGCACGACATGTATATGTCTGAACCACTTCTATATCTATCACTCTCCTACAAGTAATTTTCACTCTTTACATAATATCTTACTCCAATCTGTATATTAACATCTTAAACTTCTTATAATACAACTAAGTAAACTTACCAGTGAGCTTGGCCAACACGTGTAATATGATGACCGAGAATATAAATCCAACAGCCAATACCAATACCACAAGAGGGTCAACTCTCAAACCTTGAGCTTCATCAGTGAAGATCTTCATCATGGTAGATGAAGATCCTCCAGCACCAGCAGCTCTGGTAGACAAAGGTAAGGTGCTTTGTGCCTTTTCCTTCTTGTCAGCAGTAGTCTTTCTCTTGACTGCGTTTCTTAATCCTCCTGGAGCTTGAGACTAAAAGGGTTAGTAAAATTTCACTTATATATTTGTGGAGGTGTATAAGGTGGGTTCAAGTGTGGTTCAATTTGTTGTTTGCTGTTTGGTTCATTCTACTTGTTTCCTATTCATCTTTATTATTCTTGTGAGTTATCCTTGGGAATAATATATGTGACTTATGTGACTTTGATAGTGGTGTTTCTTGTGAAATGTATCGTAACCAGTAAATGGATAATTGTATTATCATCATCACAACAAGCTAAACCAAATGGTTATCAATATACATAAAAGTATATCCACATACATTCCCACTCATCATATAACATCCACTAGTCAATACCACACACACTATCTTATTCCTTCATTAAAATTTCACAAGTAGATCTTTCATTCACTTTCTCGTTAATCTATAACTCCACAACACACCATTCTATTTCATATCCCATTGCTGATATCCCTCATACCAATTCAAATATCAACCTCCAACACTAAAACATCCTCCAAACCACAAATCTCTCCACCCAACCACAACTTCTCCTATCTACTCACCATTGTATTGTATTGTCGTTAAATAAAAGAACACACGTAAATCAAAATTTTCGAAAAGTTATCGTTGGCATTTACAAAATTTACAGGTTACGTCCCGGAATTCACAGGTTGACTCGCACTTCTTTTTTTTGGTGTTAAATTTTCTGCTCGTTGATTTTTTTTGTTTGTCTCAGATTTCCATTGATTGAAGGTAGTCAACGTTAGCATTAAAGAATCGGTTACATTTGCCAGTTCTTTTCCAATCCATCGTGTTGTGTATTTGATTGAATCGTATTGTTTCTCTTTACACTTTTATCACGTTTGATTTGTATTTAGGTTTCTTGTACGCTGTGGTTATTGGGCTTCTTTAATTGTCCTATTTTCCCTCCCCCCCCGTCAAGTGTCGATCTATTACAACAACACCATTTCCTCATCAAAACATCTACAAAGCATACACATTTGGTAACGAATGTTCATAGAGCTTCAAGGAACAGATATCGTAACACCACTACTTGAAACATATTCTACCTCCTAGAACACGCGACGTCTTTGGCTTCACCACCACAAACAAACTCTTAAACATCCCGAAAAAGTCGAATCAATCAATCAAAAAAAAAAAATAGAAGCATGGACTTATCCAACTTGTCACCTACACCTATGGATCATCCGATCATGCAGCGGCGACCATCGTTGTCATCTTTGCTGTCAGCCTCAGGGTACGCCTCGTCTTCGTACGGGCCAGTTACGGCATCCAACACCCCTGTCAATGGGTTTGTTGGCAATGCAGCTTCCGGGGCAAATACTGCCGGATCCAACGTCAACACAGATGCATCTAACGCAGATACACCTCGACTGGCTCATCAGAGGTTAGCTCGTGGAGGCGCTGGTAACGGTGCAGGCTCTGCCAGCACCGGTTCCACCAATAATTTCACCCCAGGGGGACCCACTTCTGGAGACGTTGACAATACGTCGAGCACCGTTGGGCCATGGGTTGAACAACAGCAACAGCAGCAATCTACATTGAATGCTTTATCGAAAGATGACAAAAGTAAAGGAAACAATAACAATGATGTCGACGACGTTTCCGCAGCAAACACACCAGCAGGTACCAACATGAACCTCAACACGGGGGCAGGCTTAAGTTCAGGTGCATCCACACCTGGCCACAGTCATATCGCCATCTCTGTATCTGGGGATATTGACGACGATGAATTGATTCCAACAGCAATCGTGATCAAAAACATTCCATTTGCTATTAAAAAGGAACAATTGTTGGACGTCATGACCAAGTTGAACTTGCCATTACCATACGCATTCAACTACCACTTCGACAATGGCGTATTCCGTGGTCTTGCGTTCGCAAACTTTACACTGACCGACGAAACCTCACTTGTTGTCAACCAGTTGAATGGCCGTGAGATTGGTGGCCGTAAATTGCGTGTTGAATACAAGAAGATGCTTCCACTTCAGGAACGCGAACGCATCGAACGGGAAAAGAGAGAGAAACGCGGCCAGTTGGAAGAACAACACCGCTCGAACTCAAATGCACTGTTAGCATCGCTCTTATCTGCAGCTTCTACAACTGCAGCTACAAAGAATTTGAGCGTAAATGGTGCAACTCACTCTTCAAACCCAACCGAACGTTTATTTGTTAACTTGCCACTCAACGTTAACAACGCTCCACCTATGGAACTTAACTTTAACGACCCAGAAACCTTGGAGTTGTACTCGCAGTTGATCTTGTACAGAGACGACATTGCGAAAACCATCTTCGAGTTGGCTGTGTCACCAGCAAACATGAACTTGAGTCAGCGCAAGGTCCTCTCTATATTGTGTTCCTTCTTGAACTTGTTGGAGTTGTTTGACAATGGCTTGATTATCATTAGAAGAAAACCTGGCCATATCCTGCAATCGATTATCCACCAGCCAAGTATTATTTCGTCTGGCAGTGGTGCTGCTGGGTCTGGCAACGTTGCACCAACTCCACCACACAACCAACAGAACCAGAACCAAAACCAAACGCAAAACCAGAACCAGAACCAAAATCAAAACCAAAATCAGCACCAAAATCAAAACCAACACCAAAATCAAAACCAACACCAGCAGCACATGGTCCACCCTGGGCACATTGCACACGGTGTTCCATTTCAAAACCAGCAGCTCCAGTCTCATTCATCGCTGATGATGAACTTGAACCAGTTGGCACAGTTGGGAAACCCAGTACACCCTGAGTTGATGAGATCGCACTCACAATCGGCTTTGCCGTTGCCTAGATCAAGACAGCAAACGTCGACACCGGTCCAACAAAACTTTCCACAGTACCAGCAGCAGCAACAACAGCAGCAGCCTCAACATCAACACCAGCAACAGCAACACCAGCAACAACAACACCAGCACCAACAGCAGCATCAACAAAATGCGAATGCCAACGGAGCCTCTAGACCATTCTTGGTGCAACCATTCTTGTATCTGCAACCAAACAGTGGAGGGTCCAATCCTAACAATGCTGGTAGTTCTGGTCAGCAGCAGCAGTCATCTGGTACGCCTGCCATGGCCGCTTCAAGCGCTGCATCGTTGTTGAGATCAAGCAATAACAACCGTAGTTATGTTGATGTTCGCGCTACTCCTCCATTGACGAACAACTTTACTCAACAACACCAGCAACAGCAACAGCAGCAGCAACAACAACAGTCTTTATCTGTTACCAGCTCACCTACGCCACACCATTCACACTCGCACTCACACTCGCACTCGCACTACCAGTCACAACAACACAACAACAGTGGGAATGCGAATTCTGGGGGCAATAACCATCAACAGAGCCAACACTTTTTCCAAAACTCTCAACCTGGTACACCAATGGCCACGGGCGACATCAGCTCGAGGTTCCAACCATTTGGTCAGCACTCGCACTTGACTGGAAGCTTCACTTCGTTGCAACAGTCATTGACTGGCGGTGCAGGTGGTAGTAGTGGAGCTGGTCCATTGGACGACTACAATAGTGGACCCGGATCAAGCGGTTCGAACGGCGGCAACAATACGCAAGCAGCCGGAGCCAACTCCAACTCCAACAGCAGCAGCAGCAACAACAACAACAACTATAGCAACAGCAATGGTGAACGTTTGTCGTCCAAATTCAACACGTTGAACTTGGCAGCTGGAGGAGGATACGATGGAGGGAACGGCGGTATCTGGGGACCAAAGTGATGAAGAAATGTCAATTACGAATCTTATTTTACCAATGACGATGATTTTTGTCTCAACTATTTATTATATGTTCCGACGTCCAACCCTTTAATGCAAATTCACGATTATACGATGGAATGTTGTTATGATATTTATCCTGATCCATAGATCAAGAACGGTCTTTTGCGAGGACTTTATGACTCCACGCACGAAAAGTACATTCTCCGCAGAGAGACAGAGGATAATAATTGAACAAAACAAGACGCCCGGACAGGAGTCTGAAGCGTATATTTTGTATTCCATATTTGTTACTATGGTTTGAATTATATAGATTTAATGAATGCACTTGTAAGAGTAATGTAGGGAAGAGTGAACGTGAATGAACATGGTTCATTCACTTCATTCAGAGTAAATGTTAAAGAAGGTTGAGAATGGCGGAGAATAGCGTTTTAGAAGTAAGATAGGTGGATAGGTTTGGTAGATTTGATAAGGTTGGGTTGGTTGGGTTGGGATAATTATTTGAGTTGGTAAGGTTGACCAGAGTAAGATAAGCAGAATAATAATAAACCAGTAGTTGAAGAGTGAAATCTCCCCGCTCCTAAAATCAGATCAAAATAAGGGGTATAGATTAAACATACTAGTCAATTAATAATATGACAATCAAAGCTTACCAAGTAACTTTCTTCTAGAAGAAGTATAAGAAGTTTTGCTTGAAAATATTATGATTTCAGGTTCTAGAAGATAGGGGAAGAGAAAGTGGATGGTTAATCTAGTTCTTGTTGAAGAAGTCAAGTTATATAAATTGATTATCAGAATAAGAATGATCAGTTGAATAGAATAGTTGAGAAATTAGCTTGCTGGATTGAAATGTTCAACTTGCTTATAGCAATGAAGTTTAATACTTGATTAATTAAACTTTTAATTAGAAGGTTTCATGAGTATTCAGAGTAAAGTATCATGATTAGGACAATACCAATCCTAATCTTATACTATTCATAGTACTTATTCACAAATCCAAATCCTAACTCCTTTAGAAACAACATCCACATCTCTATATCATGTATAAGTCAAGCACCACACCAATCTCAAATGATTAACTTCAAAAGGCGGAGACACACAGCAACGAATATTCCACCATGCATTCAACTCGCCCGAATTGGAAGTCAACGAATCATCGATCACACGACGTGCGTCTTATTGGTCTTCTATTAACAACTCTATCAATCTTAATTTTATCTTTATCTGACATCTATCATATATGTCTATATCATGCATTCTACATGCACCTTACATTACAACCTTTACATTCTCTTTCTCTTTCTCTTTCTCTTTCTATCATTAATCTCCTACCCGCATGTTGTTTATATTTTCTTCCTGCTTCTCCTTTTGTTAATCCTGTCTCGTTCCATGTTCCCATTTTAATCCCCCCCCTCTCCCTCTCCCCCTCCCCCATCATTCCTTCACTACTTTCCAACTTATCCTTTCAATAACTCACTCCACATAACTCTAAATCACCTACAAATCACTCTCAATCTGTCTTATCTACACCCCCGTCCTTACTTATCACTCTCCATTCCCATTACACTAATAACCCCAATCCAATCAATAGATCTCTCTTATTGATCTTTCTCTTTGATCTTTGTTTTGATCCAACCTTCTCTTGGTGATCTGCATTTCCCTTTGCAACCTAAAAAAAACCTCTCATCATCCATTCCCTATGCTTCTTCTTCTTCTTCTTCTTCTTCTTCTTCTTCTTAATCAGTTCATCTTTCATTACATCACTTTTAATTCTTCCTTCTCAACCCTTTAACATTTCTTTTATATAATACCTCTCTTTAATACTTTGTGTTTAAGTACTTCATACCTATGACTTTGTCTACTACATTGTTTGTTGACTCACTTTACACTCGCTACACTCTTTTTATTACTTACTTTCATTGTTAAACTTTTACCTTAGGGTTTCCCCTTTATGTTTACATTTACTTTCAAATCCCCTCCCACTCCAACCATCCTCTTCCAGACACCCTACTGGCTCCCCCTCTCTTCTCCCATCAATCCACTCTCTACCCTAAAAGTAGTGAGACTCCCCAATTTTTATGCTGCAGTGCACGAAAAAATTTTCCTCCAATTTTTTGATGGCGACGAAAAGCCTTAAAATTTGTGGGAAACGAGCGAAATCAATACACATCCCTTCTACTTTTCCAACCTTTGACCGGTTTCTTATTATCTCAGCAGATCCAGTGGCTTCATCTAGTATAGAACGCCTCCAAGCACCTTGCATTAGATTTTTTTTAACCAGTTTTATATTACATTAATCCCCGACAGAGGCGCTTAAACGAGCAAACTACTACTACAAAAAGATAGGAACCATCAATTCCTTTCAATTCCATTGTATTCAACGACATCAGTCTGATTTTTTAACACGCCCACTTGTTTAGTAGCGTTGATATCTCAGTTTTGAAGTTCTTTGAAAAGGTTTATCTATTGATTCTGCTATTTAGTGGTTCAACTTTATAAACTACTTGGAATCCCAACAGTAACCAAACAACTCATACAAATATAGAATAGACCATGGGACAAATACTTTCACAACCAGTGGCCAAGAAGGTGACCCATCAAGGCAAAGACGCGTATTTAGCATACGGGTTGTCTTCGATGCAAGGATGGAGAATGAATATGGAGGATGCACATGCCACCATTTTGAACTTGCACAAACTTCCTGAAGACGACAACTTCCTGGAACCGATCCACGAGGACGAAGACGAAGAAGAAGACGAACACGACGACGAAGATGAAGACGCTGACCAAAACACGCAATCCGACGCTTTCGCGGGGCCCCACACGGCGTTCTTTGGTGTCTATGATGGACACGGAGGAAGAAAGGCAGCCATCTTTACAGGTAAGTTCTTGCACAAGATTGTCAAAAACACTGCCGAATTTATAGCCAAGGACTATGTGAATGCCTTGAAGGAATCTTTCTTGGGATGTGACAGGGCCATTTTGGAAAACAAGTACATGAAGTATGATGATAGCGGATGCGCCACCACAACAGCAATCGTGACGCCGACACAAATTGTATGTGCTAATGCCGGTGATTCGCGTACAGTGATGTCGATCAACGGTTACGCCAAAGCATTGTCGTACGACCACAAGCCTTCCAACGAAGGAGAAAAGACTAGAATCTGCCTGGCTGGAGGCTTTGTCGATATGGGCAGAGTCAACGGTAACTTGGCACTTTCGCGTGGTATTGGTGACTTTGAGTTCAAGCGTAACAACTCGTTACCAGCAGAAGAACAGATTGTCACCTGTTACCCCGACGTGATTGAACACGACCTTGACTTTGCCAAGGACGAGTTCTTGGTGTTGGCGTGTGACGGAATCTGGGACTGTTTGACTTCGCAAAAGTGTGTTGAATGTATCCGCTTGAAGTTGCACGAGGGCTACAAGCTCCCGCAGATTTGTGAGATGATGATTGACCTCTGTTTTGCTCCTACTACAGGTGGTACCGGCATTGGATGCGACAACATGTCGATTGTGATTATCGCGTTGCTCGACCACAACAAGAAGGAAACATTGGACGAGTGGTACACCAAGATGAAGGCTAGAGGTGATCTTTCGGTGCAACAGCACAGTGAGAGAGAGTCAAAGCGCACTGGTGACGACGAAGACTTTGCTCCACCATCGGAATACGGTCCTCTCTCTGAAGACTTTGAAAGTTTGTACAAGTCCATGTACGGTGAAGTATTCGAATACGGTCAAGTAGGTGCTAAGGAAGACAATGGCAGATACGGTCACGCTGAAGACCACCTGGAAGACGCCGGTGGAAGCGGTGGCATACACGGTGACGTTGTGGTTGGCCACGACGACGACGATGAAGATTTGTTTGGAGGAAGCAGTAACCCTAGCCTTGTAACATTGAAGAAGCTACTCGACACCAACGCCATCACTAATGAAAATGGCGTTATCTACTTGGATACAAGTTCTGCAGAAGCCATGTTGTCTCAGTTACGTAAGAACAACTTGGACTCGGTGATTGGTGAGGAAGATGAAGATGAAGAAGATGCAAAGATCGAGGCTGTGGATGAGCATGAAGAAACAGAAAAGAGCAAGTAGCTTTTCTTGTGCTTAGATTTTTAGTTTCCTATACTGACTAGTATTATTACGTTGTTATTGTTATTGTTTAAGCTTGGGTTTGTATGTTCATGATAGTTTACGAGTTGCAATTGAGGAGTGTAGTTCCATAACCAATAGGCCGTAAGGCCTATTGGTGGTATTGAAGTAGTTCGATTGACCAAAGGTCTATGGTGATCTATGCCGTAAGGCATATGGTTATAACTTAATGTAGAGAAGATTGATACTTCCAGTCTGTGAGCCAATTTTTAGTGCTAAAGAATGGCAATAACTAGAATGCAAATAGCTTTGATGAGTTATAACTGGAAGAATCAAAAAATAGAGAAACAGCACTTAAATAGAATGAATGAAATAGAATATCATAAAATGTCATGCTATTAAAAACTGTTCCACGTAAAAGCATGTGCAAGGTCACAAGTACAATCATAAAGAGAACAATGGGTCTGACGTAACTTACTTAAATTGATAACAAGATCAAAAAGATTAAGATTATGGGTGATTGACAGCTCACATGTTTGACTTGGCGAGATTTTTAAATGATGTTCTTCTCGGTTGTTTTAACTTTAGCAACTCCGAAGTGAATGTACAGCCGTGTGTGTTTGAATTTAGGTAGTGATTTAGAGTTATTGTGTTTAATTACTGTGAACATTGAAGGATGCAGAAATTAAAGACTTGAGTGGTTGTAGGTGGTATACTCATTATACTTGTTTAGTTCTACTTTCATTCATATCTATAACACTTCTTGTTCATTCTTGTCCATTTCTTGTTCTTATCTAATTACTTTTAAATAAAGATTAGAATTTCACTAATCGAACTCACCAGTTTCAATTGAACCACCTATGTTTCCTCCAAGTCCAATATCTACTTGAGTTCTTATCATTGTATACAATCTCTTATCTCACCTCACTTACTCCTCATAACTTAATGATATCTACTACACATTGAAAACAATCTAAATACTACACATTAATGTACCTTCCCACTTAAAAATACTCTTCCTTTAACCTCACACCAAAGCCATTCCTCATTCCTCACCATTCATTTAACTAACTACTAAAAACAAATAAAACTCCTCCTCTTACCAAACTTTTCTTATTCCCTTATCTACTCTCTTATCGAACCTCCTCCACCACCTCCCACCATCCCTCCTTTTATACTATCCTAACCTTTAATCTTCTCAAGAAATCTGATCTCCTCTAAAATTAGCTTATAAATACAATTCATCCCTATTATAATAGACATTACCCCCAACCAACTCAATCATTATCCTATATCACTCCTCCTAACTCCCACTCACTCATTCTCAATCCACCTCCCTCAATCCCTCAATCCCTCACCTCTCTCACCCCAACCTCCTACTCTCTCACAACCCTCACACTCATCATTTCCTCCACCAAATCCCCTCCATCCCAACAGGGCTCGTTTTTTTTCAGTACTGTACAAATCAATATCAAAAGAAAACAAAGCCAACAGACGTAAAGTGTGATGAACATTGTCTCGTCAACTTGTTGTTAGTCTATCCTATACCTTATAATCTATATCATGGTTCTGCTACTAGATCTGTTGAAGATTACGAATAATAAGATCTATTCAGATATATCTCCTGTGGATTTGAACCAGCGTGCTCAACGTAAACGGATAATCAATGACTATTCAATTAAGAGATTGATACGAAATACGCGTGAGTTGCCTACGAAAGATGGTGTTGATGGTGATACTTATGTTGTGCGACGGAAACCTTTAGTTACTTCGCTTCGTTCGAGTGGAAAGTATGTGGTGAAGCTTAAATACTCACTGGGTTCTCAACGTACTGCTAACAGTGGGCCTAAAATATCACTAACATTACGTGCACCACAACCACCTATACCTGGTATCACAGAAGACCGTAAAGAACTTCCATACAAGGGAATCCTCCCTTTTCCAGACTGTACAATCAACAACACTGACCCTACACGTACTGATAGAGAAACATTTGAACGACTCAAAGTGGCTGGAGAAAACCTTCGTCTCTTAAACACAACAGAAAAGGAAGAAGAAGTTCAAAATGAACAGAATATAGAAGAAGATCCCCAGGAAAGTACAAACGGCCAGCTACTGCTGAAAAGAAATACACCAACCCCCACCCCTTCCACAAACCCAGTACAACACCTCAAATCACAAGTGAAGAAAATCGTATTCCGCGACTTTGAAATTGATACTTGGTACACGGCACCATACCCTGAAGAATACCTGAGATCAAAAATCTTGTACATTTGTGAACACTGTTTAAAGTACATGAACTCACCACTTTCATACCAGAGACATCAATTGAAAAACTGTAACTTGTCAAACAACCACCCTCCAGGTATAGAAATCTACCGCGACCTTAAATCACGCGTTGCAGTATGGGAAGTGGATGGTCGCAAAAATGTAAACTACTGCCAAAACTTGTGTCTTCTTGCGAAACTCTTTTTAAACTCAAAAACCTTATACTACGACGTTGAACCATTCATTTTCTACGTACTCACAGAAATTGACGAAAACAATAGCTCACAGTACCACTTTGTCGGATACTTTTCGAAAGAAAAACTCAACAACTCAGACTATAACGTCTCATGCATCTTAACCTTACCAATATACCAAAGACGAGGCTACGGGAACTTTCTCATTGACTTTTCATACCTCCTCAGTAGACACGAATTCAAATTTGGAACTCCAGAGAAACCATTGAGTGATCTAGGACTCCTCAGTTATAGAAACTATTGGAAGGTGACTTTAGCAATTCAAATGCGAAAGATTTATGATAAATACTTGACAGAGTCAATTAAGGCAGGACAAACAAAAACTCCATGCAGTTTCATAGCACTTTCAATCGAATCACTAAGCAAACTCACAGGAATGATTCCATCAGACGTCGTAGTAGGGTTGGAACAATTGAATGCACTCATTAAAAATCCTACTACAAACACATTCTCAATAGCTATAGACTTGGAAAAGATTGACAAGGAAATCAACAAGTGGCAGGCGAAAAAGTACGTTACCGTTGACGGTCTCAAACTCCTCTGGAAACCAATGTTGTTTGGACCGTCTGGAGGTATCAACTCTGCAGCAACGAAAGCTTTATACGAAAGCAACAGCATTTCACTGATTAGTAACTTCCTCAAAGACGATATTAACAACCCATTGTCATTTGAAGAAGAAGCGCAAAAGGAAATAGAAAAGGGCCGGCCCTGGGACGAAGAAGAAGACGTGGACGATGACATTATAGACAACTACTTGGTATGCTACCCAGGAATAACGTCCCACGTTACAAAATTGCCAATAAAAGACAATAGAGAAGTACGCCAGAAAATTATTATAGAAGAATTGGAAGAAGAAGAAGAGGAGGAAGAGGAACTTGAACTAGCAGGTCCAATTGAAGAATCCGACTTTGAAGAGGATGAAGTAGAACCTGTTTCAGACGACTCATCAGACCAGAGTTTAGTTGAAATAGTAGAGGAAGATAGTGAATCTAGTGATGAAGAGGTCATCATTCCTACACTAGCACCGCCAGTCCGCTCTTCACCAAGACGTCCAAGAACTAGAACTGCTACACCTGATCCAATTGTTCGTATTTCACCAAGGAAAAGCCGTCGCTTTTGAATGGGGTGTATCCGAATGTCTCATTCATCTATAAATCATGGGTCAACTCCAAATAAATTACAGGAGTTTTTGTAAACTAAATCTAATAACTCTTCGGTCTCCTTCTCGTCTGTAATTCCATATAATTTAGTCATGATTTCTGCAATGTAGCCAACAAACACAGGTTCATTACGTGACTTGATGAGTGGGTAGGAATAAGTTCCTATTCTATAATCTAATTGTTCAGGCAGTTTATGGTTTTCTAGTTTGGTTTGTACCGCAGTGTGGTGTTTTGCATAGTTGTCTACCTTGATGCTTGGGAATGGTAAGAATGGATCAAGTTTAATTTGGTTCTGGTCTTTCTTACCCTTTGCTGGTGCTTCAACCTCTGGTTCTATTTCATTTTGGTCCAATTGTGGATAGTATTTGTTAGGGTATGCAGTTATATGCTTATAACTAGCATGACTCTTTCTCACTTCACACCATGGTGCATCGGTTTCAATCAAGAGTTTATCTCTAGGTATCTTGGATGCAACTTCTACATTTTCTTCAGTCTTTAAAGAGCATCCGTTGACACTGACATAGAATCCAAGCTCTAATAACTTGTTAAGGTCCACCAAAGAACCAGTGAATGAATGAACTACTCCATTACCACGTTCTATTTCCCCTCTTTCAATGAACGGCTTCAATATTTCAATAAAGTCATCACAAGCTGCTCTTTGATGTAAAAACAATGGAAGCTTCAAGTGCTTTAAAGAAGCAATAACCTCAAGTTGCTTCTTGAACATTGTAGTCTGTTGATCTTTAGAAGCAAAGTGTAAACGGTCATAATCCAAACCAATTTCACCAAATGACTTGATAATTCCCTTGGAATGTCCTTCCTCTACAATAGTCTTCAATTGAGCTAATTTCGATTCGACATCAGGAACTAATTCTTCAGTGTGTTCCTCACCCTTTTTAACATAAAACTCCAGGGCCACAGAACATGGATGGACACCGGCAGTCAGAAATAACTTGCCAGGATACTCCAGACACAAATCTAAGTGCGATCTACTTTCTGCAATTGTAGAAGCTGTAACTAACATCCTATCAACATTGAAAAGATGAGCTCTATCCAACACTTGTTTCATGTCAGCAGGATGTTTCTGTGAACCATGATACTGGCCTTGAAACATTCTGTCTGAAAAGTTCACTCCAATATCAAAGTATCGAGGCTTCCACATCCTTGGTGTCTTCATTGATTAATATTGAAATATAAATCTTTATTTTTTAAAAAAAAAGTAAAGTAATCAATGGATATAGAGAAGGAATTGACACAGCAAGAGACAGCTCTTGGACGTGATAACGAAATCAAGAGGATATTAGGATGTGCAGAGTTTGATCATTTTGCCATTTTAGATATATATCCTACTGAAGATACCGATTTAAAGACAGTGGTTAAGAAGGTATTTAGAAGAAAATCATTATTGATTCACCCAGATAAAACAGATAACCCACAGGCACCATTAGCATTTGATAGACTTAAGAAATCTGAACTGATATTAACAGGAAATGATAACGAAGCTAAACGGATAGAATCAATATATAAAGATGTTTTAAGCTGGCCTGAGTTTGCAGATATTAAAGATAAAAAAGTAATTGAAGGAGTACGAGACAAAGTTGCAGTTATATTAAAAGATATTTTGAAGCTGGAACAAGTTGATAAACTCTTTGACCAACAACAAGAACAGAGACGACAGGTGGAGGTCACAAGAGCTCAAACTGATAGAGAAAAGAAGAGAAAGATGGAATCAAAATGGGAAGATAATAGAGAAGTTCGTGTAAAGAATTGGAGAGAGTATTCAAATAAGGTTGAGAAGAAAATAGACAAGAAGAGAAAGAAATCTAGAAAGGTATTAGCTTAAGTTATGGAGATGTCTGATCTTAATTAGGGATTACAACATGATTATCATAAAGTTTTAAAAATAAGAACTCAAAATAAGTTTCCACAACAACATTAGCATTCAATGAAAGCCCACATAATCAAATCAACTCAATTTAATAGAATCCAATTGAGTTTAATGAACTCATTAACAACTTACAGAATCAAGTGAAGATAGTCCGACATTTCAATATTCAAATCACGACATTTCCAAATATATCAAACGACATCATCATAAAATCTTTCAATCACTCAAAGCAACAATGACTCAGTCTATTCTTCCTCAATTGGCAACGTTTGGATTGATTTCTTTCATAACTGGCTTCTATCTTAACCAGTTTTTGTATCCGCAGACATCATACAAACGTAGATCCCGGAACTATTCGTCATCTGAAGCCTCAACTGAAGACTCTGAAGATTCTGAAGATGAAGAGATTGATGTGAATTCAACACCTCTTAATGAGATCCCCGGAGAAGTTCGTATGACTCTTATTGTACGTCAAGACTTGAAGATGGGTAAAGGTAAAGCAGCAGCTCAATGCTCGCATGCTACATTAGCATTGTATAAGAAAATCACCAACCCTGAGTCACCAGCATATAACCCAGAAATGGTACAGAGATGGGAATTAGGAAATGGTCAAGCCAAAATCACATTACAAGTACCTGACCAAGAAGGTATGGATACACTTTTTGCACAAGCTATATCATTAGGTATCAACCTGTACATTGTACATGATGCTGGAAGAACCCAGATTGCAGCTGGAAGTGCAACTGTATTGGGTATTGGCCCTGCACCAAAGTTGGTTATTGATGAAATCACCAAAGATTTAAAGCTTTACTAATCTGTGAAGCAGATAAATGTAATTTAATATTGATCATAAAGGCTCAAGTCAACCTCACTGTACAAATCATTAGAAATATTTAGTTTTCAAATATAAAACATTAGTTTATTCAATGATATTCACTATATATACATATATTATACCCTGTATCCTTCTTCTTCTTCTTCTCTTCTTCTCTTCTTCTTGATCCAAAATTACTACAACTATTCAAACATCACAAGTAAGTGATTCTTTATTGCCTTTATATTAAAATGTTCATTGTCAATGTCACCTCAATCTTTTCCTGATCGAGTCGCCCACTGCCAACGGGTTTACTGCAGAACTAGCTCTGCGCTTCCTCCTTTTGGCGGTGGATATCGAGTCCTCTACGTCGACTAATACGTCATCATCGTCATGTACTCCGTTGTGACGTTCGTCATCGTCATCTTCGTCCTTGTCATCGTCTTCTTCTTCACTCATACCCATACCTCCGCTTATAACGTAGTCATAGAAGTCATCAACGTCATCCAATCCAATCGACAGTTGTCTTCTCCGTCTATGATCACGTAATGATGTCAGTGCTCTGTGTCCGTTTCTAAGTTTCTCCAAGTAATCGATTCTCGACCATATTTCACCTTCTGTTCTCTGTGGAAGTAAAATCGACAATTCAGCAAACGAGAGTTCTCTCGTTCTTCTGTTTATCAACAATTCATCTTCTTCCATTGACCATGGGATTTTGAATACGGGAGGGTTCGGGGTTGTTGATTTACTTGCAGAGGCTGTTGCTGACTTTGCTGGTTTCTTGATTTTAACACTCTTTTTCTTTGGTTGAGGCGGTAGTCTCTTTTTATCGAGTACTTCTTCCTCCTTCTTTTCTGCATTGTAGGGTATTACGACTGACCCTGAGCGCAGGTAGTAGCCCAGGCCTCCCAATGCGTGTGATGACGACGAAACGCTTTCTCTGAGTGCCGAGGTGCTTCCTATGCTTCCGTTTCTTAAGCTGGTGACTGTGTTTGAATGGTGTATACCCCCTGGTCCACTGATACTCAGGTTACGCAGTGGTCCACTGATAGAACCAGCGCCTCCAAACAAGATTGGCAAGTGTGCCAAGGCACTGTTGGTCAGTTGGTGGTGCGGGATGTTCATTGATTTCAGCGGAAGGGATGATACCGACGCTCGTGTTGTTGACAGTACCGAGGTTCTATCGTCGCGTGCAATCTGAATGATCAGGTTATTGTGTAGTGCTGCGTTTCCGGAGGTGTGGTGGTGGCCGGAACCTCCTGTTGAGTTACGTGGAGTGATTGACAGTTGGTTGTGTGAGTGTGGGTGAGGTTGGTTTTGAGGTAAGTTCAGTGTAGGGTCTATCAGGAGGTCAGCGTAGTAGCCTCCTCCAATGTTATTTGCCGAGTTGTTGTGAGTGCTTGGGTCCAAGTGGTCGCCCTTGGGTGAACCTTCGTAGTTGTTTGTAGTTGAGATAGGACCGTTTCGAGTTCCGTTGGTAGTGTTGGTGCTGGGGTTAGAAACTGACCCTACACTTGGAGATCTGCCGGCACCAGGAGTTGAAGGAGTATAGTTGGGGAGAGGGGATGAAATATTGGAAGGGGAGTTCAGTAGAGCGTTCAAGCCAGCAAGGGCGTTTGAAACATTCTCGAAACCTGTAAAGGTAGCATTTGCTATTGGAGAGTATGCAGCAGGGAACCCCCCACTAACACCATTTCCAACACCTCCTCCACCAACACCCAAGTTATCATCTTCCTTTTTCTTCTTCTTGACTGGTTTAATCTGAGTGCCCAAGGCTGCGGCAGATTTAGGAGGGTTCTTCAAGTTGCCAGATTTAAGTCTCCTCCAACGAAACTGACAAGCATTGGGAGTTCTGTTGTTGAAGTGGCTAGCAATTTCTTTCCAACCCAACTTCTGTTGCTCTTTTAAATGCATCAATAGTATATCATCCTCGGCGTCCCATGACGTAGGTGTACGTGAAAACAACTTTGGTTGAGAGTCGGCCACACCGACAATTGACCCGGTTATTGAACTCAGGTCTTGGTTATCACCAGGGCTATCTTTAACTCCGCGTACACTTTTGCTATCTGGCAGGTTAGTGGCACTCATATTCTACATCCACAATCTGTATCTATGCTGCTAGGGGTCAAGTGCAAGCTGTTGCAAAGCTATATAGGGCTCTTTTCGCTTTTGGATTTTTTTGACCTCTCTTTTGGTAGCGAGATTTGTTGTTCGACTTCTTGTGAGAAGTGACAGAGAAGGAGGGAGGAGAAGCTGGTGTAATTAGTTTGTTTTGTAAGGTACAGAGTGGGTTTAAAAGCATAGACATATATATTCTAGCTTCTTTAATCATATTATACGAGAATTTATACAATAAATAACTACTATTAATGAGTTATACTGAACTACTGACATGGTTGTTGCTGACTCTTTATGTTGGACAAAATGAGAAAAAATGCGAATGTTTGTGTCTTTGGATTTAATGTCTTGTTTTCCGCAATGATCATCGCTATGGAGGTGACATATTAGTAAGGAGATGAAGGATGGGAGTTGGGTGGAAGGGGGGGGGAGAGAGGGAGGAGGGGGCGGACGGAAAGCAAAGAATTAGATATGAGATGAGAGTAGAGTGGAGGTGGAGGTGATTGTAATAGAGGTGGAGATATTGGTAGAGTTGATTACATGGTAATAATAATACGACCACGGAAGAATAATGCCAATAGATTGGATATCCACAAGTGAGGGTGACATTTTTTTTAAAGTGCTGGTGAATAATATAAATAGTTTGAATGAATAATGATTGAATGATGCATATATACATAAATGATAAAGATATCTGTGTAACGAAAGATTCTGAAATGGAGTGAAATTAAATGGAATGAAGTGGAATTATAGTATAGTACAAACGATGGGCGTTTTGTAGCATAAGGTATTCAAGGTGTTGGGTCTTTTTTGTTTTAGGGGTCATATGAAATTTCAAAGGGTGGAATTTTAAGCTTCACTTGATGAAAGGACGTTGCAATGAACACACACCCAAGTGGATTTGAGTTCACTAATCTCAAAATGCATTTATATTATTTATATTGCATATGTAAAAACTACATATTCAATAAGATTAGAAACAATCCACCGAAGCTTCGATATGAAGTCTCTCGAGTGAATTAAACTGTGCCCTTTCTCGTATTAATGGAAACTTGAGGCGGCGAAAATAATACGTTCAGGGTTTGAAAAACCGTTTGTGGAAAGTGCGTACTGGTCCAAACGTAGGGGGGGGGGATTAAATAAATCCCTTGCTTGAAGGTTGTTAGGTTGATAGAATGTTATTTCTTGTAGAATTTCATCTATATGAATGGTGTGATATTCGATTATTATAATCACCAATGATACATGATACACACATTCTACGGTTTTATCGCGATATTTTATATGCCAATGGTCCATTTTTCCTTATTGGTCCTTGGCTCACCACTAAGTCGTCCCTATAATTTAGTGATACTTTTGATGTGCCACGCTATTTTCTAGCGGCATGGCACGCAACTTCCACTACACATACAAATTTCATGTACCTCATCACCCATTTCTTAAACCATACTTTATCTACATCTTGTGCATAAATTATTTCATATATTTCCATGTTCACAATGCTTACTTCTTTACATATTTGTTCTAGAAGTAATCTAGAACATTCTCTTTGGTCTGCTTGTCTGCTTAGCTTGCTTAGCTTGCTTAACTCTACTCTAATGAGTAGAACAAGTGTTTATATAGTCTCAGAGTCTAGAGTCTCCAATCTTTCTGTAGAATCTCTAACCCCGGGGTTCTAATCAGTTTCTCCAACCTTTTCAGCCCAGATCTTCTCAGCTTGAACAATAGTATTGATGTTAGCTCCCATCTTGTTCATAGTTTCAATGTACTCATCAGTCTCATCACTGTCAAAAACAATTCCTCCTCCAGCTTGTAAGTAGGCAGTTCCATCCTTGTACATCATTGTTCTCAATGCAATACATGTATCCATACTCTTTCCATCATATCCCCAATGTCCAATTGCTCCGGCATACACTCCTCTCTTTTCCTTCTCCAACTCCGCTATCAACTCCATGGCTCTCACCTTTGGTGCTCCACTCACAGTTCCAGCAGGGAAAATCGATCTGAATGCATCAAATCTTGTTTTATCTTCTCTCAAGGTTCCTCTAACTTCAGAAACCAAGTGGATCACATGCGAGAATCTCTCTAATGTAAGTAAACGTTCAACACGTGTAGTTGGTGGTTGACATACTCTGTTCACATCATTTCTGGCTAAATCAACCAACATAATGTGTTCTGCACGGTCCTTCAAACTGGATCTCAAAATTTCAGCATTCTTCTCATCCTCTTCATTAGTCTTTCCTCTCATAATGGTTCCGGCAATTGGATGGGTGATAATCTCACCCTTGGTGTCGGATCTCACCAACAACTCCGGCAGCGCACCGATAATCTGGAAATCAACCAAATCTATGTAAAATAAGTATGGCGATGGGTTCACTTTTCTTAAATGACGGTACACATTAAATGGGTGTAAAGATGTGGGTCTAGCTACTCTTTGTGATGGAACAGCCTGGAAAATGTCTCCCTTCAAAATATGGTTCTTCAAGGTAGTGACATGCTTTTCATATCCTTCCTTTCCAATATTCGATTTAAAGTTTTGATTCAACTTAATTGGTGGTTGCACAGGATTCAACTCTTCCAATGAAATATCAGTACGCTTCAATTCTTTTTGTACAAGCTCAATTTCCTTCTTTGCTGCTTCGAACTTGGCTTCTACCTCGCTCTCATCTGTAATATGCACATTGTTGATAATCTGATAACGTTGGTATACATGGTCAAAGGCAACAACTAAATCATACATCATCAAAACTGCCTCGGGGATCTTCAAAACATCCTCCATAGGTCTCTTGGTTCTAGGTTCAAAATACTTGACACAGTCATACGAAATATATCCAATGGCACCACCACTAAATTTAGGTAATCCAGGAACCTTGGCCTGCTGGAATTGCTTCAATTCCTTCTCCAAAATAGTAATAGGGTCGACATCTGTGAATTGTTTCCCAAACACTTCTTCATTGTCACCTGTACGAATGGTCTGACGTGGTCCAACACCAATAAACGAATAACGATCAACATGATCACCATTTACAGCAGATTCAAACAAAAACGAAGAAGAACGCTTAGCATCGTTCAACTTGGCTAACTTCAAATATGCTTGATGTACCGTCAATTCATCATTGTCCACATAAAGAAAGATTGGATACACATTAGCCTCTTTATGTTGTGAACGAACATAAGATTTTAATGTTTCAAGAGGGGGCTGGATTTCAGACTACACTGTTAGTATCAACTGCTTGCTTTATCCATAGCTCATATGTACTTACCATTATGATGAGTTGAAGTAATGTGAAAAATTCCACCAAAATACTTTGAAGTAAAATGAGTCAACCAAATGTTATGTGCAGGAGGTTGGGTGGATTGGATGAAGGTGGAATCGTTGTGGTAGGGGTTGATGAGAGGTTATATGAGGATATGCAAATAGGTAGAATGATGTTTTTTGGTGTTGATATACATTTAAGTTGTTATTTTTATGGTATAAAATGATGAGTTCGTTGATGGTAGTTATTGGTTATTATAGAAATTAATGGGTGCAAAAAACTGGATGTGGACTTCTAAGCTGTTTGAGTGAATATATTGAATTCATTTGTGGATACTTGAAGACTAGTTCTAATCTTATGTATGTTGGAGTCTATTTTTGTTTCTCTCTACTCTCTTCTTCACCAATGTAAATTGGCTACACTATTATGAAGATATGTACCATAAAAATATGTACATTAGTTAATATGAAAATATATACATTTAATCTATAAAACAGTCAGAACGTTCATATTCACATTCATTATGCCATGTCTATATCATCTCCTCTTCTCTTAAAACACACACTCCCGAAACAGGATCTAAGTGAAGTACTTTATCACACTGGATTACTCCTCCAATACTTTGTTCAAGTCTTGGTGTTAATATCCATACTTCAATCCCTAATCTATAACAATATCCACTCACTAACTTATATTCCTCGTCGATGTCTGGTCTGAATCCTTGGTGAGTGATAATGCAATCCCATACTTCTTTATAATTGTTCTCGGTGTTGTTCTTAATCATCATTTGTTCTATCATTTTTAATGTCCAGAAACGTTTGTGCTGCAGTGACAAGTGTTCACTCAACTTGTTGGAGTTGTCGATACTCAGTAGTTGTTCTTCTAGAACTTCTTGGACTAACAGACCATTCAAATTGTACCCATGTCTCTTTAAGTATCCAAATCTATGTAAAAGATTCATTTGTTCACGATCAGTTTCTCGTAAGAAATTATTGTTGTACAATAGTTGAACATGATTTAATAATTGTAACTGGTTCAAAATGCTTTCCACTTTGAATAAAACACCACTAACATCAACAAAACCATTGTTCAAACCGCGAGGTACATTGTACAGATCATTCAGCATAATCTCAAGTTTCGGACGGGCCAAATAATTATTTCCAATTATCCGTGCTTGGAGTGAAATGTTTCCTTCATGATCCCTAGCAAGCGTTGTTTCACTATAATTATGAGCATTATAGGTTGGCAACATCATATTGTTGTGTCTTATCAAAACTTGATCTTCATCAGTATAAGCATCTGTACCTATAATTTCTTGCGTATTGGTATACACTGGAACATTCCATTCGTAACAATACTTTGACACAAGTTTCGCCAAAAAGGTATCAACTTCGTTACGGAAAAAGGTGGCCTTACGGTTGGATCCGGTTTCATTCAATCCCAAAGTTGCTCCTTTCTTGAATAATCTTGAAGCATTGCCAGGACTGAAATTCTCTTCATCATCAATACTAGAAGCACCACTATTCTTCCGCATCTTGAAACTTGTTTTCAAAATATTGTTCATAAATTTAAGATTATGAAGATCATCGTTATTCAAGTCTCTATTACTTTTAGGATCGGGTTTCCTATTGAATAACTTGAATGAAGAGAATGTGGACTTCTCTTTTAATGCTTTATCCAAGGTTTCAGAAATTAGATTCTTGATTATTATTGAATCAAGGGAGTCAAATGAAACTGTCACTTTTTCCTTGAGGTTGAGAAATGGGTTTTGCTCAATGGTGTTGTATGTGAATGAAACAGTTAGACATGTTACGTTGGATGCTTCAGATTTAACTGACTCGGGTTGCTCTGGAAATGATGAGACGTCTCCTACTTTTATCAACTCGTCTGATTCTGGAATATTCCTCTCTTCAAATAAAAACTGCTTGAAAAAGTCCCCATTTCCAAATAGTTGATTCAATTGTTTGTGGTTCATGAGATGTTTCAATGATATCAAGTTGTGCTTGTTCGACACTAAGATATTGAACAATTCGCTTTCAGGCAGTATCTTGGTGGCAATGTCTGGTAAATGTATGTTGAACAAGTACTTGCGTGTGTTAATCTTTTCCAATGAAACACCAATCATCGAATTCTCTGACTCACCTTCACTTAATCCATAAATGACATGATCCTTATAGTACTTTTTCTGTTTACGCAAATGAGGGAACATGTCAACAATTTCTTCAACCCCGCCATGATTAATAACTGGCTCCAACTCATCTACCGTACTGAGTGCGAGTTTCTTTAATTTCGATTTCCCTGTCATGTTCAGTGATATGAAGATATCTGACATTTCAGAATCGTAAACATGCAATGATTCAAGGAATTCATAAACCTTCAGTCCAGTTAAATTATTGTTTTGAAGTACATTTAACTTCTTCAAGTTCTCCAAAATCGAAGTATGAGGGTAAACAACTGCGTACTTTAATACATCCAAAATATATTGAAACTGTTGACCTTCCCAGATATTAAAGTAAAGACCTAATTCGTTTATGTCTTTCCTATTCAGTGATTGTTGCTGTTTATGTAAGCTGTTCAAGAAGTAATTTAACTTTTGCAACTGTTCTGGGTATTTGCAAACACTTTCGAATCGTTCTATTGAGTTTGTATTTTCAATGGAGTTTACAAAGTATGTTGTTCCATGCGATAAGTCATTGGAGAACCCGTTTGTCTTGGTAAGATTCGAGCTTCTATGCATATTAGTGTAGTTGGAAGTTGAGATGAATCTAGGGCTTTTGGTAAATTGCAAGTGCAATGCTAATAAAAGCTGTGACTGATAACAGTATGATCTTGATATATTTTCCAATACGTTTGTTGGGAATTTTATAGATTCAATAACTTGAATCAATGAGATGTTTCTTATGCTATTCTTTTGTGCATATTGTGCAAATACAATATCAAATTGGTTAGTGAGCAAGTCATTATTCAGCACACTTTCTGATAAAAATGCTTGTAGGGCTTGAATTAAACTTTTCCTTTCTGGGTACAGTTCATTGAACTTGTTCTCCAATATTTGAAGTGATGATATCCAATCAGGGTTGAATACTTTGAATAAGTGAAAATTAATGTTTAGTGGAGGTATTGATACCAACTCGTTTTTGGTAGTTAATATGATGACCTTATTGTAATTTTCATTGAATTTAGCTTGGGATTCTCGTACAACTATTCCATACTCTAAATTTCCATTATTTGGAGTGATGAATTCGACGATAGACCCACAGACAGGAGGTGTTTCCTCGTTATTCTCAACAACATGTCTAAGGTTCTCAAATGGTGGTAATGATAAGCTCTCTAGATCAACTTTTGGAGGGATCTGAATTGAAGATAGGAATGCATATGAGTCTTGGTGGCTCGGTCTATTCTTCAAACTATCTTTCACCTGTATTTGTAATTCGTCTCTTACATAGTTGAAGTCTTTCAAAATAGGTCTATCGTTGAACAGTATTCTTTCCGATGAGCTGTTATATCGTTTGATAACATTAAACGTTATAATATGATGTCGTAAATGATCATTACATCTCAGTATCAATGTACTTCGGGATTGGTATCGGTGTACCTGTCGTAGTAGGTTGAACATCCCAAAAGATTATTATGATATATATACAGGGGAAGGGATACGTAGTAGCTCACTTGATATAAAGACCTCTATCGTTTTATAAACATGAATTGTAGATGCTGAATGGTTTTTGGAATGATTTGAATTTTGCACTGGAAATTTTCACTAGTGTGACAAGAAGAGAAGAGAAGAGGTGTTAGGAATATAGGATTAAAAGGAAGGGTAAAGTTGGGATTTGGTTTACTGGAGGAGGTAGAATTAGGTGTACAGTTGTAGGAGATTAGGTGAGGAAAGGTAGATAAGAAGGTGGAGTACATGTAGAATTAGTAGTAAAGTAGTATAAGATAAGAATGAAGAGAAATGATGATTGGAGTAGAGAAGTAAAACAGCATAGTAAAGGTTAACTGACATATCCGGGAATGACATTTAAGAATATGTTAAATATACTGTGAATTCACTGTTAATATACTGTGCACATACTGTGAATTTAATTTGAACATGCTGTGCAATTGTTAAATTACTTCATCCTCTACACTCTACAAATCAATAATCCTTATTAAACATAGATTAAAACATACTCATTTTTTTAGTATGATACTCTAAATCCATCTCTGTACAATCACAGAGTTCTTCAATTTTGCATCAGCTACAGTCAATTCAGGTGTATTCTCAATAGGTTTGACTGGGAACGAGTGACTTAATGTGAATTCTCTTTCTGGGCTAGTGTTGTAATCATGCACAGACACAAAGTTGTACACTTTACTTATTGAGTCGGTTGAGTTAAACTTGTGTGCTACACGTTTACCGTTGGCGAATCTGATTTGAACTTGTGAGTCTCCTTCTCCTTCAGGTTCTTTTGGTTCATTCTTCTTGGTTTCTGGTTTAGCAACTTCTTCATGTTGTGGGACCACTTCACCAGGTACTGGTGAACCCAATCTCTGGCCATGACCTTGGTATCCACCAGCTTTTCTCTTAGGTGGTTCGTAGTCTTCATCTGTTTTTCTGAATACTGATACATCGACGTCTTGGCCAAGGTTTACGCCCAAGATCGAAACAGGTACTCTACCATTGTTCAATTCGTTCAACACGTTAGCGTTGGCAGGATCGTCATATCTGTGTAATGGTCCATCTCCAACAGTGAACCCCTGTCTCCAAAAGGTAATTTCACGGGTAACTTTACTTGGAGCTTCATCCTGGACGCTGTTTGGGTCATGGATGGTTTCAGATGGTTCAATTCCGTCTCCCAACTTGAATCCTGTCCCCTTGAACTGTCTCTTCTTAGGGGCTTCTTGCAGAGCAGAAGGTCTGTCATCTTCCTCGCCCATTTGCTGCTTGGCCCTTTCGAAAATCTTATCAATAATAGATTGCTCTTCTGCACTACGGCCTCCCTTCTTCTTATTAGGGTCTTCCACTTGTAATGCGGACTTCTCACCTCCAGTAAAGAAGTTGGTGTTGGTCTTATCATCCTCTCCTTCGTCATCAGAATTCAAATCTCGGAATGTTCTGACTCCACTACGAATGTTAGTATTCAAATTCTATGTTATCTTCTTAGTCTCTTCGTTTTCAATTACATACCTTTTAGGCTCTTGTCTTGGTTGACTTGGCTCCGAAGTTGGTTGATTAGTAGCAAAGTAATCCTCAATTGCAGTAACTAAATCATCATTGTTTCTAGATAAATATTGCTCAGCCAAGTACTTGGTAGAATTGGTGACTCTAATGAACTGTTCAATGAGTTCGTCTGACATGATTGATGACTCGTGGTGTTAATCAGCAATTGATGGCAAATTTACTTTTCTGATTCCATATTTTTCTGTAATTGTGGAGGATCGAAGGATCGAGAAGCTGCACGAGTTGGGTGAATAGAGAGGTGAGGTAAGTGGTGGATGTAATTAAGAGGTGGTCAGGTGGGATACTAAGGTAATTCTGAGTCTAACTACATTTAGAATTGAATAAGAGTTGATTGGAAGTGCAAAGTGTTGCTACCTACAAGTTGTCCTTTATCTGATGAAAAGTCCACAATATAAAAGTAGAATTATATGATAGCCCCCCAGGTTGAGGTGAGAGCAGTGGATTCAAGAATGCCTGATTACATTGCTAATGTAAAAGCACGCATACTCACCTACTTTATTTATTCTCTGCTCATCCTCTCATACTAATACTACACTCACTTCTTAACAGTATTTATTCATATATAAGACGATAAGTAAAGATCCTCATCTTTTCAATCATCACATTTACGATAATTAAATAAAGTGTATATTCAAATAACTGAATGTTGAAATCCCAATTAAATTTTAAACCCCAGTCCCAACAGAAGCCTGTTGGCACAACTAATACAAAAAAACGTAAGACACATTAAAAATAAAAGACAAGCCCATAATAAATATTATGGTATATTACATTAATGTTGAATAAATGTAACAAGACACGCATCAACAAAGAATTGAATAATGCAAAACATGGGGTTTTGGAAGAGAAGAGACACTTAGTACTTTCCTCTAAAGTGCTTGGCAGCGTTAACCATGTTAGTCAAGGATTCCTTGACTTCAGGCCAGCCTCTAGTCTTCAAACCACAGTCTGGGTTGACCCAGAAGTTAGCAGCTGGGTAAACCTTCAAGATTTCCTCGACTCTAGCAATGAATTCTTCGGTAGAAGGAATTCTTGGAGAGTGGATATCAAACAAACCCAAACCAATGTGGTTAGGGTAGTTGGAGAACTCTTGGATGTAGTTAGGGTCGTCCTTCTTGGAGAATTCAATGGAGACGACATCGGCATCCAAAGCCTTGATATGGTTAGGGTCCAAGTCGGAGTAACAGAAGTGCGAGTGGATTTGAGTGGAGTCCTTGACACCAGAAGTAGCAACTCTGAAAGATTGGGCAGCCCAGTTCAAGTAGTCTGATCTCTCAGCACCGGCTCTCAATGGCAAACCTTCTCTGATAGCTGGCTCATCAACTTGGATGACGGTGATACCGGCAGCTTCCAAGTCGTTGACCTCATCTCTCAAAGCCAAACCCAATTGCAAGGCTTGGACCTTACCAGAGACATCGTCTCTTGGGAAAGACCATCTCAAACAGGTGACTGGACCAGTCAACATACCCTTGACAGGAGCCTTGGTGATGGATTGAGCGTAGACAGATTCCTTAACGGACATAGCCTTTGGTCTAGAAACGTCACCAACAACAATAGGTGGTCTAACGTATCTGGAACCATATGATTGAACCCAACCGTTGGTGGTGAAAGCGAAACCATCCAATTGTTCACCAAAGTATTGAACCATGTCGTTTCTCTCTGGTTCACCGTGGACAAGAACATCCAATCCGATTTCTTCTTGGAATCTGATAACAGTCTCGATTTCCTTGTTGATGAACTCCTCGTATTGAGCAGCAGAAATTTCACCCTTGGTGAACTTGTTTCTGTTGACTCTGATGTCCTTGGTTTGTGGGAAAGAACCAATGGTGGTGGTTGGGAACAATGGCAAGTTGTACTTAACCTTTTGTTCAGCCAATCTAGCTGGGAATGGGTTCTTTCTGGTAGACAAAGACTCGTCAATAGTAGCTAATCTTTCTTGAACCTTAGGGTTGGTAGTGATAGAAGATTCAGTTCTAGACTTGATAGAAGCAGCGTTAGCAGTCAAAGCCTCGGAAACGTCTTCACCGCTAACATTCTTAGCAATGACGACAACTTCTTGCAACTTTTGGGTAGCGAACGAGAACCAGTCCTTGATGGTGGTGTCCAACTTCTTTTCAAACTCCAAGTCAACTGGAGTGTGCAAGAGAGAGGACGAGGTAGAGACAACAACTCTGTCTTCACCAACGAGCTCAATAGCCTTCTTGACAAAGTCAGAAGCCTTGGCAAAGTTGGTCTTCCAGATGTTTCTACCGTCGACAATACCAACGGAAAGAGTTTGGGTGGCAGACAAGACACCGGCAACTTCTTCCAATTGTTGTGGAACTCTGGCAAAGTCAAAGTGGAAACCAGAAACTGGCAAGCCCTTGATGGAGGCGATGTTTGGTCTAACGTCACCAAAGTAGGTGGCCAAGACCAATTCTGGAGCAGACTCAGACACTAAAGCGTCGTAAGCAGCCTTGAATTGAGCTTGGATCTTCTCTGGCAAGTCCAAAACCAAGACTGGCTCGTCAATTTGGACTTGAGTGGCACCAGCTTCCTTCAACTTGGCCAACAATTCCTTGTAGACTGGCAAGACCTTGTCCAACAAGTCGGTTTGGTCCAAGTCCAAGGAGTCCTTGTCAGACTTACCCAAGTACAAGTAAGAGACAGGACCCAAGATGACTGGTCTGGTGTGGATTCCCAAAGCCTTAGCTTCCAAGAATTCGTCGACTGGCTTAATACCGGCATCGGCGTTCAACTTGAATTCAGTGGAGTGGGAGAAGGTTGGTCTAACATAATGGTAGTTAGAGTCGAACCACTTAACCATTTCCAAAGCAGTGACATCGACAGCAGCAGTGGTTTCGGTAGCCTTTCTTTGCAAACCTCTACCCATAGCGAACAAAACATCAATTGGAGCTAAGCCAAACTTGGTGTATCTGTCTGGGATGACGTTGAACAACAAAGACAAGTCCAAAACTTGGTCGTAGTAGGAGAAATCGTTAGATGGAATAACATCGACACCAGCATCCTTTTGCAACTTCCAGTTGTGGGCTCTCAATTCCTTACCCTTAGCGAGCAAGTCCTCGACAGAAACCTTACCTTGCCAGTAGGCTTCGGTAACCTTCTTCAATTCTCTTTGACCACCAATACGTGGGAAACCTAAGATAGATGATTGAACCATTGTGAGTTTGTAGAATGTGTTCTTACAATTAAATGTACAGAGAGGGAAGAAAAAATTATAATAAGGGAGGGGACAACCGTGGGCTTTTATACTTTTTACGTACCCTCGTTGCTTGTCGTAACTTGACAATTTAAACGATAGCTCCTTTTACACGTACAGGAAAATTGTTCATCGGGGGTCTATTGTGACAATTCACGTGTTTTACCCACGTAAGGTGACTCACTGTATTGTTGGGCTGATCTGATGTTAGTTGTAAGGTGGTACAAAGTACCTTTGAGAATGGAAGATAGAGAATGGATAAGAACAGACAATTTGAAGAGTTTATACTTGGAAAGTGATGTGGTGAGTTTACAAGTCTAGTGAATAAGAAAGTACATTTACAATTTTACCTTCTAATGTAAGGGGGGTTGATTGATGTCATTAACACGTTTTAAAGCAACCCAACAGCTTAGTAAACACCAAACACATCGGCCATGTCCCTCGTTGATCTCTCTATAGAAAGTGAAAAATTTCGGATTGAACAATTACACGTGCCTGGCCGTTTCCGCTCAACACAAAAAAAATTTTCATTATCCAACGTGGAGTAATCGATAGTAGGGAGTAAATGCATGTGAATTTCATGTTTCCAGCGTATGGATGGCTCCACGAGTTCTCTATTTGTTTCCAAGGGAATTGAGTTAATTGTGGAGTATATTAATTGCTTGAGCGATTGTTTGTTAACTATAATTGTATTGTTCTCCTATATATATATGAAGTGTATATATATAAAGTGTCTATATATAAAGTGTACATATCTACTTGATCTTATCAATTGACCTAATTGACTTCGCTAAGCACCACTCACACACACTTCACATAAACTTGACATTGAAATTGACATTGACGTATTCAATATAGATCTATTTTAATAATCTGATTGTGTTACCTGAGTCCATGAGTTGAAATGGCATTAGTTTAAGTTAAAACATAATCATTAAAAGCTAAATCTGGATCGGTATTTTTGTGATGCACATACTACAGACGGTTGTTGAGTATTTTAAGAGTTGACACTATATGATTGACGATTCATTTCCATTTCAAATTTCCAAACCTGGAGATTTAGAAGATTGAATTCATTCACTCTATCACCGTTGATGATCAGCAACTCCACCTCTCCGCTTTCATTAAAGATCAGCGACTCTAACTCCCTCTCTATTCTTCAAATTTGCAGCCACTGTTTATTATGATATCACGTAATCACCATACTAAAAAAAAAAGTCCAATTGAGATCAGAAATATTGACCTATAAAGATGATAAGAAGGACGTGGAGACAGCTAGGTGTCTCATTGAAAAGTCGAGGGTATTCTACAAAATCGACACCTCCTCCTTCTCTGCCACCTAAATCTTCATACTCTTTGGGGACATCTTTTATTGTTGGAGCTACACTCTCTGCACTTGGTGCTTATCAGTATGGTAAATATTCTGACTCACCACCACCATTAGCTGACAAGTTTCCATTAAGTTCCATAACCAAGCTTGAGGATATACAATCACCGGTATATTGTACTGACCGAGAATTGGAGCTTGCAATTGACTCGATCAAACTGGCTATAGGTGCTGATAAAGTACACAACTCAGCAGTTGAAATCAATGGCCATACTAGAAATGATTTCACCCCACATGAACCATTGAGCCATGAAAAGCCTCGCTGGGTAGTATACCCCAGCACAACAGAAGAAGTATCTGCTATCATGAAATCTTGTTTTGAATTCAACGTTCCAGTTGTACCATTCAGTGGAGGAACATCACTCGAGGGCCACTTCTTTTCAACTCGGCCAGGAGTTGTAGTTGACACGTCCAGAATGAACAAGATCCTAGAAGTACACCAAGATGACTTGGACGCAGTTGTTCAGGCTGGAGTAAACTGGCAAGACTTGAATGAACATTTGTTACCAGACGGATTAATGCTCGGAACCGACTGCGGACCCAATGGTCTTATATCAGGAATGATCAACACAAACGCCTCCGGCATGAACGCCTCCAGATACGGAGCCATGATATCAAATGTGGTATCTATAACCGTAGTGTTAAGTGACGGGACTATTGTAAAGACCAAAAAGAGACCTCGTAAATCAAGCGCAGGATACAATTTGACAGGCTTATTCATAGGCAGCGAAGGAACACTAGGAATTGTTACTGAGGCAACAGTCAAATTACATGTGAAGCCTAAATACGAAACAGTGGTGGTTGGGCAATTCTCGTCGATTGTCGATACAACAAACACCGTAGCCCAACTCTTCCGTGCAGGTATTCAACCAAATGCCGTAGAATTGTTAGATAAGGACATGATGCATTGCTTAAACTACAGCGGATACACTACTAGAGAATGGTTAGAATGTCCCACCATTTTCTTCAAGATTGGTGGCATCAATAAGACTGTCGTGGAAGAACACTTGAAAGAATTAAAGCGTGTTGTTAACAACAACAACTGTCAAAGCTTGGTTTTTGCCAAAGACGAACAAGAGCAGGAAGAATTGTTCTCAGCACGTAAAAATGCCTTTTACTCAATGATCGACTACGGCAAGAACGAAATAGACCAAGACGTCCGAATCTGGGTCACAGATATTGCGGTCCCATTGTCAAGATTGTCGAGTGTATTGGGTGAAATCGACAGGCTTATAAAGAACTCTGGCTTCTTTTCGATCATTTTGGCTCACGCAGCCGACGGGAACTTCCACGCAGACTTATTCTACAAACCAGAAGATAAACACAAGGCGGAAACAATCGTGAACAAAATGGTACAAATCGGTTTGGAAAACGAGGGCACTTGTACGGGAGAGCATGGTGTTGGTAACGCTAAACGGATCTTTTTGCAGCAAGAATTGGGAGACGATGCAATTGGGCTCATGAGAAAATTGAAATTTGCTTTAGACCCAAAGAGATTAATGAATCCAGATAAAATTTTTAAGATAGATCCCCATGATCAAGGTGAATATTGAATGGGTTATAGACATTTCCTTAGTAATAAATCTTTCAAAGCAATTAACAACTCTCTGAGGTGTACATAAATCAAAAGTAAATTAAGCATGGGGTCCTGGGGTGTCACTTTTTATGGGGCAACGAAAATATTAACACCTTAACGTCTTCAATGATATTAACAATACGTAAATTAGTCAAGCGTACGGTGCACCCCATCCAGTAGGAGTGGCTAAACATTTTCCCGCGATGGAATCTTAGCATGCTGGGCTTCTATTGTATTTCTTCCCGGAATGCTCACACTTTAAGGGGTACAGTTATTAGATTCTAAAGGGCTATTTTGAAAATTTTGCGCTAGGTGAGTGCTGTTTCTGCAATGCACAGTGGGTTGATTGTAAATTGTGACTATCACATGAATGCTATTTTAGGTATTGTTCACCTGAACGGGGTTGGTTGGGTTTCATCAAGATATTGTCTTTGGACAGTGTGGTTTGGTGTTAGATTGATATTTTTTTAAAGGCACTAGTTGTACTTTACAACACAATTATTCTGTACATAGTACCTTTATACGAGATTGATGTAAGTAATGAATGTATTCTTCTTTTGTCAATTTCATCTTACCATCTATAAAATTTGCACCCATTTACTTCTCGCAACAAAAAGTTGCAGAGGATGAACAAGATATGTTTGAGACAAGGGAAACAGTTGGAACGTTCAGAAGTATCTAATAATAATAAGAGTAACAGTAATGAACGTTAGTAAAAAATCTGCTCTCATGATACTTTTGGTAATTCATATAGAATTTGGTGAAATATTCAGAAAATTCGAGTTCTAGATTAAGAATTATTTAATAAATCGAGGAATACTTATTTAAAAGTAATACAAGTAGCTTGAATCAACTTAAGCACTTCAAGGTCATTGAATTAGTTGAAAGCGATTCCAGAATTTTGAATATACAAAATTCTCAAGGACCGGTATTATTGCATAGTTTTCCGATATTTTCAATTGTTTACTCTGCTTGATTTTCTATACATGTATACCCTGAAATCGAATTCCATTTACTGTCTGGAAAGAAGTCAACTATTTAATTTCATTGCAAAAATTATGAATTCATCTATTACATTGTTTGTTCTTTCCCACTAGCTTGGACCATTTCTTATGTTAAACACCCAAAGGATGTGAAATCACTTATTTGTAATAGCTTAATCCATTAATCCAAAACGGTAGCTGAAACAATCCTGATAAACTAGTAGGGCAGCTAATTCAATGTTGTACTTGAAGTGGATTGAACAGTGTAATTATACAAAATAATTCCATTGAGAATTGAAGAATTGCGTATATCTCCAAACTTACTGATACTGATATTTCGTACATAGAAACAAACTCGGACGTATTTTCAAGCCTGAAACTTAAACCATTGTACTTCAATAACCTCAAAATTAAGAAATTGAATAGTAGGTTGATTCTGCGTTTTTGATTAATAGTTCACTCTTCAGCTTTATTCGTTGTAAGATTCTTTTTTATTAGTTTCTTTCGTGTGCACTTTCTGTTCTTTGTATTAATTCTTGTCATTTCATGCCAATCACCTCCAATGAAATTGCTACTACTATTCCAATCGACCCTGATACGCAACAAATTTTCAGCCAAGTGCTTGTAGACCAAACCAAGTATTCAAGTACTACCATTGCCAAAACTATACCTTTGCAAACTGTTACAATCTCTCTCAATATAAATGTCTCAGTGACTGTAGACATTGTGCTTGTGAATATTGTCACATCCAAAACTATGGCACTTTTTGCCATTTTATGCTTCCAAGGTTCATCCTTCATGTATTCAAATAAATTTCTCTTAACTTGAGTATTCAACGTGCAGTAGGCAATCAAGACAGAAAATGCCACAATCAATAAGAATATATTGAGTAAGTCTCTGTTGAGGCTACATTCTAATCTCCTTTCTGATAGTATCTCCATTTCTATTTATCTTTTCCATGTATCTAGATATTTTATTGCATTCACCAATGCTTACAAGTGATATCTGTATATTATAAATATTATCTTAGTGTTCAATCCTTTGAAGAATACATTTTTTGCTTAGGTGATCTTTATCTTTAATTCTGTGCTACAATTTTGACGTGGGTTTTTACACGACTTAAGGTTTGCAGCCAACTTGGGATCCTTAAAGCAAGTAAGTCTGGTGTGATACGATTAGAATCTGATTTCTTTCAAACTATTGTCAGGTATTATAACACCCGACAAGTCCGAAATCCACAAACCATTAAATTACAATACCCAAAGAAAAAATACTATGATAAACACAGAGATGGAAAACATACACTCAAGAATAGGATTCAAAAATGAAAGCACTTGAATTGCTTATTCTAACACTTCAAGTTATTTACTAGTATCATTTGTGCGTTCAGTGTATTAGAATCAATCCCTATTAAAGTATCTTTTTATCTCTATTGCCTGGTTAGCAATCACTGCTACTACCCATATCGTCCCTATTGTGCAAAATAATTTCGGCAATAATCCCGAAGTCCAATCCAAGTATTCAAGCACTGCCATTCCCAAAATTAATCCTTTGCCGATTGCTACGATCTCACTTAATACAATTACATTTGCACTGTATGAGGCAACCGTGAATGGGAACATGTTCAGGTGTCTACCCCATTTTGTGATCTTGCTTTCGTCCTTTAATGAGTTGGCTTTAGATTTCTTAACGTTTTCATTTGACGTAAATACGAAAATTGTGACAGTAAATGCTAAAATTAATAAGAGTGTTTGGTAAATGCCAATAATATGCTCTTTACGTTCTTGTTTCCTCTCATTCTCTTCAGCTCTTAAACTCTCATTCTCTTCAGCTCTTAAACTCTCATTCTCCTCAGCGCTTGAATTCTCTTTAAAGTCTTTTACGCTCTCTTCCATATTCTTTTGTGAGTCTTACGACTATGAAGGATTGCTGAATTTAATTTTGAAAGTTAACAACTCAGGTTTAGTACAACTTTTGTAGTCACTTTAACAAAATAGCAAATCTTCTGAAGGTATTTTTCCTAGAAATAATTGTCGTTTTATACATACAGCTTACTATAAATAGACTCACGATTAATGCCTTAAACTCGATACACCTTTATCTTCAATAAGATAAAAATAATACATATTACTTAAAGAAAGAATATCATTTTCCCTTACATTTTGCTTAAGTGAGCTACTTCTAAATTGATTGGCAGTGCTAGTAGTTGAAGATCTAATTTAGGGAACAATATTTGTACTAGCCAAAATAATAGAAAGTAGTTTCAAGTACTTCCATTGCGTATGAGTAAAGTGATAACTCAGAATGGTTAGATTTACGAAACCTTCCTGCAATCAATTTCCAAGGCTTAGAATCATGATCAGTCACTTTTTAATTATATTCTCTCTACTCTTCAAGAATCGTCTTGTGTCTATTGCTTGCCTTGCAATTAAAAATATTAACCCCATCAAAGCCAGCAAGAAAGCAGCCTTCGACAATTTACCTGAATCCCAGCTATCGTATTCAAGAAATCCCATTGGTATACTTATTCCTTTGCCAAGCGCAAGCAACTCTCCAAGAAGAGGAGGGAGCTTGTACAGGGGAAAAAGCAGCTGATATATAACATTGTTAAGTCTATTCTTCTTATGTTCCCACGTTTCTTCCTTGTAGGTTTTACTTGGATCCATCTTTGCACGCTCAATCATTAAAAGGGCAAACACGATAATGAACGTTGTACTGGTTATAAAGGTATGGGATACGCCTTTAATAAATTCATTACGTTCTTGTTTCCTCTTCTCTCTTCTTTCATTCTCCTCCGCTATTGAACTCTCACTAAATTTTTCGACATCTTTAACGTCCTCTTTTAAACTCATCTCCGGTATATCATCCATCTCTGACTTCAAAATCTAATGTTAAAGATTAAACTGAATAGTCCAACCTATAAATTCTTTAAGTTTATTAAAAGATAGACGTGTGCTAGTAAAGTATTTTTCTACTTAACGAGGATAAGTAGGAGTCGTTTTATAGTTAGACTATTTATTTCATAGCTGGATTTGACGTACAATGGGTGCCTCGAATTGAATACAACTTTATCTTGAAAAAGATAATAAGAATACACATTACTTATGCTTGAAGAAAAGTTCATCTTTTGCCAACGTTTTGTCAGTTTTAAGGTAGCTTGAATATGCAATTCTTTATAAGTAGTTGAAGATCTAATCAAGGAAACAACAATTTGTACTAGCCAAAATAGCAGAAAGTAGTTTCAAACTCTTTTATTGCGTATGAGTAAAGTGATAACTCAGAATGGTTAGATTTACGAAACCTTCCTGCAATCAATTTCCAAGGCTTAGAATCATGATCAGTCACTTTTTAATTATATTCTCTCTAATCTTCAAGAACCGTCTTGTATCTATTACCTGCTTTGCAATTGAAAATATTAATCCCATCAACGCCGCTAAGCAAGTAGCCTTTGACAATCTTCCTGAATTCCAGTTCTGGTATTCAAGATATCCCAATGCTATTCTATTTCCTTTGCCAAGCGCATGTAACTCTCCAAAGGAAGGAGGGTACCCGGTCAGGGGGCAAAACAGAAATAGTATAAGAGTAGTACATCTTTCTTTCTTATGTTTCCACGTTTCTTCCTCGAAGGGTTTACTTGGATCCTTCCTTGCTTGTTCAACCGTTGAAAAGACAATCAGGAGAATAAACGATGCAATTAATAAAAATGTTTGGAATAAACCTCTAATAAATTCATTACGTTCTTGTTTCCTCTTCTCTCTTCTCTCATTATCCTCTGCTATTGAACTCTCATGAAATATATCGATATCTTTATTGACCTCTTCTGAGTTTTTCTCTGATATTCTATCCATATCTAATACCTTTCTAAATTTGTAAACTATAGCTAGAAATACTACTTCTAGACTATGCTAGTAATAAATACTAAAACACGAAAGGTTATATGAGCTTACGTCGAACCTTAAATAATGTTATGCTTTCAAATAAGGTTTCCTTCAATCTATTTTTATGTCTGTCTGAAGATGGCAAACATTCGTCATCTTGTACATGTTTCAAGTATAAGGCTACTTCAGTTTCAATCATTCGAAGAAACCTTTTCTTACGAAAGTATATACTTGTCACAATTATTTTTGTTACGAAACCATTGCAGAATTGAGTTTTGTAATATGTGACTATTAGTTCAAGGGAAGAAGCAGCAATTATTTGGCTGCAAAAACTCCCCACTTGCTAGAATAGATGTTCGCATGGCTGTTCATTTTCTAAACGGTCTTGCGTATGTAATTGTAATTGATTCACGATTATGAGTACTTCATGAACATTCTTCTCAATAGAAGTGTTTAGCTATGAATCTGTTACTATTTTAAACCAGCAATTCACATCAATAAAACTAGATGAAATAGTGTACAATCAGTGGAGTTTACGAAGAATTTAGCCATTCAAATTACTTCATTGAAACACACAACGATCAACAGCATGTTGTATCGCACCAGAATATAACTGTGCCGTTGCACCTTTGAGGTCTAACATGTACTACAATAGGTACACACTTAATGTAGCTCAACACGGTAGTATGATGGCACTATGTATAAACACCACAGGAAAGCGGTTTTAGCTCAGTTGGGAGAGCGTCAGACTGAAGAACACTTCAGTTAAAGTTAATCTGAAGGTCGTGTGTTCGATCCACACAAACCGCATTCTTATTTTTTTTTCTTAATTTTATACGTGTGGGATTTTTCGATGAAATATTTTTTATATTATGTTTGTGTAATATACGCATCCCTTTGAGCTATTTGGGTGAAATAAAGAATACGAAGGTTGATTAGGGAATTTTGGTTGTTTAGATTGTTCAAGTTAATAGAAATGGGATATTGGGAATGTGAGACAGAAAGACTGTTCAATGAGGGTGTTCATGATATTTTTTTGGAGGCTGGGTTGCAATAAGTACAAGAGTAGGAGTACTCATAATCTAGATCATTCACTCCTTCCAAGTTCATTACAAATAATAACAGAAGAAACGAGATCATTGCTCCACCATCGATCGCGACGAAATTCCAGCATCTTTGCAAGGGATAATCAGCATTCTTGATTATTTTCTTTACATGAGGAGCTCTGGAGCAGGATTTTTAGAAGATTATTTAGTTGGCCCAATGCAGATAATCCGAAATGTGGAGTGTGAGGTTGGTTCAATTGTAAACACCATTCAACCAAACTATCCATACAAGTGATGGTTAACATTACATTAACGATTTTGACACTATTGTTCTTGTAGTCCCCACAATTCATTATTCATTGTTTAATTTTGTGCGATTTCAAATCGCTTATACTTTTCAGCCCATTCGTGTCTACTAACCTGTTTTCGTGGTTTATGTACTCAGTAACCGTATATAATACAAATAGAAAATTGATAGTTTCGGCAAAAGAAAGGAGCCTACGCTTTTAACGTCAATAGAATCACCAATCATTTAGATGGAGAAGAAGCTTGACGATGCATCGTAAGGCTCGCTGGTCAACACATGTCTGTAGTCCAAGTTGTTGACCTCTTGCTCAAAGGTATATGTTGCAGCCGATATGAGCGACGAGCATGTTGAGGATGGGGTGCTAGGAGGTGTGATTGTGTCGTCTTTTTGGCTTGTAGTCAACAACAAGACGTTTGCCAACAAAGAAATGGATGATTTGAACGGGGTAGTAGTGCTATTCAACATATTTGCCAAGCTTGTTCTTTCTTTGTTTTCAATTTCTAATGATTTTCTATTGTCAATTGGTAGTCTGGAGGCTTTGAGGACGTCCAATTCCTCCGGAGTAGTTCGGGAAAAGCTTGATCCAATGGATGCCGATGACTTGTGTTTACATTTGATTGGTGTTTCGAGAATGTACACCTCGTCCAAGAAACTGCTATTTTCAAAGTCGTAGAATTGGATGGAAGTCTGATCTAGCAATGAGTCCACTGTGTTTATTGTTTCTGGCGTGATTGGAGATGTCAGAAGCAGCAGCGATGTCAGCAGTGATTCTTCGAGTTCAATTGTAGGTGAGGGTAAGTCTTGAGCCTCTTCTCTCATTGCTTTAGTAGATGACGATGACATGGTAGACAGCCTTTTAAAAGAAAATGATGATCTCTTAGAAAGTGATGATGCAGGGGATGAGGTACTCAATCTTTTGGAAGAGGGCACATTTATATACTCACCCTCCAAGTTTGGCGAGCTTGATCTTGACCTGAGTTTTATATCCGACTTCGTTTCTGTCAAGGTGCTATTTTTGCGTGGGTTATTGTTGGGGTTGGCGGCCATTGTTCCCTGGTTCTCTTTATTTCCCGAGCTCAGTCTTTGTTGCAAAAGTGACGATGTTTTCAGGTCCTCTTTCCGGTGCCTTGAGCTTAAATTTATAGACGATACGCTTGTACTGAGCGGCCGTCTTTGTTTGGGGGCCTTCGTTGTCACACTAACTTCGGTCGTATTCTGTTTCAAGTCGTTCATAGACGCCTTCTTTCTAAATGAAAACATACTTGACGTCCTTTCTTTCAAGTTGGGAATGCTTTGACTGCGTAACATCTATAATTCTTTTGATGTTTGTAAAAGATTTCAACTCAATTATATATTGTCCTCGGAAAGGAGCGTTACTCTGTCTATGTGCGTGAAGGTCTAAAAATGTCTTAATTCCAACCTTTTGGCTTCTTCAATATCGAGTTGAAACACTAGCTAAAAATACCTGCAAAAAGTAGGGGTTCCAGCCGGACCAAGGGTATTTATACAATAGAGCGGAGGCGCGAGTGTCTGCGACTTCTAGAGGTATGTGTGGAGTTCTGTACCTTCATCATGGTGTGTTCTTGCCATGAGAGTCCCTTGATTTAGTGGTATGTTTGTTTTCTCGATGTAGCTCCTTATTCGTCTCACAATCCCATTTCTCTCCATTGTGAGCCCAAGTTAGGTAGCCATTTCCAATGAGTTTCCATAAGCAGCCACCAACGCCATGGAAACGGCTGCACACAATATCGCGTTTGTTGTTTACACAATCTGACTTCTTCCTACAGGGATGTAGATTGCAATAATTCAGAGTGGTACGATGGTGTGTGCAGTCCATTGCTGATCCACGCGACAGCAGGCATCGCTTACACTGTTGGGCTTAACCCTGCGGTACAATGTGATTCTTTTTCTTTGTCTGCTTGGCCTACCCATTGTTTCACTTAGACATCGATTGTCCTTTGGCATGAACGGTGCTGTCGGCCTAAGGCAAGGCGACCCGGAATCGAGTATGTAGCTTTTACTAAATTCTTTTCGATTTGCATTTAAATGTGTAGATACCCCCTTCTTGACCCCCAATGCCCCTTTTTGATTGAGTGTTGATGTTGACGAGCTGTGTTATTTCATCGGTGAGGTGCAAAGTCGATTGAGTTGTGTAGATGTTAGAGATATCTGTGTCTTACTGGTTTGTTTTCTTACTGTGTATATACTGTTACACTTCAGGTTTTAGAGTAAGTTAATGACCTGTTTTAAATAAGAATGAGAAAGAATAGACTCAATCTCGATCTTTCCACCTCTAATCCTCGACATCTTTTAATTACACATTGATAACAGAATGGGAATATGCCCTCATTTGGTAAAATATACACATATTGAACGGCCGCAATTCACTGCTACACTTGTGCATTTTTGCAAGGCCATTCGTGAACCTTATTTATGTATTGAGGAATTTTTTAATTTTCTTCTTCAGTATTTACAGGCTGCGAAAACTATTACTATGTACAAGGCTTCTTCCCCTCCATGCTTCTGTTTTATCTTCTTCATGTTTATGTTTATGTTTATGTTTCGAACTTTTGATTTGTGGTGGATGTTATATCGTGGTTCATGTACATGGACATGATTCTAGACGGTGGAACGGTGAACGGTTTGAATAGCTAAAAAAAAAAGTCGAAAAATATCAGCATTAGGTTCTTCTACTTTAAGTTCCTTTAAGTTTCTGTACTTTAAATCGTCTCATATTAAATGTTTACGTGTCGTAGTGCGCATTTCGTAGTTCATGAAGTTTGGGCTTTTCTACTCTACCCAGTATTCATACATGTTCTCCTTAGACAAGGTTGACTTCTCGTTAAATACCTTAGGCTTCCCCTTAGCAACAGAGACCCATTCGCTAATCTTTTTGTAATCCTCAATTACATTACCCTCTTCCTTAGGGTGATCTGTTTTGATTAACCTGCTAAAAAAAGGCACCTTGTTGTCGTACCGTTTAAGCGCAAATGTACTTTTCTTTGTATAGTTTGCTTTGTTCAAAACATTACCCCTTGCATCAACCCCAGTAAACGACTTTGCAATGTAGTCGGTGATGGGTTGCCTCATGATAACCTCTAACCCAGGTACTGTGTAGACCACTATAGGTTCATTAGTATTCATTTTCCCTGTGGGCTTGATGTTGATGTGTCCCAAGTTCTGCACCACCAAGTCGATTGTTCCGTAGTGAGGTGGAATAATAAATCTATTCATAGTCTTGAACAGCTCATTTGTATGCTCAACAATGAATCTATCTTTAAAGTTGACATGAGATTTTACATTCAACCCCACTTGTAACAATCTGTCCCAATCTCTAAAAACGTCAATGTCTTGGTTGATACAGTTACGCACCTGGTGCACTGATTCATCTGGGAACTTAATAAATATCAAGCCTCCAATATTCACACCCTGATGCGAGCGGATTGTGCGGTATTCAGAGTAGTAGAATCCGTGATCTAGCACCGATTTCCCTTCGTGGAGTTTTTTCAATTTGCTGGTGTCCTCGACTTGAGAGAAGTAGTTGTAGTTGTACTTTTCAGAGTTGACAAACCCTGCAACATCGTAGATGGTCTTGGTGCCTAATTCCACAGGAATAATTCCTCTTGTGAATCCTGGGATGAAAGAGGTGCCAGGGCCAACCTTAGCTTTGAAAATACTTTCAAACTCTTTGACTACTTTCTTAACACCATATCTATTGAGTTTTTTGGTTTTCCCAATGACATGGTTATCCTGCTCCTTTTCTAAAATCAACTTATCTTTCTTTGACTTATAATCCCTTTGGTTCATTGCATCGTAGTACAACATTGATTTAAGAATTGATGATTTACCGCAGTTGACGTTACCGATCAAGTACGATTCGTTGTCGATGAATTTGTTGAGTACTTTAATGTTCCAATCGATCTTAGCACTTGTAACCATGACGTTTTCTGGAGGTACTCCATATTTGTTGAACAAGTAGTCCTGTACAAATGTCAATCCACTTTTCATGGCAGAAGAGTTATTGCTAAAGAACATGTCTGCTTTATTCACAATGAACTTGATCTCGTTTGCAGGACGGAACTTGAAGATGTCTGGGTTCAATGATATTGGAAAATCAGTGAATGTTAAAATATATACAATCTTGCTGAATGGAGGGATCTGGTTTTCCATTATATCTGTGAGTGAAGAAGTTGGGAACTCCTTTGATCCAAGAACTGCAGATGATCTATATTGTACATCACGGCATCTTTGGCATTCAACCTCATCTGGATCCACATATTGTTCAAGTAATTCTGATTTCTTTTGTTTAACTTGGGTAGAGTAACTGCCAACATCTCGAAGTTGTTTTAATTGCAGTTCAACATTCGAGGAGTCAGGAATATTCAATAAAAGCTTCTGAGTCTCTGCAGACATCTTCTTTACATGCTCATTGAATACAGAATCAGTACTCTTTATCTTCTTTTTGGTCGGCACCACTTCTTTGAAGAACCCCGGTTTCAGCAGATCCTTGTCTTGTAACCTAACCCCACATGATCGACAAGTCTGGAAAAGATTATGAAGAAGAGAGCTAGTCACATTGAACCTCCTGAATATTAGCTGTGACAACATCTCGATGACTTAAAAACTTTGCGACATTTACAAGAGCTTTAACATCTATATTGCGACATTAATAGTCTGAAGACACTGGAACTAGCGACATGCCATCGAAATAAACGACACGACCAAGTTATTTCTCCGAGTTTGTGTGTCGTACTTTATTGATTACATTTTTCTTACTACCACATTCATGACCTACATATCGTTTGATTTTAAGTGAGCAAAGGATCGTCACTGGTCCCGCCTTCTTGACACAATGTACTCCTTGACGCTATAACCACAAAAATATTGTTTCATTACAAGACCTCACGTGGCAGAATTTACGAGGTAGTTTATTTTTTGGTCCAATTTATTTTGAATTTCGGAACAATCTTTATAAATGAGTCGATCACAAAGCACACTGTACGTAAAGCACACAAATTACCTCGGCCCAAGTCAAGCCGCTTGTTCTAAAGTAGAAGCTTTTAGCGAACATTTTGTATCGTGTTAACATCATCGTTTTTCTAGTGTACAATGCCACACGTTTGTGGATAGCAAAATTGGATAACAATAAATAGAGTGATTGACGCAAGGGAGGGTAGAAGTCGGATTGAACTACTTCAGAAGGTGGACGATTGGTTGAAGATAAATGACTTCCTTAATTGGCAACCGATGCTCAGCTGGAATTTAAACTATAAATACCAAAAAAACAAAAGGATGTGCATAACAGAGCCGTTATAAATGTACAGAACCCATTCATAGCACAAATCGTACCGAAATAAGGAAAGGTAAACTCAGAAATGCAACAACAATACATGAGAATGCATGAAAGCAAGGTATTCTAAAAAATATACTTCTGGAGTTACAAACCACTCTGAGCTATCATTTTGATGGAGGCTGTTCGTTGAAAATAGAATGGTAGTTTAAATTGAATAGGGGGTAAAGAATGGCTGAGTCATTAGAGGTCCCGACCCATGACTGCACGGGCTGCACGAGCTGCACGGGCTGCACTCACTCCACTTCGTGGAGTGTGTGCGTGATCTATCTGTGAATTGGAATGTCTTAAGGCTGATCTGTTATCTTTTTTGAGAATGAGTAAAATCTCTTTCGATTCATCATGTTTGTCGTACTCTTTTGATATATACGTGCGTAGGATCTCTCTGGTTGCGCACTTGGCCAGTGTGTTTGGATGGCGTCGTATTGGAACTTTGATCATCATAGATTGCTACCAAACTGCACCATCACAATTTCTTTTGCGCATATTAAAGAATATGCTATATTATTGGAAAATAAAATTTAGCAAGTAAACATGCCGATTATGCAGCACCATTTGAAAATACACTTTTAGTGCCATGTCCAATTTCGCATCGACTTTGAAGCCAAAGAAAAAATTTGTCTAGACAAATAGTTGGAATGAAGATGGACTAGGGGTTAAATGAGAATGGAAGTATTGATAATCGAAAGGATAATGAGGAGATACCAACACCTGAGTCATTAGCATATGATTTTCCAACGAAAGTAAAAAAAAAATACATTGAAAAACCATATACTTAGCACCAACATTCCTACCCGGAGATTCCAAACAGCAGGTCCAGCGATCTGCCTAATCTGGGAAACTAATCGACCGGGTGTGTTCACCCACAAACTCAAAAAATACACACAAAACGTTAAGGTTTCGTTGCCCAGCGCACTTTTCCTTATGGTCTTTTTTAATAGGCAATGAACACAATACCGTGAGGGGTGAAAAAATATCAGGTACTACGTATATTTACGACAATATATGGACGTTTGTGGTGCATAAACTTTTGTTTTATTTTGTCAAGTTGTTTGGGTTGAATATTACATCATAATTATAGGGTTGTCGAGGTGGAGAGATGGGTTGGAGATTAGGGTGGAGGACCAGCGAAGGTAATGAATTTTTATCAAAGAGTATGAATGAGAGGGTATAAGATAGATGAATAAATGCATAGATAGATGAGAGAATGGTAAATAATAGATGGTCTATGTTTCAGACCACCTACAGACAGACAGACAAGTTTAGATCAAAACGCAAAGGTTTTTTTTCTTGCCGTAGCAATAGACGAGTGAGGGCTATTCGTTTCATGTACATGATCACTGCCGTTCAAAGTAGACGTACATGTATGCAAGAGCAGAAGAGGATGAACAAACTAGCAGCAGCAAGAAGTCGCCCTAGGCCCAGGTCGTCGAGCCTTCATCTCAAAATTCTGTACGATGATGATTGTGGGACCTACCTAAAACTCACGAGCATGGAATAGCTTTTCTTTTTCCGCAGCGGAAGTCTATTATTGTGGCAGAGATCAACGAAACGCTGCATGGCGGCACTATATTCTGCGGGAAGAAGCTCAACAATACAGGTCTTAATATTAATAGATTTAGTGCGAGCAACGAACAACCACTCCCTTAGTGATTATAGTAGAGGGGAAGATATCAAGGTAGGGAATATGAAACGGCAACCAAAGCGAATGATCGTAAGGTGTATATACCTTGTTCGCACACCCCACTCCAAGCATCTACTAATATGGACACCTGGCCGCTCCCATCCAGGGCTGCAAAGTTTCGCTGTTATTTTTGCCTGAACACAAACTGGTATTGTCATCGTGAAATGCATTAACACAATTTCATGCGCAGACTTTTGGTAAAACACGAGGAAAATAGAACAATAGATTGAAACTGTTTCGAAGTGGTTGGGAGGTTTGAAACGGTGGTCGTTTGGGAGGGTCAGAGCGTTGGTTTGTGAAGTTGGTGCGTATTTCGTTGGAGATTCATACATTTAAAATCTTAGTTATCATTACTTGTTCATTAACCCGATCCTTATTGACCATTTTGATTGGTTGATGATAAAAATTTTCAATCTCCAATCAATTCATCTGTCTATTACATCCAGGAAGTTACTTCCATATCTCACCTCCAATCACAATCACAATCTCCTAATCTTACCTAAACTCTCCTATTTCCTTTACTCCTTTATACTCTTCAATGGTTCCATATACCGATATTCCCTTTAAAAAATACTCAATCTGGGCTCTTTATTATTCCTTGTTACTAGTTGATATTTGCAGTCTACCTATTGCAAGGGTGATTAGGTGATTGACTTTAATCTATACATACACAATTATCTTAAATCCAGGTTTTAAGGACAGGTAAGCTTTATATATAGTGAGAACTCCAAAGAGCGCAACTCTCTTTACATACCACGTGCAAATTCGTGGCGTTCTTAACTAGAAGCTATACTTAAACACTAATCTTCATGCCAAAACTCAATTCAAATCGTCACACCACAACACCAAATACTTTACTTCACATACCACATTTAACCTAAGACATCTCTAAGAACTTCCCTTGGCCTTGTCATCTAAACACTTATACCTTTAACTGAATCATCATATCCAAGCCATCTCTAACGCACGCACCTACTCACCCAAGCCTTTTCTCCCTTCTCCCCTTCTCCCTTCTCCCTCACTCATTCGCTTCGCTCGTTCATTCCAGGTGTCTCCCTTCCCTCTCACCTACCTCAAAGCACCCCGGTTAAAATCTATACCCGCCATGCAGAAACAAACCCTGACTTGCATAAAAAATACTCCAATCACCTGCAAGCAAATCATTCACTTATTTTTTTATTTGCCCAAACCTAAAAACACCCAATGTAAAGTCCCAAATTCAAATCCACCACGGCAAAAATTATAATTTCATATCACTTCTTCTTTATAGTATGGCCAAGAGACAGCACTCGCAAGCGATTGCATCTCATTCGACGTCTCCTTCATTAAAGAGGCAGCATTATGAGGAAGTAGGTTCAGGTTCGGACTCCGCTACTGCTACTTCTGGAGGTGTTGTTTCTGTTGTTAGTCCAGTTGGTGGCCCCCGTTCTCATTCTCCGGCACCGCAGTCTTATTCTGCCGCTGCTGCTGAGACTTGGATTACATGTGGAACATGTGCCAATACTTTGGCTCGTCCCGACGTTGCTATTCGGTCTTTTGAGAGCGCCGTGGCACACGACCCATTTAACCTCAAGGCGGTGTGTGGTCTTCTGTACTCTCTCCGTCAGAATGATATTCACATGAATGAAACTGTGGGCTCCCAAACCCTGATTGAGAGACTCAACAAGCTGCTTGAACTTTACCCGGCATGGCTTAAAGACGCTTCCATTTTCAAAGAATTGGCGGAATGTTACTTGTTGATTGGTCTTAACGACCAGGCACACCAGTCGATTCAAACCGCCATCCAGTTGCTGCCTCAAGACCCTCTGTTGTGGTTGCTTTCTGCACAAACCCTCATTCGTACGGGTGCCAGACACCACGCAGCGCTGCTGCTTACACACTGTTTGCAGCTCTTGCCGGAAGTTCTCCAGCACTTTCTGCCAACTGACGTGGAAACTGCTCGTGCAGCCCACGCAGAATTAGCGGCCATCGCCGCAGCAGACGGTAACATTGAGTTGCTGATTGCAGAGCTCACAGCTACATTGCTGTTGCCGCCACCTCCATTTTCGCAAATTGACGAGCATGTTGCGTTATGGTGTGCGCTTTCAACAGCCAAAGAGCGCGCTAACGATGTTCCAGCCGCAATCCAAGTGTGTAAACTGGCCCAAGTTGCTGTGGGCAACTCGCCAAGAATCTTGATGACACATGCGTACTTGTTGTTGTTAGGCGGCGACCGTCCAAGCGCCGAAGAGGCAATTGAGTTGTTACGCCGCATCATCGACCTCGAACGCGAACACGAAGATGAAAACAGTAGTAATAGTAGCACCACCGCAACAACAGGTGCAGTCAGCAGTAATGACTTCCTTCCATGGTATCTTCTTGGTAAAGCGTACTCGTTGGTTGACCAGCCACGTTTAGCGTACGACTCGTACCAGGTTGCGCTCCGCCGTGCGCTGAATCTGCCTATCACATGGCTTGCCGTTGGTAAGTTGTACTTGGAGCTTAAGCAGCTTCTGGATGCACTTGCCGCATACTCGCAAGCATTGCGTCTTCAAACTGACGAAGGACTGCCAGGCACCGCACCAGCCTGGGACGGCTTGAGTTGCGTATATGAACGATGCGATGACCAATTGATGGACGCATCGGATGCTTGCGCTCGTCTGGCGGGATGTTACAAGGCTATGGGAGACACCAAAAATGCAACCTTTTTCGAAGAACGCGCTGAAGCACTTGCAAGAGCTTCTAAGAAGGAAGGACCTGTACCTGCGTTACGTAACCCACCAGATGTCCCCAGCTTTTTGTTGCGTGACTTGGTAGCTTTGCTTCCACAAGAAAGAATTGCCTTTATCCAAGGCCCACAATTGGCACAGCACCAATCACAACAAGCAGAGCAACAGGCACAAGCACAGCAACAGGCACAAGCACAACAACAGGCACAAGCGCAAGCGCAACAACAAGCACAACAACAAGCACAACAGCAAGCACAGCAACAACAGCAGCAGCAACAGCAGCAACAACAACAGCAGCAACAAGCACCACCACCACCACCTCACCACCAAGCACATCCGCACGCGCAGGCGCTCCACCTGGTGCAACACACACCAAACCCACAACAAAGCCCAATGATTTTGCAACCACAACATACTCCACAGCAAACCCCAACACAACACTACCAACAACACCCACAACATACACCTCAAAGATACCCCAAGTCGCCTCGAGCACTCGGTCAAAATGGAGGACAGATTCCTCCTCAATTACCGCCCCCACCACAACAAGTATGGGCTGGTCAACCACCGCAATATTACTATCAAGGGCCTCCGCCAGTCGGACAGCCACCACACCCACAGCACGCACAACATGCACAACAACACCAGCCCCCACACGCACAACAACACCCAGGACATCCGGGACACCCAGGACACCCAGAGGGGTCAGCGAGATCGCCAGTAAACCACCCACAGATGATTCCAAACGGCGGATACCCCATCGGACCGCCGGGGGCAGCAGGACCACCACCTGTACAGGGCGTAGCACCACCAGGACCAGAAAAATGGGGACCACCACCACCAGGACTGGTGCCACCAGGATACGGATACGTCCAAGGAGCATTTGCCCCTAGTTATACACCTCAACCATATCCTATCAACAACTGGAGAAGATGATGCATTGTATTTTAATGTCTTGTATAGTATATGCTTATGATTGTATTAGTGATATGTAAGTACGGCAAGAGTGAATTAAGAATACATATTTAATTATAAACAAGTGTTAGCTATGAGTTAACTCATCGTAAACTGTAGTCAATGAATAAACAAGGATTGCTATGAGAAATCACAGACTTTTTAGTAAGAAATATAAACACTTTTAATTTAAGATGATTCAATTAAAGTATATTCCCTTGAGCTCAAAAGATCTCTTTAAGAATTCTCAACGAGAACTCTAGCTATTGTTAAAGTATGCATTGATAGTCCTCCATAATAATTGTCGTATGGTGGGGTGCAGATGCAAGTAAGTTCGGTATCCAGTTGCAAATCAGATTCCTTCTTGGCATGCAAAGGTGTAATATGAGCTAATACTAAAAGAGAGCGCAACACGGACTTATCAAATTGATTGTCCATCTGGTTTTTGAGGACTGCTATTGTTCACAGTCCAGTCCACTTGGTAACATTCGCGTTGATTTCCTCCCAGTTTTGAATACTCACGCTATCAGTTCCGAAACCAGGCATATTCTTTGCAAGCAGAGCTCCTTTAATTGCAATACCCACTTCTGCTTCCATCAAAGCAAGTAAGTCAGTTCGACTATCACCAATATATATTATCTTCTTGTATTCTTTTTTAAGGTTCTTGATGATTTCAAGTTTATCCACTGCTGTTTGTACTTTCAAATGTTTCTCCCATAATCCAGTAGTTGTGTTGTTTTCCATCTCTAGTTCATTAACATAGTATCTATCAACAGTGCACTTGTTCAAGCTAAGACATTCGCTCATCGGTAAACTGCTCCAGTTGACCGATAAGATGGCAGTAGTGAAACCAAGAGCAGTACACTTTTGTAAAAACAGTGCAGCACCAGGACGGAGTTGGATCTTGTGACCAACAGATTTAAGCTGACTTGATGATAATCCTTGGAAGAATCGTGTTGATTCAAGAGCAGAAACCGAACTGTTTTCAACTGCTCTCATTCCTTGTTGCCATTTCAATTCTTCTGCAAACGAACTAGGAGGTTTGATTTGTTTATACTGAGTATATGCATTCATATAAATATCTGTATAATACAGCCATGGTGGATTCTCCTTCCGAGTAGGTAATTCAGCAAGCAAACGAATTGTATCATGCTGAGTTAATGTTTCATCCCAGTCGCACACAACAATAGTAGAACCCATTTATCGATTGTTTAATTTTTTAATTGAAATTGCTCAAGAAGAATCAAACGTGCTAACATCGATTTTTCATTCAATGAACTTGATTGATTAATATGATACAGTGTATTTCGTAAAAAGAGATGGTGTATATACATGAATGATTGATACATAGACAACAAAAGAAGGAAATATCAATTCAATTATTCAAAGTAGCAGTAACATTGATCTTTGTATTCTATAATAAACGTAGAGTCCAGTACCTAGGGAGCACTTTTTTTTCAACTTGGGTCTACCATAACACCTTTGGTTAAGTCCCACCTTTGTACATCAACACAATTGGTCACACATAGCGAATAAACTTATAATTAGAAGCGAACTAGTTTTCACATTCATATCATTACATCTATTCACTTGTATCATATTCCATTTTTCAAGAACATCATCCATCTACCCTCTACCAACTACAACTCTCACCCACTAGTGGCAAACTAACTTGAATGACACCAAAGCAACCACTAAACTCAAACTCATAACCACCTTCAAGAACTTTTCCTATTATGGATGTTGTCCCAAAAGATCATGTGATTATGATTTCTCATATATAAAGGTTTAAATAAGTATATCATACGTTTGCCATCAACAATGTCGGAGAAACAATCAGAGCAAGGACAAAAGCAAGAATCGAAGGATCTCACTTTGACTCAAGAGTCTAAGGAAAAGGAATTGACAAATGATCAAAAAGATTTAGTTGCTCAAGCTGAAGCCAAGGAGGAACCATTGACTGAAGAACAGAAGAAATTAATTCCTCTGGCTCAAGAACAACAACTGCTTATTGCACTCACTCGTAGTATTCTCAATCCTAATGGAGATGACCCTCGTGTTGATCAATATATCACTGCAAGCTTCAGTTATATCCTGAGTGCGTTATACAGAATGGTCACTTCACCAAACAAGGAGCAAACAGCAAAGGAAATTGCTGAAGATTTAAGTGCCAAATTTAAAGCTTGGACTGAAGAAAGAAAGAAGAACCAAGAGGAACAAGCTAAGGCAGAAGAGCCTTTGAAAAGTGAACCAGTAGATTAATGTGGTTTAAAAGTTTAAAAGTTTAAAAGTCAATAGTTTTATATATAATTTCACGTGAATAAAATACTGAAGCATTTTAGCACAAATTCCATTCAAGATAAGCATTCAAGATGAGGTTCATAGTAGGGTTAATTAGTATACTTGCAGGTGTTAGTGCATTTCAAAGCAATCAAAAGATCCTTGAAGATAATTCTTTAGACTCAATTGAGTTTGGTGGATTGTATGATTACAAGATTGGCAACTATTCACTCTTGCTGTTACACAAGCAATTGATTGAAATCAATTCCATATCCAATCATGAAGGTGATGTTTCTGTATTCTTGAAGGAATACTTGGAGAATAATGGTTTAACTGTTGAATTGAATAAATTACAAGATGGGTTTGAAACTAGGTACAACGTGTATGCTTATAAGGGCACCACAAGAAATACTAAAGTATTGCTTACTTCCCATATTGACACTGTTCCACCTTATTTTGGTTACCGTGTAGAAGGTTCTAAGATTTATGGAAGAGGTTCATGCGATGCTAAGGCATCAGTTTCAGCTCAAGTGGGTACTCTCTTGCTGCTTCTTCATGATGGAAGTATAGGTGAAGGAGACGTCTCACTTCTTTTTGTAGTAGGTGAAGAAATTAGCGGAACAGGAATGACAGAAGTACTGAAATCGTTAGGTGCCAAATGGGACATCGCTATATTTGGAGAACCTACAGAATTGAAATTGGGAGTTGGCCACAAGGGAAATTACGTCTTCAAGTTGACTGCAAATGGGAAAGCTGCCCACAGTGGATACCCTGAATTAGGGAGATCTGCTGCTGAGATCTTGATTCCAGTTTTGAATGAGTTGTTGAGTGTTAAATGGCCAGAATCTAAATTATTGGGACCATCTACTTTGAATATCGGTACATTCAAAGGTGGTGCTGCTATTAACGTTGTACCAGAACATGCAGAAGCTGAGTTGTACGTTAGAGTTGCTGAGAACATTGAAGAAATCGACCGTTTGGTTCATAGTATTGTTGACAAAGTACCATTCTTGGATTATAAATTGGACGCATACAGTGAAGAAGTTTACTTGGATTATGAAGTTCATGGCTTTGAACTGATTATTTTAGCATACGGAACTGATGTGCCACACTTGACTGTTCCTTTGAAACAACGTTATTTATACGGACCAGGTAGCATTCACGTTGCACACTCTGCCACTGAATTCGTTGAAAACGAAGATTTACTTGAAGCCATTGAAGGGTACAAGAAGTTGGTTAAACATAGTTTATCACAATTGTAAATGGCAACTCCCTTAAAAGATATATCTTTATCACCAATATTTAGACTTTCAGATAAAAGAAGAAACATACTCTATAACTCATGAGTAGTAGATTTACATTACAATGAAGTATAAGGACTTCCTTCGATATTATAAGAAATATCCCTACACTCCGAACCTCAAACTGTATACAATCTCTATACCCATTATAAGTGTGTTAATCATAATGGGCTCAAACCATGTATTATTCATCTAGCAGGACTTAGTTCCTCCAATCACAAGATTGGCAAAAGTAGAGTCTTTACTCCCATATCCCGCATAAGTTTTTATGATAAGGAACTAAAATAAATCTTGCAGGGCCATCCCATCCTTATATAGTGAAAAATTAAAAGTGTTACCCGGATTTCCACATCATCAATAATAGACAATATGGAGATGAGATTGATAAATATAGTCAACTCATATCATGTCACACGTACCAGCTTGGAAGCGAATTGGGTTAAAAGTTAAGCAGGATTTAGAGGAAGATCAACTTTCTTTAGTATCTCAACTTACTACTGCTGAAGTAACTAATAAACAGATTAAGAAGATTAATAAACAGAATCAAAAGATTAAAGAGAATGAAGACAAGAAGAGCAAGAAAGCACCAAAGAGAGTGAAATTACCCAAGGGTGAAAGACCAGAGGGACCAGAGAAGGATCAACTTGCATATTTAGTACAATTCCATGAAGATAAAGAGAATTGGAAGTTCAGCAAACAGAAACAGAATTGGATCTTGAAGAATGTGAGACAAATTCCAGACAAATATGAAGAAGCACTTTCATCATATTTAGAAGGAATGAATGGATCTAGCAGAGATAGAATAGTTGAATCAGTAAGAGGTGTTGTTGCAAGATGGAACGAATTGGCTGAGATTGCAGAAGCTAAGATTGAAGAAGAAATCATGAGGAAATTAGAAGAGAAGAGAAAGGAAAAGGATGCAAAATCTAAAAAGGATACAAAGGATGATTCAGAGAAGAAGGATTCTAAAAAGGTTGAACTGAAGAAGAAAGAAGATGATAAGAAGGAAGGGGATGGAAGAAGAAAAGATGATCCTGATCACGATTATGCTGTTAGATGTAAGAGACTTTTACAAGCATTGACAGATGAAAAGGTGGTACTTAAGGGTGTTGTAGAAGAAGAGAAAAAGGTGGATAATATAGAAGAAGAAACACCAGTGGTGACTGAAATAACTGAAATTACTGAAACAACTGAAGAACTTGAAGTTATAAAACCAACACAAATAGAAGCTTCAGAAGAAATAATTGAGACCAAAGAGAATATCATCTATGATGAAGTTGAAGTAAGTGGTTTTAAAGACAATAAAATAAAATCATCAAAGAGACGTCACACTGAGGAAGATGAGAGTGAAGCACCTCAAAAGAAGAAGTCAAAGGACAAGAAGGAAAAGAAGAATAAGTTAGAAGACAAATCAGATGATAAGTCAAAGGACAAGAACGACAAATCAAAAGACAAAAAGACAAAGGATAAAAAGTCCAAGAAGTCTAAATCAAAGGATTAAAATACAAGAAGCATATACTTTATGATGTAAGTAATCAAAAAAAAGGATTCAGGATCCATGGGCTTGATTCAATTCGACTTCGATCTGGATAAACACCACTTGACAGTACCTTGTTTCACTTGAATTGTATATACGAATTCCATTTATATGACATCATAATGTACGATAATTTAAATTTAAAAGTCGTAGTTTCATGAATAAAGCGAATGATAGTCAACAGTAACTGATTGTAATGTAAAAACCCTAAAGTAATCTATATATACCCAAATAACTCACCTATCTCTTAACCTAATCACAATCCTCACACCCCTACTCCCACATCCCACATCCCACAACACAACACACCACACCACACCACAACCAAACTTATAAACTTTAATGTGTGAGATTAAAAATTAAAAAAGAACACACACTCTTTTGCCACATCAATGCAAGAATTCAACTTGAGGGTCCTCAAGGACAACGCGTTGGATGTTGATCCTGATTTGCGATTCATGGCTTTGGAAGATTTCAGAAAGTATTTATCTACAATTGGTACTACACGTAATGTTAACAGTTGGGAAAGTGCTCCAGCTTACAATCCATCAGTTTCGATTTCGATTTCCAGTTTCGTGCCTTCATTATTCAGATTATTACAGGATCAGAATGCCGATGTACAGAGTCAAGCTGTGAAGACTTTTGAGCCTACTATCAAGTTTTTAGGAACAGAAGACGCGGTTTCTATGATTAGTGAGTTGTATGATGCTGTTTTAAGTGAACACGAAAAGTACAAGAATAGTAATTCTAAGGTGAAGAGATTCACTACATCCATCCCAAACATGGCTTTGAGATCTATCTTCAATGGAGGAAGTGAATCAGGTACTAGTCGTGGTCCAGAATCTAAAGAACTTAAAAAGCACACCATTTTCGATTCGAGATTAAGTAGAGCCATTGCAGATAAATTGCTTCCACAATTAGTCGCCAACGAAATTACGTTTGATTCAATTGAAATCTTCATCGACTTGATCAAGAACCTTGGATTTGTATTGACAGAGAAAGAATTACTAGACTTGACACAATTGTTGATCACAATAGCATTCAAGGAATCTGGAATCATTAGCAAAAGAGCATTGACAGGTTTGGAATACTTACTCAGATATGTTGAAAACCCACAAGTCTTAAACAAGGGCATTGTCCAAGTGATGGATGAACCAGAATCTCCAGACTCAGTAGCCATTACATACAAGTTCTACTCCATAGCTTTGGAATCGGGTTTGAAGATAGACGACGAGCTCATCAAGGGTATCTTCTCTGACGTGTACGCACGTTTACAGTTGGATAATTCTTCGCAGGACGACGACGATGATGAAGACGAGTTAGATTACGATAAACTTCTTGAAAACAACTTGGTTCGTGAAAACTGTTTGACTGTCATGAACGGGTTCATCAACTCGAACAATGCTGTCCAAGGATATTCGGAGGAAATTCTTGAGATCATTCGTTACTTTGCAACTTATAATCCTTTGAATGGCGATGACGACATGGACTTTGATGATGATGATGATGACATCGAATTTAGTGACGAAGAAGACGAAAATAACGACACTGAAGAAGATGACGGGTCCTGGAAACTTAGATTCAAATCTGCAATCATGGTGAGATCAGTATTGAGAAAATTCCCAGATTCAATTGATGAGATTTATGAGTCCATCTTTGGATTACTTCCTGTTGATGACAAGAATGAATTGGTTTCAAATGAAGTAATCAAAACACTTGTGTTTGTAGTAGACTCAACAACTGTGAAAGTCAATGACAAGTTCAATAACCTCGAAAAGAAGATTGTTGAGAAGTTATTAGTTCAAGATAGAGTTGGACAACTTCCAAAAGTTTTGAAATTAATTGAAAGTTTAAACAGATTTAAAGAAAGAGAATTGATTGTCTCCACATTTGAGCAATTGCAAAAACTCAACCTTAAGACACATGGGTCGATTAATTACTCTAACTTTTACAGAAATGTATTGGAGAACTCTTTGGATGAAGAATTGCCAGCAACGATTGTCAATCATATCTCAAGTGATTTGATTCAATCCACAAATGACAAATCTTTTAGTGTCATTGTTGAAAGTATCAAGGTGTTTAATTTATTATTGAGCAGCAGAAACAGATTTGGAATTTCCCAAGAACAGGGTGATGTAGTGACAACCAACTTGATTGAAAAGGTTGATAATTTCAAGGTGTACTCTAGTGATATTGTTCAGTTATCTATGATCTGTTTAGGATCTTTAGTGAACTATGGTTTCAGGAGTAAACTTGACATTATTGCAGCTACATTCCAAAACTGTTTGACTTCTGGGAACACCACCAGAACCATTTTAGAAGTGTTGACTGAGTTGGCACAGACAAAGAATTCTATTTTCAATTTACCTTCATTCCAAAAGTTCATTTTTGAAAGGTTGAATGTGTTTGTTTCTCCACAACAAGATGAAAATGTTCAAGCTTTGGCATTAAACTTATTGCATTTGCTTGTATTGAACTATGATGTAGATGCCAACTTGAATGAAGAGACAATCCAAACCTTGATCAACGCATTGAATGTCACTAGTGGCTCTGGTTTAACAAGTGTCTTTGATACTTTACAAGTGTTGACACTCAAACCAAATTTCATTGATACTTATGGCAGCAACTTGTTAACAAACATCATGGGATTGATCGAAAGTAAGAAGGTTGGACTTGAAAGTGAACCATTCTTCTCATTGTTGAAACAGTTATCACAAGGCAAGCCTGAACTCTACCTGCTTTCCTTAAACACACTTGATTTGAACCAACCTTTGAGTGCCAAGGTGTTGGCAGTAATTAGTGTTGAGAATGGATTAACTGAAGAGATCAATAAGCGTGAACAGTCTGTTCTCGAAGCTACTAAGGCGAATGTCAACCTTTTGAGCGCAGGTCCTGAATTGCTTTTCAACATCCAATACTTGGGTAGCATTGCAGAACAAATAGGATTGAAGTACTTGGACATTGAAAACCTTGTATATCTTTTAAGTGATAGTGATGATGAGGATAAGCCTAAGACTACAAGTGTTGACGATAAGGACTTGACTAATAACAATGCTGAAGTGACCAAGAGTGCAATTTCCGTTGCTATCGGAGCCATTGCACAAAGGGATCCAAAGACTAAATTGAATACTTTGTTGGCATACTATGAAGATCCAGCCTACAAGAAGTCGAGAAGTTACCTTGTTTCCTCTCTCAAGAATGTGTTGGTCCACGCAAGTGAAGAACAAACACAGTCTATCTGGAAGAGTGTCTGGGAACAAGTAAGATCCATTGAGTTTGAGCATGGAGTATGTGGTGAATTAAGAAATACAGGTGATTTGTTGAGCAAGATTGTGTTGGGTCAGGTACTGTACATCCAAGAGATTGTAGGACAGAGCTCTGTACTTGCAGATCCAACTGAGAATCTTTCAGTGACATATACAATGAGTGTTTTGATTAAACAATTGATTAGCAAGCTCGAAGACAGTGCCGAAGCCAAGCAGATCTTGGATATCTTGGTGCTTTCTTCAGCTGACTGGTTAGAGATTGTAAATATCGATGTTAAACAGATTATTGTCGGTAACTTACTCACATGTTTGCACAATAAACCAGGGATTATCTTGCCACATTTAACGAGCAAGGTTTTACCTATCGTTTTCAAGCAATTGAAGGCTGAGGAAGCATTCAAGAAAGTTATACAAATGGGTCCATATAAGTTTGTGATAGACGAAGGATTGGAGATTAGAAAATTGAGTTATGAGTTTTTGTACGCAATTGGATCGTTGAGCACCAGTACATTGGATAAGAACCACGTTAAACTTGATGAAATAGCCAATAACATCATTTCTCAAGGTTTAACGGACACACAGATAGATCTTGTGATTTTATCCTGTATCAACTTGGCTAATCTTTTGAGCAACCATGAAATCGATTTCTCTGAATATCTTCTTGCAAATAACAATGCTGTATCAGACTCGATCATTGAGAACTTGAAGGCACAACTTGCCAAGAAGCTCTCACCTAAGGCATCGGCTCAAGATACCGAATCGTACGAAAACAGGATCAAGGCAATTGTGAACTTAAGCAGAAAGGTATACGTTTTGGTGAAACAAATCGAAGCTGAGAACTTGGGTAAGTACCCTGAATTGGTTTCCAGCTGGAACCTGTATTCAGCATACTTGGTAGAAGCTTTCCCAACATACTACAACAGTGTAGAATTATCTTAGTCATAGAAGATCTACTAACTGAAGAGTCAAACTAGAGATTTACCACACAAAAAATGACTTGAAGACAAGAGAGAATGCATGAAGGAATGCAAGATAAAGTGAAATGAAACAAGCGTAAGAGATATATTAGGTTTATCCTACATTTATTCAACACTAGCATTAGCACTAAGAATATATAAACTATTAAAATATGTAGCACCGATAGAACTGCTCTACCATTCGGTAACATACAAACAATACCAATACCTTTCACATAACATTACTAGTACTGTTCAACATCCAATGATACAAATAGCAAACCTACTCAACCCCTAACTGATACACTTTAAGCTTCCCCACCTTTGCCCTTCTTTTAATCGATCATACGCGAATTTAACTCAATTGGATCTTTTTTTTTTTTGATGATCCAAAGGCGATAACAATTGGATTGAGGCAAATAAAGATAAAGTAACTCAGCCCTAGTCTCTTTTGCTAGTCCCGTCAACATGCAACTACCACAGCTATTAACTGTGTTGGATGTTTTTTCCTTTCTTAGTGGGAATCTACCATCGCAATCAGTCCAAGTATCTAATCAGAATGAGATGGCCCTGGCCCCTATAATTAATCCCGATTCATCCTATAATCAAGAAGTTTTCAATACTAATCAGTATCGACCTGTGGTGATTTGGCATGGTCTTGGTGATAATTATAATACTAGTGGTATGCATGCTACTGCAAGTATCTTTGATTCACTCTATCCAGGTATATTCGTTTATCCTATATACCTTGATGAAGACCCATCGAAGGATCAACAAAAGTCGATTTTTGGTGATGCCAATGATGAGTTGGATTTGGTTTGTGAAGAGCTTTCTGAAGTCCCAGAATTAAGGTTTGGATTCGATGCAATTGGGTTTTCTCAAGGTGGACTCTTCTTGCGTGCTCTTGTTGAAAGATGCCCATTAATTAAAGTGAACAAATTAATAACGTTTGGATCCCCACACTTGGGTGTACTGGAATTACCACTATGTGAAGAACCTAACGACTGGCTCTGCCAACGTAGAAATAAAATATTGAAGAGCCAAGTTTGGCTTGACAGAGTTCAGAAAACTGTCATTCCTGCCCAATATTTCAGAGACCCAAACGATTTTGGGAACTACATCCTTCATTCAAACTTCTTGGTCAGCATCAACAATGAGAAACCATTAAACTTCAGACCTAGCTACAAGCGAAATCTAGAAAAGCTAGAGAAGTTAGTCTTAATCAAGTTCAGCTTGGATACTACATTAGTACCAAAGGAATCAGCACAATTTAATGACCAAGACTCTGAAGGAAATCGCATACCATTTGACCAAACAACATTATACAAACGAGATTTAATTGGATTAAGAGCTTTATATGCCCACAACAAGATCGACTTCTTGACAATTGAAGAAGATCACATGCGGATTTCAGATGAATTCTTGCAAACTATAGGAAGAAGGTACTTGGGAACACTCGTTTAATTATATAGGGAATACGTGAACAAATCTGGATTTGAGATTACGAATAAACGATTAATTGGAATTAAAAGTGGTAGAGTAAACTTGATTTAGTTTGGCCTTTGCTTGAATCTTTTAGCTAAAGGAATATCTTCTTCTTCTAACTTTCTAGGAAGTTGAAAGAAATGGCTTTCTGTAGTTGTCATAGGTGTTTCTTCATTCATTGCATGATCAATTGCTGACAGTGAGGTCAGACTCTCATGTCTAGAGACATTCCTAGTTGTGGTACTATCCAACTTAAATTCTTTATTTCTTTTAGGTAATGCTCTAATATGCTTCAAAAGAGGTACCTCTTGTGTACTCATCCTGAACAATGCAGCTTCCTCGTCATCACTATCAGCATCAAATATAGTTTTGATACTCCTCTTATTCTTAATTGTACGATCTGGATTTGTTGCAAATGAACTTCTTTTGATAAGATCAGTCGAATTCATTTTTGCAGCCTTCAAATTGGTCAAGCTTGATAATTGCTCCCTGTGTTTTGTGGATTTTCTATGCTGAGGTGGAATCCCATCTTTACAACAGTAATGACGGCAACTAAGCTTGTCTTTGCAAGTATGGTAGCATTTATAATTTCCATTTGGTAATACCCTTCTGGTATGACTTGGAGTAACAAATGTGACTCCTTTCAAAGGAACAACTTTCTCTTCCTCCTCCCATATCAAGTCTTCTTGATATATTCCTGGGATTAGAAACTTATCAATTCCCTGTTGGGTCAACAATTTTGAAGCTCTCTTAGGTACTGGAGTTACTAAAACCGGTTTCACCTGGTACATGATCGAATTCAAGTTTTCAGGAAGAAATTCACTCAAATCTAATGTTGATTTGCAATAAACACCAGCTATTGAATCTGAAGCCAAGTGACAAATGATTCGTTGACTCGCATGGTCAATTTTTGCAGACAAATGATAGGTTTTCCACTCATTAGCATTCAACTTGAAGGCAGCCTTTCTGAAGTCAATTAATACTCCATTCTCAAATTCTGTTGTGAGAGTGAGCCTGTTGGACCTAGAAGAATTAGTTATTGATACTGCAACTGAAAAGTTTACAACGACTGAAAACAAATCATCGACTTCATAGTCCGAATACATTATCCGGAGGTTTAACTTTGGAGTCTTTTTCAATATAGTTGAAAGGTTCTCGCATTTACCTTTATCCCCTATGAGGTTTTCAATCTGCGATATAGTTAATGCTCTTGCATCTTTGAGACTGAGAATACTATTCTCTTCAAGTACACGTATATACTTCAAGTCGAACCCTTCAAACTGACGTAACTCAATTGACGAGTCTTCCCAACCTCTCGCGTAAATTGATCTAATCAAAATTAATGTGTTCAACACTGAATATGAATCATTTTTACCAACAAATACGTCAAGCATGGCCTTTAAAATCCTGGGTATTTGCTTGAAGACGAAAGCCTTGTCCCGTGTAAATGAATTATAGTGTTTAAATGCTCCATTATAGCTGGGGAAATCCATCCCTCCAAGCTCGTATTGAATTATCAAAAAAGCATTATTCATGGCATCTGAAGGATATTTTAATGTAGGCGAGGCAGATATTTCTGCGTAAAACTTCCGCTGACTGTGCTTTGAATGCAATTCTGCAAATTCTTTAACTGATGTTGCCATCTTTAGCAAATCATGAATAGACATCTTGGGTTTTGCATTCACAAACAATTTCATAGTTTCAAAAGAAATATATTTATTGGACATAGAATGCCCAAATGCAGAGCACTGGATACCTTTATCTCCCTGTTCAATAAGCAGTTCAGAAGACAACTCCTTCAAAGTTTTCTCTCCAAACATTTGCAACCGTTTTGAAACACTTGTTTTGTGGCTTAGTCCAGGCAAAATCTTTGAATAAAACGAGGGGTTAGATAACAACCTCACGTACAAAAATGTTTTTTGCAACCAAGACAAGGCACCTTCTAAATTAGTAATGTTACCTAAACTAATTTCAGCAACCAAGTGTTCATAGAAGTTATGTTGCAATGAGCTTTCAATTGTCTCACTGCCGTATGTAAGCTTTTCGTATCTTCTCTTCATTTTTAGATCGGTCATGATAACTGCCTTTCCTGAAGTTTCAAGTGTAGGCCTTCCAGCTCTTCCCATCATTTGTACAACTTCAACATCTGAGTATTCTTGGAAACAACCATTCCAGCTTTTGGTTCCTTTGATTATTACCAAGTAAGCTGGTAAGTTCATACCAACGGCTAACGTGGAAGTCGAGAACAAGAAGGTTAAGTTGCCAGATAAAAATTCCTGTTCAACCTTCAGTCTGTCAAAGTGAGTCAAACCGGCATGGTGGTAAGCGATTCTTTTAGCGAATAGATGAGATAACTGTTTGTCCTGGAATTCTATTCCCGAGTTTGACTGTGTAGTAAGGTTTTCTTTGAACAAATGATTTGCAGCTGAAATGCAGCTATTTCTTGTTGGACAAAATATCAATACTGGTTTCATTTCTGGGTTGTTATCTCTGATTACTTTGGAGAGCTTGGTATTCAAGAAAGCATTAAACATAAAGTGGTTCCTTTTGTTTTGGGCATAAGCATATACTAATTTCTTAACTGGAACAGATTTGTACGAGTTATCAAATTGGAGTAGAGTAGCAGGCTTTGATGACGATTTTTTCAATTTTAACCAATTGACTATGTCGTTTACGTTGGAAATAGTAGCAGATAATGCTACTATCCGTAAATTCTCATCACCCATTGTCTGCATCCGTGCAGTGACTACCTCGAGTGTTGCGCCTCTTGGATCTTTGAGGAGGTGGATTTCATCAACCAAAAGTAACCTGACCAGACTTAACCAAGTGTTTTGCAGCCACTGTCTTGTGAGAAGATCTAACTTCTCAGGGTTTGATATTACGATGTTGGATTGTTTGACAGCTGATAATTCCAGAACTGATGTATCACTTGTTAACATCCCAACTGTGAAATTCAAGGCTGCAAATCTTGACTTCCAATTTTGGTACTTTTCTGAGCAAAGAGATTTGGTTGGAGCAAGATAGATCACTTTGATATCTTTAGTGTTGTTGCTTGAAAGATAGCGTAGAATTGCCAATTCAAATAAAACCGTTTTACCTGAGCCTGTAGGGGCATTTACGACACAATTGCCATTGGAGTTGTAAATGGCTGCAAACGATTGCGATTGCATGAGATTGAATTTTTGGAAGTGGAAAATTGGTCTGAATTGAAATGGCAAGATTTCAATGTCGAGAGGTTCAGTGACAGTTTTTTCTTGGGCGTTTTCAATGGTATTTGAGTTCTTGGATGTGGTGCTCGATGCTGATGAAACCAATGATTTTGATTGTGTGAAGTATTGTGAGGTAATTTCTGTTGAGTTACTTCTTCTCGAGACTCCCACAAGACGACGACTTGTTGGGATGACCTTCTCTTTTGCAACTAAACTATAGCTTGATAAGGCTAGTTTGTTATTTGAGATTTTATGGTGCTCTTCATTTCTGAATTGGAGTAATTTTATACTTGGGGATGAAGAGGGAGCCGTTGACGAGGAAACTGGTTGGTCAATTGGTTTAAAAACAGTGTTAATTACACGTCTGGAGACTTGAGAAACTCTATTTATAGGTGTAGGGGTCTCCTGATAGTAATTAATGTATTCTTCTTCTGGTAAGATTAATTCTTCAATTGTAGAGTATGAATTAGGCATAGAATCTTCTTCAGCTATTTAAATTAGTAAGAAATTATATATGGGGTATTATTGGAGCCAATACATACGAATATCGAAGTCATTGATGCCATTTTCAAAGTCTATAGCGTTAAAACCACTCATGTTGTGAATAGTTTGGCAGCAAATTGGTATGGATCAAGGTAAAAAAAAGTATTGCAACCAAAATGCGAATTTAAGTACAAACATTAAAGAGAGAAGTGGGAGAACAGATGGCTGATACAGATAGACGTGCCCGATTAGCTGCTTTAAGAAAGAGCAGATCGAATAAACAAGAAGATAAGAAGGAGGAAATAACAACACAAGAAAAGATAGAAGAGCCCACTACAGTGATAAACCAAGAAGATCAAGAAGAAAGTATACAACCCAATGAACTAGCAGAAGCTCCTAAACTACAAATTGAAGATGAGACTGTGGAAGCACTCTCATCTAAAATTCAAGAGGAAATACTATCTAGATCTAGAGCTATCGCTAATGGTGCTTTTGAAAGGAATAGTAGTAACAGGAATGAGACTGGCGAGAAATCAACCTCATTGTTAACAAAGGATCTTAAAGCTGACATTGAGGAGTACAGCAAGATGGCAAGGACCAAAACTGACCGGGCTATATATAAGATATTACAAGAAAAGTATGAGAAGGAAACGGGAGAAGTGCAAGGTAGTTGAGTAGAAGAATGATGGGACTTCTAAAACTCCATACTAAAAAATCATATTGTAAGGGAACACCAAATGAATGTATAACAAGAAAGATAATATAATAGAGAAATTAATAGATCAAACCTCATACAAATGCTCTATAGAATATGGTTTAACCTATTGTATTGGATATACTTTGTAGACTCCTCAATCCTATAGACACTTCAGTGTATTCACTATACCAAATAAATGAAGAGGAAGACAGACCCATCTCAATTAATGTATACCCATATCCTTTAGCACACACATTCCTACGCCTCCCTAAGTACTCCCAGAGTTGAATACACTCTTCTAAATTCACACAAGTATTCTCAATCCTTTCTACAGCTCTATAGACTATCAACACCTAACTACTTGTAGTTCCAACCTTCCTCACCATCCATCAACTAAACCAACCTTGAACCCAACCTCACCTTCTCTCCAACATCCTTCCGCATTGGGAAGTCTACACACCCTCAACTCACCCGCCAATCAAAAGCTGAAATTTTTTTCGCTTTCCCGACCACTCAAAAAAAGTTTGTTGAAAAGTATCAGACTTTGATTCAGTGAAAACATACAACTATGTCTATGATTAACAGAATTGCTGTCAGGGCTGTCCGTCCAACTATTGGATCGGCTTTGCGTCAAGCTCCGTAAGTACTACTAAGAGTTCATGAGCTACGGTGTGATGATTTGTGAAGTTGATGGAGCATTGAATTGAATTCAATTGAAGTAATGTCAAGAAGATGTGTAAAGCGTGGATGAAATGGATGTACTGGGAAACACTAGAGAAAGATGATCATAAGAAGAGAAGTATAATAAAGTTGAAAGATTCCATCTATGAAACTATTGATATCATTTTGAATGTATCTTACAAACATTGAATCTCCATACTATAAACTTTAACTATTGAAATGAATAAAACATGGAGATACATCAAACAGACATTCTCAGCACAATTCAATCACACATCAGCAGTAATAAAAATATAACATACTAACTATAAACTAGACTCGGTTTGCGTTTCCTTTCGACTCCAGTCGAACCAAAGGACAAGGCTGCATCTATTGTCGATGCCTTGCCAGGTAACAACTTCTTGTCGAAGACAGGTGTCTTAGCCACCAGTGCCGCCGCCGCCGTCTACGGTATCTCCAACGAATTGTTGGTTATCCACGACGAAACCATCTTGGTTATCACCTTCAGTACCTTTGCTGCTTTGGTTGCCAAGTTTGTTGCACCATTGTACACCGAATGGGCCGATGGTGAAATCAAGAAGGTCAACGATTTGTTGAACGAATCGAGAACCAAGCACGTCAATGCTGTCAAGGACAGAATTGAGTCTGTTTCTCAATTGAAGGATGTTGTGTCCATCACCAAGCAATTGTTTGCCATCTCTAAGGAAACTGCCACCGTCGAGGCTGAATCTTTCAAATTGAAGCAAAAGATTGCTGTTGCCGCTGAAGCCAAGTCTACCTTGGACTCATGGGTCAGATTCGAACAAGCTCAAAGACAATTAGAACAAGAGCAATTGGTCAAGTCTGTCTTGGACAAGGTCAATGCTGAAATCGCCACTCCAAAGTTCCAAGAAAAGGTTTTGGCTGAAGCCGTTGCTGACGTCGAAAAGTTGTTCGCTAAGAACTAAGCATGAGTAGATTATATTTAATCGGATAAAAGAATAGTATTATAATTGTAGTGAGAAGAGAGCTATATGCTCTAGAAGGGGGAGGTTGTAAACTTGTAGTATAAACTTGCATTGAGGTTTTGCTCTCCATGCCTACATAACTATTAAACTTTTGGAATATTACATATTATACATAGTACTACTATACTTAACTCAATCAACTAAGAAGTTGCTTGGTACTTTCCAGTCACACCACTCTCAGGTTTCCACACATGTAAACTGTTGTCATCAGCAACACTGGCTATAAGCCAGTCATCATGGTGAGACCAGTCGAAATCATTAACACCCAACATATGTCCAGCATGCTCGAATATCAATTCATTATCTGATTTTGCCATGTCAAAGAGTTTTACCAGTTTATCTGTAGACAGGGAGCCTAGAATATTGTGGTGCAGAGGGTTCCATTTCAATTGGGTAATGGAGTCTGTATGATGTGAGCTGATAGATTTGAATTCCTTTGTATTTCTCAAGTCCCATACTTTGATTACTCCGTTGCTATCACCTGTTGCAAAACACATTGGATTTCCTGGGTTTTGGTTAAGACTGTTAAGTCCCACTGTAGAGACTGACACTTGAGTCGAAGGCCCGCCCTCCTTACGAATGTCATACACTACCAAGTTTCCATGCTCATCTGCTAAGCTGAATAAATCCTGGTGTCCTTGGAACCATTCGATATCATTGATAGGCTGGCCACCCTTCGTCTCTATATATTGTGTTTGCAGCACTTCAGATGCTTTGGAAGTGTATGTAGATTGGATATCGAAGATGTTGATATCTCCTTCCATATTGCCCGAGACTATCTGGCCTTCTCTTTGTTTGTTCCAGTCAATAGCAAATATGTCTACGCTTTTGTTATGCTTTCCATTTAATCGAAGTTGTACCTTGTTCCCCAGATCTGCCGCATCACTTAAGATCTTATTCTTGAAGTTGGCATGCTTGGTTCTTTCAAATATCACAAGGTCTCCAAAATTGTTACTGCTGGCTAGTATATTGGGATTCTGAGGCATATACCTCACTTGGTTCACATCACCGATTTGATTAATCTTTTGAAGTACCTTCAATTTATTGTTGACAAGTGATGATGAGGCAGCCACGTCAAATTCTTCCTTTTCTGTATTGTAGTTCAACTGATTCATCTGTAGGTTCTTGTTCAAGTTTCGAAAGTAGGTCAATTGAACAATTGATATACTATCAATCAGTTGGCCCAAGGTGAAAGAGCCATGCAATAATCTTTGTGAGTAGACCTCTGCTTCATTTGGTTTATTATTCTCACTAGAGTCATTCTTATCACTACTACTAGTCGAAACACAAGTCAAATCAGGAAAGAATTGAACATTTAATGACGGCCAAAGAAGCGTATTGGTTGATAAATAGTCATACAAGAATGGTGCATTCTTCTTCCATACCCTGTATCTATTTTCTGTATTCTCATCAATAACTCTATTCTCGTCATCCCCATTAGCAGATAACACCTCTATTGACTTGACATCGGCATCCACATGCCCTGTGTCATTGCTTGAATCCATGATGTTCAATGGTAAACGCGTTCCACTATGAAAAAATTGTAAAGTGAAATTTATCTTGAATCGATTTATCAAGTGCCATGACTGAAGAGATTAGATTGAATGCTTCCAAGTTAGGAACGCAGGAGTAGTATGTATAAATAGGATACAACACATCTTGAGGATAATTCTAACGTAGGTATAGCTGGAATAACTTTTACAAGAAGGAGATAAATAACTATGGAGATAATGAAAATGATACAGGTGAATGTTGGTTTGATGATTCGGATGCAGAGAACAAGATGGTTCAGTTTGTGATTGACAAACTCAATGAAAAAGAGTTTCCATTTACTCAGGATAAGATCAAGTTCATAGATCTCGGTACCGGGAATGGTCATTTGTTGTTCCAATTATCAGAAGACCTTGAAGAAGAAATTGAAGATGATGAGACAACTTTTGAATTCAAAGGGATTGATTATTCACCTGATTCAGTAGATTTTGCAAAGCAGATCCTTGAGAAAAAGTATGAAGGAAATCAGGCCTTCAGTTTTGAACAGGTTGACTTGTTGTTGAAGAAGAATGAATGGTTGGAGGCAAACAGCGGAGCATATGACATATTAATGGACAAAGGTACATTAGATGCGATTGCATTAAACCAAGAACCTTTAGACGATTTCAATGGGAAAATAGGCATGGATATCTATGCAGAACAAGTTGTAAAGTTGATGCATTCCAAGTCTATCTTATTGATAACATCCTGTAACTTTACAGAAGTTGAATTGGAGAAGATTATAACAAACAATAGTGGATTGCAGGTATGGGATAAAATAACGTATCCTAGTTTCCACTTTGGAGGAGTCAAAGGATCGACTATTTGTAGTATAGCATTTATTAAGAAATAGTGTTTTAATAACTTAATATATAATTTCATTATTCCCTTGAAACATTGATGAAACTTATCCTTATCACTCTCTGTACATTAATGACACACAGCATATTCCACATTATCATCACTCTGTTTACATCTCGTCTCTTTACTTTGCTAAATTATACATTACTCTGAACCAAATCTATAAACATGACAGGGCATTACTATTAGGCCTAGGCCAATTCTGCTTTTATAGTCTCAACAGCATTGCAGAAGTTCGTGCGAATGGTTTCGTCTCTGAACTTGAGCAAGTATTGGATTGGGTTTCCCTCTGAATTGACCGAGTTCAACCTGAGGTATTTTTCAGGACTGAGACTGGCATCTAATCCCAATAACAATTGGGTGTTTGGTTTAATCTTGTAGTTCAATACTACGCGCAATAGTCCTTGTGATCTCATGACTATTCTAGCTTGTGCGGAATCAACCTTCAGTTGGTTCACATGTAATGGACCCAATCCTCTTTCCTTCCATCCTTCTTTTACGTTGGTAAGGTTGAGTTCAAAGAGTTTACATGTGGCGTTGAATGAAGACTCTTCGTCTTCTTCACCAGTGGCTACGTCCTTCTTTTCCAAGTCCACTTGTTTAAATTGTTCAGGTTGGTGTTGTGTTTCTGTTGATTCCTCTTCCTTTTCTGTCTTTGGAGCCTCATCGAGGAATGATTTTTTATTCATCGATTGCAGGAAGGCGTTGGCAAATTTCGTGTTCGATCCAAACGTCGATGATTTTGCTGGAGAGGAGGCTGATCCATTGTTAGATTGTTGTGGTTTGTTGTTAGATACATTGTCAGTACTGGTATTTGATGGTAATCCATCAAATACGCTTGCACGATTCTGAATACTCTCCATAGGAGAAGACTTTCCAAACGTATCTCCAAATACATGTGGTTTAGGTGAGCTTTTAGTCGAGTTCGGCACAGTTGCTATTTCACTATTGAAGGAAGTTTGAGGAGAAACAATAACTGGACCCATTTTGAACAGATTTGCACCAAAAGTTGCCTTCAGTGGTTTAACTTCGCCCCTTGGAGGTAAAGCAGGAGCAAGAGCCGGCACAGCTAAAGTTTCCACAGTACTCTTTGCATCAGTGACCAAAGTCTTCTTCTCTATTTCATCGATTCTCGACTCCAATTGCTGCAATCGCTTCTCCACTGTAGAATTGACCTCTTCCAAAATCTGCAGCTTCACTTCTGCAATATCCACTAAACCATCTAATTTATGTCTTTTAGTCGAATCTTTCTTACACAGTGTTGATTCTTCTCCCTTCCTCTTAGGTAATACAGGCAGCGTGGTTGCTCCCACAGTCGTTTCGTCACTCATCCTGGGGGTTCGATAAACAAATGTGACAGTTTGGTAAAAAATGGCTAAGTAGATGATATTTATATGCAGGTTGCTATAAAGATGTATAGGAGATGGAAATGACAGGGATGAGGTAGGGTTGATGAAGGAGTGAGATAGTTAAGTAGAGTATAAGTCATTTGGATACTTGAGTTTTTAGCTTTATTAACTGGATTTTATTGGAGCTTCGTTTTTGGTGGTGTTGTATTTCTGGTTGATATGTAAAGAGTAGAGAAAGTGATCAGGGAAACAGTGTGTAGGATAAGGATGATGCTTATGATAGGTGTTTTTTTATCGATAGTTAATGATCTTTAAATTGACTAGTGAGATTGAGATCTTAAATAAGTTTCTATTCAACATTGATCTAGATTTTTAAAAGGAAATAGAGGTAGAGTTGGATATCTTTTAGTCTATTATATTTATAGTTTTCGGAGTACCGAGACGGAAAGGAGCGGAGTACAAGAGCCAGTGAATACAGCTATTGAAGTATGATCACTGTGACAGATCAGTTGGATACAGTAAACTATATACAATACTAATAAGAAGATTTCAGTATATCACTGGGGAAAAGGTATACAGAGATATACTAACAGCATCAGCTCACATCAGAATTTTTGCAACTCTCGATTTTTGGGTGCAAAAATTAGGAATGTAACCTTGATGTAATAATAAAGAAACCTTAACGTACATCGTTTTAATTTCTCTTCAACTTTTAAAAGAATTCTAATATTGAGATCTTAATTATATAATTCAAGTATTCTAATATTCTTTCTATAAAGATATAGAGTTGCTGGTGGCTTCACCAGGAACTCTAAGTTTCTTTGGATGGTAATCGGTGGCTTGGAATGTGATTACTGTAGAAAGATAAAGATTAAGAGGTGATGACTTCTTCTATTTACCTGTTGAAATCCTTTAACAACCATATGAACATAACAATATTTAAATCACTTTGTTTACCTACTAGTTCACCTACTTGTCCACTTACTCCAAGAATATCTACTCAAAATTATATTAACCTTTGTATTAATTAATCCAGATATTTTATTGAATGCTACTCACCAATTCTCACCCATTCTACCTCCTAAATGCTCTTGGATCTGTATTCCTATTTCCAGTGCTCACCAGCGGACCAGATGAGTATTTTGCATACTTGTCTCTAACTGACTGAGGTTTAGAAGGTGATTGAATAGTTTGCGTATTTTGTTGGCGTACAGGAACGTACGACTGTTGATACAGTGTGCTTTGATATTGAGAAGTTGATTGCTGTGGGTACGGGTTGTTTGACACGTTGAGTCGTCTTCCCAGAGCTGCTGCCGATGCAGTTGAGTTGAATCTCGGATCTGGACGAGTGTAATGTCTTCCACCTAAACCTCCACCAAGCCTGCGTGGTTTCCAAGATCTCACAATTCTTCCTCTCTCAATGTCCACGAGTGATGTGCGAGCCGATGATCCATCAGCTAGTGGTATTTTTATCCCAGTTCTTGATAATTCATGTACACAATTCTGTGCGTCAGCTTCTCGTTCAAAAACTACAAATCCATAACCTTTAGACTTTCCGTTTTGACGATCTCGTACAATCTTGATGGATTCAATCACTCCGTATTTCTTAAATACATGGGATACGTCGAGTTCCTGTAATCCATAATCAAGTCGCAGCACAAATACTGTGTTGTATGGGGACTTTTCAGATGCATCTTGAGCCAGAGACAGGTTCCATTCGTTCAACTGGTTTTGAAAAGACTCCTTCTGTTCTATTCGTCTCTTGTGAGCAGCTCTCTTTTTAGTTTCAAAGTCTGAGATTGGTTTCACAGGTTGTTTCGATTCAATCTCTGGTAGTTCTTGCGAGATGTACTCTTGATATTGAAGTTTCCACAGTGATAAAGGAGTTATGGAATCCGTTTTCCTTTTATCAATAGAATAGTCATTAGGTGGAATATACACTAACGGAAGCTTGGGAGCAAATAACTTCTGTATACGCACAGGAAACTTCTCTGTATCACTTTGCATTCAGTTGAATCTTTTGAACTTTTTTTTAAATCAACAGTTAAAATTTTCTGGATCATTAAGGAAGAATGAGCGAGTTGAATGAGTTTGAGAAGTATAATGAGAAGATAGATGTTGATGGGCTCGATAAGTATACTTTAGAGGAATTGGTTCAGTATGATGGAAGTAAATCTGAAAAGGTTTTTGTTTCAATCCGTGGATTGGTGTTTGACGTTACATCCAACACTAAAAGTTATGGTCCAGGGAAAGCATATCATAAGTTGACAGGTAAAGATGTGACAAGATTACTTGGGTTCAACCGGTTTGAGATCAAGGTAGATCCCGAAGAGGATGAAGATGAATTGAAAAGATCAACTTGGTATAGTGTAGACTTGGATGAGAAGCAAAATGGGATTGTCGATAAATGGGTTGTGTTCTTCAAGAAGAGATATAATATAGTAGGGACGGTGATATTTCCAAAGGTATAAGTCATAAGTTATCACGGTGATATATCCAAGGTACCAAGTTCATTTTCTCTAGAGAAAATGTATTCAATTGATCATGAAGTATGATTGAGATGATAAATATGGTGTATAATAGGTTGATCCAAGTTGTAATATGAATGATATGAAATGATATATGAAATCTTATATGCAATGTGTAATCATCAAGTAAAGATCTGCAAACAACGCAAACATACGCAAACATACGCAAGCATACGCATAGACAAGCAAAGTGATGCAGATCAAACGAACACGTACATACGTTCCCCTGTCAAACTCAAGCAGACCATCCTATGATTGAGCCATAAAAATCGCAACAATGCAAAGATTTACTGAAACGTAAATCAAAACACAAAAGTTTAAGATGAAACTTCAATGCATAAATATGAAACACCAAATGACGAAGTGGAGATTGTTTATCATAAGAAAGAGACGAAAGAGACGACAAAGACAAAGACATAACAAGTGTTTTCAAAAAAAAAGTAGACAGATATACCGAAAGTGAGGTGAAGAATAAAGTAAGTAACCAATAATATGCAACAATGTAAAGGACACTTCAAATACGAACCTAATCCATTGCAATCATAACCGCAAACAGCAATCAGAAGCTAAAACTCGTAACACCCCCCACCCCCCCCTTAAACGTTCTACGCATCCCATGGTCCCCGAATTTGAACACAAATCTTCTTAGTTTGGCTACTGGTACGATCTTGCCAAAGTTAGACACGGTTCAAGAAGATACAATTCTAACTTGATACTTGATGTACGCTAATAAGTTTGTGACATGATTTAAACACTAAAATGATTGAATGATGAATGCAATACGGTTAAAGTGAATCTGTATTGTTGTGTGCTAGTCTGAACTTTGAGTTTGTTATTGGACAGAGAGCCAGAGAGGCAGACAGACTGGCATTGCTTAAACTTTGATTTGTTAGGTTTTGTTACTTTGATCTATTCAATGCATTGAAAACACTTTATCTTTCTTCTTCTCAACCAAGTAATTATCACTAACACAACACTTTACATATCCAGTAGCTCGATAATCCAATTCATCTCTGTGACTTTATTCCACTCTCATCAAGTTTCCATTCCATTCCTTATTCATTTTGTATTGCACATTCTTCTCACGCATTACACCTTTCAAGAATCTATCATTATCACTTGAATATTTTATCTATTAATAAACATAATCATTGATCTACCTTCTTTCAATTCACAATCATCCTTGCAATTCACTAACTTCTTACCTATTAGTACCTTACCCTTTAACCAGCTTCTCATAATTATACAGCTTTCCAACACCTCTCACTTAAATTAAAACCCACCCACCATCCTCTATCACCTTCCTCCACCGTTCCACTCACAACCAATCCAACGTCAAACAAATCCACAAAATCATAGAATCCAGACCTACTCGTCGACCCAAAAGAAACGCGCAACTTCTATTCTATATCCTCTACAGCCATTTGTATCACCATCCATGTGATCGGGCGTGTTCGTGTATAGAAGTCGATTTAACTGTGCCTTCCCAAACACTATTTTTACCTTCATTCCATTGCTGGTACTACTTATATTTTTTTCTGTGACACTGCTACACCTCAGCCCAGCCCAACTACTCCTCTACGTATCTCATTGGAACCGGTTATCTCCATGTTAACGTTACAGACACCTCGTGCCTCTCGCTAATCTCCCCACTTAATATTTTCCTCCCCTCTACTACTTTCCGTTACTTCGGCTCTAACCTAATCTGACGTGCCTCTCTAACTTCTACTTGGTGGATTGACTGGTGGAAAAAAAAAAAAAAAAAAAAAAAATATAAATAAATTTAAACGGTATTTATATCACCACCTCTTTCATTTAGAAGCTCAGATTTATCATGGACGCCGCCACTGCGACGCTTCAGTCGAAGTCTCTGCTAAGGCAGCATATATTAAATGGTGAGCAGAATATAGATGCTTTATCTCGTCCTGTTAGTTCAGGTGCGGGCCAACAATTTCATCCGCAATTCCAGGGCCAAGGTCAAGTTAATGGCCAACAACCTCAATATAACAATTATGATCTCATGACACCACTTCCTACAGTAGGGTCATCATCTTCTCGGAAGGGGTCACTTAATTCACAGTCTGCTGTCAACAAGTTCTTTCGTCGTAACAAACCTAACAATGCTGCTTTCGACGAAGATGCCGGTGATGATATTCTGGATTTAACAAATGGTGCAACCGTGTCATATGAAGATATTAAACATATTAGAGATAGAGGTCCGTTTGGACTGAAAACTTTAGACACTACTCCGATCATTCCTACCTTGGGTGCAAACTTTGGAAGTGCTACAGCTCAAAAATCTGCACTCACCAATAACGTTCAATACCGTAAACAGATGAACCACCTGAAGAAATTGGCCATGGCTAACGGTGCAAGAGCAATGTCTCTTGCAGCAGGTACTAATACCTTCCAGCAGCAGCAACAACAACAAATGGCTCCTCCTGGATTTAGACCAGGCATGCCTCCAATGAAACAAGGTGATCCACGAGCAATGTCTTTGAATTCCTATGGTCCAAGAGCAATGTCAATGAACCTGAATGGAGGAAGAGCCATGTCTCTTAACAATAGAGGACCTATGTTTCAAGGTAACCCTGGCATGAATCCTGGAATGAACCCACAAGGTAACCCAGGTATGAACCCACAAGGAATGTACATGAATGGACAAATGAACGGTTCTATGAATGGTCCAATGAATGGTCCTAATGGTCCTATGAATGGCCCAATGAACGTACCTATGAACGGCCAAATGAATGTACCTATGAACGGTCAAATGAATGTGCCTATGAACGGTCAAATGAACGTTCCTATGAATGGACAAATGCACCCAAATGGAAACGGTTACCACCCTTCATACAACCAAGGCTCAAGAGCAGGATCTTTACAAAATACCCCAAACCCTTACAATAGAGCAATGTCATTAAACAGTAACCAACAACAATTCCAGCCACATCCACAGCATCCACAGCAACTAAACCTACAAACTAACTTGCCTAACGGGTACCAAAGTCCCATGTCTACCATGCTGGGCCACCCCCAAGGCTCACGCACAATGTCACTCACCAGCAATGGACTGTCACCAGTTGTAGGAACTGCTTCGTTCAACACGAACGCGTCAACATCTACTACAATTACCTCACCAAGCGGAACATCGCCAAAGTATTATAATAACCAACCATTAGCACCACCTGTTCAGTATCCAAAACAAAACTCAAACGATTCCCTTATGAATGTTGTTGAGGAAGCTGAAGAAGATGCTGAGTCTAAATCAACTTACCGTAGTCTTAGACCTAAGTCTGCATCACCACCACCGCAGAAGGAAGAAGAACCTCCAACTCCACCTCCTAAAGATACTGGGTCATCAAATATACTCAAGAAAGAGGAACCTAAGCTGGAGGCAGCTTCACCATCAAGAAAATCGACCCTTAGAGCATCCAACTCAGTACGGCTTCGTAAGATTAACCTCTTCAGTGACGAGGAAAGTCTGCCTGAATCATTCACACGTAACACTCCAAAACCTTCCATCGATGACGGATACAAGACTTTGGCACCAACAAAGCTGCCTGAAATTTCATTTGTATCTGAACTTTACTCGCCCAAATCAACAACAAGAAAAGATGATCCAGTCTCGCCTGAAAGCATTGCTGCTCTGATCAACACAGGAACGCTGATTAGCCGCAGTCCTAACCAAACGGCACAAGGGGCTTGGGTTGTTCGTTCGCGTAGTATCCAGTCTTTGGTTGCGAATACTGCATTCAATAACTTTAGGAATCAGAATGACGACGAATCTAGTCTGCGTAAGACTTCTAGTGGTGACATTTCACTCAACGGTTCAACCAGCGAACCAGTTAGTAGAAGTGTGAGTGGTTCTGCTCCAATGAACAGTATGACTAGAAAGATATCTCTTACTACGTCTATACCCGAAACTGAGACTGCACCTCTTAATGGAACCAGAAAGACCTCAATTTCTTCATTCACCCCAGAAACTGACTCTAGTCCATTCAATGGAAACAGAAGGGCCCCTACTTCGTCCGATTCAGAGATTAAAAAGCCTCTTGGTGAATCCCTCAGAAGTACTCCTCTTACAACAACCATTCCTGAAGCAGAGGAGGAAACTGAAAAACGGAAGTCACGTCCTTTCTCGATCTCGAATACCAAGAAGTTATTTAGAAGAATTTCGAGGTCTACAGAAGATAATCTGAATGATACTCCACCATTGGAAGTAGCTAAACAACCCGGTCAACCAATAAAGGAAGAAACAGAACGAGCAGTTACACCATTGAAACCTATTCAGCATTCACCTAAGGCTCTGCCAGAACCTGAACAAAAGGGCACACAAACTCCTAGACTCTCATTCAGTAAAGAAGAACTCCATATCTTGAACTGCAACAATGAATTATTAGACGAATTGGAGTTGGTCACAACGGAATTGGCACTGTCAATCAAACGAGAACTCTCGCTTGAAATGCGTCATAAAAACCCAAACAGCAGTCAAGTTAACTCCGAACAATACAATCCTAATGGTTCTGAAAGTCAGCTGAAAGCCATCAGCAACTTACAGGAAAGATTGAACCGTGAACGTAGAATGCGTATTATTGCGGAAGAGCATGTTTTGCTTTTGGAGCACGGCGAGAAACCAAGCTTGCTTCAATTGGCATACGACAAGGACGAGATTTATAAGAAATTGCTTCTGAAAACTGACCACCTTGCCCAAATGGAAGACAAACTCGAAGAGTATGAAAGACGATTTGCAATGCGTGAAGATCAAGGTCTTTTAGATAAGTACAATGATTTGCTTAAGGAAGTAACTGATTTGAAGTTCCGTGTAATTCCTGAGCTTGAAGCCAAGGCAAAGGACCAATCGCGCAAGACACTCAAGAAGAAGAGCAATTCAAAGAGACTCTCTTTTAATGGTGGTCAGAAACAGATGCTGTTGGTTCCACAAAGCGAGGACAGCCGTGATAGTAATGAGTCTGGAAGTGAATACGACGACGACGAAGAAGGCAACCCTATGTATGATGAATCTCAATATGATTTGAGAAGACTCAGGAACCAGCGTGACGAATTAAGAGACGTTGTATCCCAATTGACTGCAAACCATGCACATGAAAGTAAGCTTTCGAACGACAAGATCAAGATTTTGGAAGGAAAAGTTAGGGAAATGAAACTTATGAATGAGAAATTGAGCAGAAGGCCTGACAAGGTTGAAAATAATGGTCCACAGGGTGAGTATCGTGGAGGAAAATTGCATGGGTTTAGCATTGTAGATCCAAACAAAAAAGACTTTTATTAGAGTGTTAGATTTACTAAAGAGTCTATTGAACAAAGCAATGAATGAACTAGTTCACAGTGATGTAAAATGTACAGTGAAAAGGTGGACAAAAGTGGAATTCCCTCTCACAGGATGTTAAAACATAAAATAAAATAAAAGGTCATATTAATCAAGTGGTCAGTACAAATCAGAAATATTGATTCTACCATTCTATGAAATGAAACTATGTATATTATTCATTGTAAAAACAATAAATACTAAACAGTGTTGTAATCTATTAATTATTCAAAAACTTAGCAATAGCCTTGCCTATGTATGGAGCATCATTTGTGTTTGACTCCAGAGAAACGCACTGGTTAAACTGCTTCTCAGTAAAGAGTTTCTTCTCAGCGCTGGCCAAGTCCATAAGGTACTTGGAAGGGAATTCAGGGTGGCCTTGAAAAGTGAGGATGCGGACAGGGCCATCTGTGGTAATTAAACCTTGAACTTCGCAAACTTCAGTTGAGCCTATGTTTGCAAACTTTGAGTTGTGTTGAGGTGCAGGGACATTGTAGACAATGTCCTGGTGAATTTCAGAGATGCCTATTGTCTCTGGGTTTCCAGCAAATGGGGAGTTTGGTAAGTAGCGAACCTCCGGGTTTACGGCAAGAGAAACAACGCCTAATTCCCAACCCTTCTCTGTGTTTCTTCCTACCTTCGAACCCAAGTTAAGAGCCAATATCTGATGGCCAAAGCAAATTCCAACAGCTGGGAGGGTTGAGGATGAAGTAACAATATAGGTATTGATGAACTTGTTCAATCTGTTAACCCACCAAATGTCGGTTGCAAAAGAATCGTAACGAGAACCAGTAAGAACAACACCCTTGACTAAACCATCCTTAATACCCAGTTCCAACTTAACATATTCAGCCTTAACCGAGTCTTCATTCTCAGAACAGATTTGATATGACTCAATTCCATAGTTCAAAAGGCCTGTTTTCTTAAGAAGATCAGTAACATTATCACCGAAATCACCATACTTTGAAGTGATACCTGGGATTGGGGTGTCGCACACCAATACAGCAACGTGTTGGCTAACAGTCATTAGTAATAGCTAAGAATAAGTTGATATGATGACTCGAGAGAGATAAGAGCTGCAATCTGGACCAAATAGGAAAATGGTTTGTAATATGTTTGTAAGAGTCTCTAAACAATATAGAAGCAGCCTTTCGAAGATTTAACAATACTATAAGTAAACTAAAACTATAATATTTAGTAAAGTATCTTCAGTGATGATGATGTAGAGAAACTATCAAGCTAGAAATCGATATTTGAGGCAGACTAGTCCTTTTATAATCACAAATTTCAAAATAAAGTTAGTAGTGACTAAATAGCTGCGAAACAGGCGGGGATTGGCCTTCGGGTTTGAGAATTCAAGCCCACAGAAGAACAATTAATGTTTGTGATTACTTATAGGGTGTGGATGTGTCAGATTTACTAGCTACTCTTGGTATTGTGTTGTCTATTGTGCTAATAAGTTTCTACCAGGAGCTGTATAGTTATTGTGTATCACGTGAGTACATGAAAGGTAATATTAATGCCGTAAGGTATGGAGAGTCACAATAAGAGTTTGCATCAGGCGAACTCGGGAACGATTTTATTGGGTAAACTCAGATGAGTAGATGGCTTACTGTAGAAAAGAGGGAAAAAGTTTGGGCTTTGAAAGCCGAAGGGTAACCTGGATGGCATTTAGTGGGTGGAGAGTCGATGAGGTGAGTTGAAGAGAATAAGTTTATTGTGTGTTGACGAATTTGAAACTGAAATAATATATCCTATAGTTATCATTCCAAAGTGGAGACTATTGTGAAGCTATGTAAACTAAGTGGCAATTTTTGGTCTTGGTTATTGGTTAGCTTTTTTGCAGCAATAACAATGCTACTAGTACAAAGAATAATGTCAGAAATCCTAAAGTACGAACGCCCGATTTCCTCCTGTGTGGCGGGGATTCGAATATTCAAAGGTGATGGCTTGAGTATGAGTAGTATGTGGCACTGTTGGTATATGTGGCTTTGATTGAATTCAAGGGATTCAACATCCAGCCATTGTTACACGTAAGGAATATGAGTTGAGCCTCAACTAAATGAACCACTTTTCTTAAACTTTTTAGTCCCTTGACTAAGAATTAGAGGATGAGGGTACAAAAGCCTCGTATTTAGAAAGGTTAAAATGTCTTCTTAACTTTTGAGTTATTGCAAGGGACTTCAGGGACGTAAGGCAATTTCTCAAAATAGAGTGGAGAACTTAAAAGGTCTCCATTACTGAGTCCCGGGGATTTAAAACAATAGTAGTTGTTTTGTCAGACGGAGGAATTGAAGTCCATCTATAGAATGTGGGGTATTGAGATGAGATGAGTAGGTTAAGTTACATGGCACGTTTTGAAAAATTGTTGATTATCATTGAAGAGTTTATTGTCACCATGAACCCAGCTCAAATTTTTCATATGTTCTAATTGTGGAGTAGTAGAGTGAAGAATATTCATTTAAAAAGTTTATTGTGAGCATAGTCTCAATTTAAAGAGTAACCAATCCTAAACTCTCTTATGGATCGAATTTTTCATCTACTCGAAGGACTTCTTGATATACAATGTATTCGCCAGCAATTGAGTGAATGGATTTAAGAACCAGCTACTTAAACTTTGAATTACATTAGGAAATGATTGACAGAATAAGGTAATTATACCGTAATTTATAATTCTCATAACAACTAAAATTGAACTAGTAGTATATAGGCATGTCTAGTCTCCACTATTCACACTCAACTCATATTTAATCTACTACAAAGAACTTGTGTTGCTTAGCTCTGAAGACTCCTTGGCCTTGTGTCTCATACAACCCAAAAAAAAAAAAAAAAATCAATGTAACGTGGATCATTTTATATAAATACTCAACCACGAGTCTTCCGTAAGCCTCTACATTGAGTCATGACACTTAACTCACTATTTCATCATATGTCTTCAATCTTATATCATTTTATAGATAACAAAATCAACTCAAAGAATTACTTATCTATATATTTCTATACAATTTCATTAATACACCTTCCTACATGTTCTATCTTCCTAATCTCTCCTCCACCTTTCAAAACTGTATTGATATTACGTAATCTAATATCACAGTCAATCCAAGTACCCCTAAATTGCATTTGAGAATGACAGATTCAAGTCAGATAAAACTCAACCAATACGCATATATAATGTCCCATTCAAGCTCAAAACTAAACAACTCTATAACGTCAAACACCCTCAACCCTAACACCCAAAAATATCTCCAACTCCTCTCTCCTTCTCCATAAAGAATCGCCTCAACCCGGTCCGGGCCAACGTACATCAGATAAGTGCCGTAACTCCAATCTTTGAAAGTCGTGTCTCACTCAATAATTGTGTGGGAAAAAAAGAGGAAAGAAAAAAATTAGCCAGTATGCCCTTTTGTATAGTAACATCAAGATAATTGAAACTGGAACTCCTTTACGTTATTAATATACTATTCACACGACAAATTGATCCTACAATAGCCCCCTTACGTGTTCATTTCCTCCAGATTCCGCTATATATAAAGTCTACGAAAGTCTCACTCACAACATGTCAACTGGATCAGTGCATAACCAAAACAGTAATATAGAAACCGGTATAAATAACCATGCGAATAGTAACAGCAATAAGAACCAGACCATCTCGAACTTATCTGCAGGGTTGAAGTCTGTGTCTCTCAGTGACCAACAGCAAAATGAGGTCAACTTGAATTTGTTGCAGCAGCAGTTGCAGAACGAGGCTACCAGTCAGCAACAACAGTCGAGGATCACGCACTTTTTCCAGAACCAGCCAACTGAAGGGTACACCTTGTTCTCTCACCGGTCAGCTCCGAACGGTTTCAAGGTGGCGATCATATTGTCAGAGTTGAACTTACCATTCAACACCATCTTCTTGGACTTCAACAATGGTGAACAACGAGCACCTGAGTTTGTCACCATAAACCCCAACGCGCGCGTACCTGCGTTGATTGACCATGTCAACGACAACACATCCATTTGGGAATCGGGCGCAATCATCTTGTACTTGGTATCCAAGTTCTTGAAAGAAAATGGCGAATGCCCATTATGGCTGGACAATTTGATTGAACAGTCTCAGATCTCGTCGTGGTTGTTCTTCCAAACCTCTGGCCACGCACCAATGATCGGCCAGGCATTGCATTTCAGGTACTTTCACTCATGCCCAGTGCCTAGTGCAGTTGAGCGATACACAGACGAAGTAAGAAGAGTCTACGGGGTGATCGAAATGGCCTTGGCAGAAAGAAGAGAAGCACTCATCATGGACTTGGACGTAGAAAACGCAGCAGCATACAGCGCAGGTACAACACCCTTGTCGCAGTCAAGATACTTTGACTACCCAGTATGGCTTGTAGGAGACAGAGCTACAGTAGCAGACTTGTCGTTCGTACCTTGGAACAACGTAGTGGACAGAATCGGAATCAACTTGAAAGTCGAATTCCCAGAAGTGTACAAATGGACAAAGTACATGATGAGAAGACCCGCAGTTATAAGAGCTTTGCGTGGTGATTAAGGCCCTTGTATATTGTTTTACGAATAAATGGTAGAAAAAAAAAAAAAAACGTAAGTTCATCTCAAATTTAGCGAAGGCCATCTATAGAAGAAGTAGTAACATTTGAACCATGTTTACGCTTGGAGATGAGGCGTATGCCAACGGAGAGAAGTCTGTTAAGATACTTAAAGGTCATATGGTGAAGACAAAAGGATCTGAACATGATGATATTATACATTTGGTGATCAATACAAAGATTCCACTTTTGCATACTAAAGATTATACCCCAAGAGTGATACCATTAACGCATAAATTGCACGAGTTGGGTGAACAGTCTGTGATGCTTGTGACCAAGGATCCTTCGTCTATGTATAGACAAGCACTCACTAAGAAAGATTGTCCCACCGAGGAATGTTTCAATGAGATCATCTCATTAGGTAAAATCAAGTCGATACTGAGGAACTTGAAGAAGATGGTGAGGTTATTCAAAGAAAATGATATTGTTGTAGCAGACAATCGTGTACATAAACGATTACCTGAAGCCATGGGATCCCAGTTTTATCAGAAAAACCGTAAGGTTCCTATTATGATTCAAATGGCTAAACCAGACCCATTTGTAGAACTCACGAAAACTCACAAGGCTGCAAGTAAGTCTGGTAGATTAAAGGATGAGAGATGTGACCCCAAATATGTCAGAAAACAATTACTTGCAATCGTCCACAACACTAGCTTTGTTCCACCTGCTGGAGGAAACTGTGTATCCATCAAAGTGGCAAGAACATCTTGGAAATCAGAAGAGATTCTCCAAAACATAGAGGATGTAATACAATGGTTGGTAAGTGACAAGTACAAACCCGTTGGAGGATTATTAAAAAACAAAGACAACATCAACAATGCACACATAAAAACAACAGAAAGCATCAGTTTACCATTGTTGGATAAAAAAGAAGCTCAAGAAGATGTCAATGATGAAGACAGTGACTTTGATTTTTAGCGACAAAAAACCCTCATTAAAATTTTTAGCTTATTTAGTGAGACCTTTTTTTGCGTAACTTCTCATTAATTTTTGACAGACTCCACGAGGACAAGCTATCTAATAGATCAACTTGGAAGTAATGACAAGTTTTAATAGAATCAGGTGAAAAGTAGTTTATGTAAAGCTTTTAATTAACGTAGACGAGTAGATATTTAAAGGGAGAGTGTGGTTAATATATGCATTCTTATGCCCACCTTTTTAAGGAACGCACCCCAGCCTCCGACAGTAATTTTCCAATTTAAATTGCGATCACGGTGATCTTCTCTTAAGAATGTCACCTAATACTCATGGCGAGTCGCAAGAGAGGCGAGGGGACACCAATCCCACTCCGGCTTCTTATCCAGTGAGAGCGTTTTTCGAGGCTGCTGTTTCTTCAGTGCCAGCAATGCCTGCAATGCCAATGCCTTCGCTTCCCGCAATGCCTTATCTTTTAGAGGATGATGACAGTGACGAAGTAGAACATGTTGAACATTTCAAGTATAAGCAGGATTTGCAACGTCAATTGACGGTAACGTCTGTGATTGGATTGGGATTTTCATTAATGGGTGTTCCCTTTGGGATCAGTTCAACTTTGTGGATATCCCTCGTTGATGGTGGCAATGTCACCATGTTATATGGATGGATGATAGCAGCCTTCTTTTCAGTTTGCGTTGTGCTCAGTTTGAGTGAGATCATCTCCAAATACCCCACTGCAGGTGGAGTCTACCACTTTAGTGCCATTCTAAGCAACGAGAAGTATTCTTTAGTGAGTTCTTGGTTCACTGGTTGGTTCTTATTGATTGGAAATTGGACATATGCAGTGAGTATTATGTTTCTGGGATCTCAGTTTATATTATCGGTGCTTGGGTTGAAAAATGCATACTACAAACAAGATGTCTACTTGGTGGAAGCTCTTTACTTTGTCATCCTTTCGTTTGTAGGGTTCATCAACTTCAAATTCTCAAGGTACTTGGAAAAGATTAACAAAGCATGCATTGTTTGGTCAATATCCACCATCTTATTAATTGACGTATTTTTAATCATCTTTGCCAAGAGAACCAACACTATAAAGGACATTTTAACTAGCTTTGACAATACGAGATCTGGATGGCCAGACCCTGTTGCATTTATGATTGGACTTCAGAGTCCATCATTTACCCTTACTGGTTATGGAATGTTATTTTCCATGACAGATGAAGTGAAGAACCCAGAACGTAATATGCCTAAGGGGGCTATTAGCTCTGTTCTCTTGTGCTCTATCATGGGAGTGATATTCATTATCCCACTTTTATTGATTTTACCAGACTTACGATTGCTTTTGGACAAGACTCCAGAAGTTATGCCAATTGATCTTGTCTTCAAGTTCTCAACTGAGTCATATATTTTGTCTTTTTTGCTTGTGCTTTTGCTTGTAGGAACTGTTCTTTTCCAAGCTATTGGAGCTTTAACTACAGCTTCTAGAAGTACATATGCTTTTGCTCGTGACGGTGGCTTACCATTCAAAGATTACTGGATTGAGGTTGACTCGATCGATGAATCTACGGTTCCTAAGAATGCATTGTTCTTGCTGATGGTAATCTGTGGGTTCTTGTCGCTCCTTTCACTTGTATCTGCAAGTGCCTTCAATTCATTTTTGGGAGCATCAGTGGTATGTTTAGCTTTAGCTAATGGTATACCTATCTTGTGCTTAATGCTTAACAAAAGACAAAAACTTAAGGGACGTGCATTCAGACTCCGCAAATTTGGTTGGATCATCAACTATCTTTCTGTATTCTGGATTCTTTTCCTGTTTGTTGTGTTATGTTTGCCACCAGTGATCAAAGGATTGACGTGGTTTTCTATGAACTATGCCCTGTTGGTGATATTGTCTTTTGTTGGGTTTGCTACTTTGGGATATAACTCCTGGGGAAGATCAAGTTTCCATGGACCTCAAATAGATACAGATTACTTTGAATTGGATGGACATGTTCCATTACAGAGAGATTTGAATGAATGGGAATTAACAGAACAAGAACAATTAGACAATCTGGAGGATGTGGATGAGAGTAAACCGGAGCCTGGTCCATCGGGAGAGATGAATGCACAAGATGATGATGATGATGAAGGTGGAGTCTCATCGGAACTGCAACCTCTTGCATCACAAAAACATGGTATATAGTATTCGTAAATAGTAAAGTGGTTTATAGAACAATGGCATCTTTCAAGTCAATATAGATTTGGAAGCATAAATAAATAACAATGTATATAAAATTCTTTAAAATATGGTGATTTATGTACTGTGAGTTGATACCTTTAAAAAATTGGTTGCAAATTTCATCAATTTTGTGATTTTTTGATCAAATGTTGAAATTAAAGAGTAGTATGACGATGGTCCAGCTTATGATGTAATGAAGTGAGATTTATATTTAGTTGTTTTTTATGAGTAAATAGATTGTATTTGATTAGTATTTGACTTAAGAGTTGGCTTTTTTTTGTATATATGTTTAAATTATGAACCTGTACTATGTATATATAGTAGAGCAAGTTGTAATAGAACCCATAGTAATATCCTTCAAAAGTTTACAAATTTCAAAGAAAACTAATTCTATACCATCTAAGCACTTCTAATAAATCATAAATCCCATCTTCTAGGTTTCCTTCCTCTCATTACCTCTAAACTTCCCACTTCTCTCACTATACCGTTCACATTTACTTGCATCACAAATCTTACATAATCATCAATCAAAGGTCCATTGAAAAAATCAACGGCAAAATTTTTTCATCTCAGTACAATACTATATTAATTAAACATGTCAGCCGATCACACTAGAGACCCTTGTCCTATAGTTATTTTGAGTGATTTCGGAGGTGCCTTCGCCATGGGTGTTATTGGTGGATCCGTTTGGCACGGTGTCAAGGGATTCCGTAACTCACCCTATGGAGAAAGAGGTTACGGAGCGATTTCGGCAATCAAGGCAAGAGCACCAGTTCTTGGAGGAAACTTTGGTGTTTGGGGTGGATTATTTTCTACTTACGATTGTTCAGTCAAAGCCATTAGAAAGAGAGAAGATGCTTGGAACGCTGTGATTGCTGGTTTTTTCACTGGTGGTTCCTTAGCCATCAGAGGTGGATGGAGACACACAAGAAACTCTGCCATTACCTGTGCCTGTTTGTTGGGTGTGTTTGAAGGTGTTGGTATGATGTTCCTGAGAGTATTTGCTCAACCTCCTGCTCAACCTATGTATGGTGAGTCACCACAGTTGGCTGCTTAGACTTTTTGAAAGTGGTAAAAAAATTTTAGGGTTGTAATATCATTGAAGGGAATTTCATTGAAACAAATTGATTGAAGGACTTTAGAAACGATATTCAGGTTTAATATTTCAATTGTTTGATTTCCAGCACATTCTTTTTCCATCAATGATTATAAATGTTGATTTGAAGCCAGAAATTAACACTAACCAATCTGATCTCAACAGAAGAGATTATGAAACAACAACGAGCTATCTTAACAACAGAGATCATCTCATTCACGCATTACTTGTATATAACTTCCTGTCTTGTGGTATTCTCATAGATAACTAATGTACATTATCTGATTAAAAGTGTAAAAAGTGTAAAAAGTGGAGTAATTGCGTGGAAAAGTAGACAAAAAGTGTAGAGAGGGGAGTGAAGAGAGTAGTAACTAAAGGTAGAACTGTCGAGGGAAAAGAGTGTGAACAGTTGGGGGAAATGAGTGGAATGAATGAAGTGTGAAAAGAAGAGATTGATTGGAAAGGAGAGAATATAGTAGAGAATAGAATAGAATAGAAATTGAATGGAGTAATTGATTTAGATTGAATAAATATTTACGAAGTGTAACAACTTGTGATAATATAGAATGCACAAGTCCATAAGATAATATAACATTGAATTCAATTTATCAATGAATACCACTTTATGAATGTATTCTTGTATACTCTAAAACGTAAAACATTCTGATCATTCTCTCATTTCAATACATTGTTTAACACAACCATCAAATGAATAGATTCAAATCATATATAGTGGAATGAATATTGTTAATAATTCGTAATATTAAAACATAAGAAGACATTGATAACAAGAGACCATGAGTTAAAACAACAACAAAATACGTCACATTATCAACAAAATACATTTTAAATAAAACCACCTGTTTTGAAACATCTACACCAACTCAAACATCACATAACCTACCACTACTCTACCATGAATATATGGCGCTGATTCGTGTTCTCCTTCCACTAAAAAGTTCTCAAGAAAAAATCATGGGTGGTTTTAGGGAAAGGCTTTTTTTTAAAAGCGACGATTCCTTCATCAAAAGCGATAAACAAACACGCTAGTTTCCAATCACAGGCATAGTATAGGAGACGTAAGGAATTTTGATAGGAGTCAGGAATCATCTATTACATATTGCATTATCATAATCCCGCTTGTTCTATTCAATTTTTTTCTTTTTTATGGACCCTATGAACAATGTCATACAACTACAATTACAACAGGCATAATTCTGTAGGGGGGAACTGGCATCTACCTCCGATTCACCAGGGGTTTAATGGTTCCAGTACTCAGGATTCGAATGCTTATTTACAAGATCAGTCGAATCCACAGCAGGCTCAGTCTCAGGGTCAACAACAGCAGCAGCAACAGCAGCAGCAACAGCCGCACCGTCAACAAGCGGGCCAACAAGGACCGTCCTTACAAAAATTACAACAACTTCATGGAGGCATTCACCCTGGTGCATCTACTGTGACTGGAACTCATTTACCTACTAAACAAGCCGCCCCGGGTTTCAGAGACCCTTGGTACTCTCCTAACAGTAGGGGCCAGCCGATTCCCGGAGGTACAAACCCAGCAAACACAGGCAGCCCAGGGGGATTGGGTCCTGGTTCCTCATCAAACTCAGCACATTCCCCAACAAAAGGACCACTACCTCCATTGGTTCAACAACAACAGCAACAACAATTACAAAGCAAACGACTCTCGTTTGCAAACCAGCTCTCAACAACATACGAAGATGACGATCAACGACACTTAAATGCCCCTCCTTTCATTCACCCACCGACTCGTGCAGACAACCCTTTCAACCAATACTACACTAACCAAGAAGTGAGCTTGGGTCCTGCTGCTGCTGACAGAAGAATGTCAGTGGCGGTCGACGGACCTTCCAACTATTATAATGGATATTACAATAGCAATTCATTCGCACACAACCAACTGCTGATCCAACATCAGCAACAGCAACAAAACCAGAACATCCCACTACACCTTCAACAGCAACAGCAGCCTCCTCACCACCCTCAAAACCCATACGCACAAAACTTAAATGCTAACCAACACTTGGGTCCACCAATGAGCGCAAGACGGTCGTCTGTCGCCGTAGGGGGCGTAGGATCGAACTATCCTTCTCCTTTCGACAGAGACTACTTCCAACCACCTGGAGGACCAATGTCCGGACGTACAGTACGGTCGCCGCTGATTGTCCAGTACCAAAACTACTTGCAACAACAACGTATTAATGTAAGCAACCCAGGAGCAAAGAGAAAACCAGCACCAAGGGCTACCAAAGTGGTCAATAAGTTGGACTTAAAACCTAAGATCCACCACCAACCGAAATACCGTCGTTGTTCAATCAACTCTATCCACATTTCACCCATCAATGCATTGTCGGTGTACTTGACTGAGTCATACACCATTTGCCAACCTCGCAAGTTCCAATACTCAAAGACAACGAACCCACGTAGAGTGCTTACCAAACCACTGGAAGCCAAATTCAACAATGGGTTCGATAACGAAGACAGTGACTACATATTGTACGTTAATGATATTTTGGGTACCGAAGAAGGTCGTAAGTACATGGTGTTGGACTTGTTGGGATCAGGAACGTTCGGACAGGTTGTCAAGTGTCAGAACTTGGCCAACCAGTCTGTATGTGCAGTCAAGGTGATTAAATCGAAACCAGCATATGTGAACCAATCGTTAACTGAGAAACGAATTCTCGAGTTTTTGAATGCTAACAGTGACGGCAAGAATTTCATACGCTTGATCGACACCTTCATGCATAAAGAGCACTTGTGTCTTGTTTTTGAATTATTGGCATCGAACTTGTATGAATTGATAAAGCAGAACCGGTTCCAAGGATTGAATATCAAGCTTGTCAAACTTTTCACTAGACAGCTTCTCGAGGCTATGGCTCAATTGAAAGGATTCCAGATGATACACTGTGATCTAAAACCTGAAAATATTCTATTGTGTCAAGCAGACAAGCCTGATATCAAGGTGATTGATTTTGGAAGTGCGTGTTTTACAAGGCAGACGATATACACATATATTCAGTCGCGGTTCTACCGGTCCCCTGAGATCATCTTGGGACTACCGTACACAGAGTCTATTGACATGTGGTCACTTGGATGCATAGTTGGTGAATTGTTCTTAGGTTTGCCAATGTTCCCTGGTACATCTGAGTACAATCAAATGTGGAAGATTGTAGACATGCTTGGGAATCCACCAAGACACATGATTGAAGTTGGGCGTAATTCGTTCAACTTTTTCAACAAGGTACAGGTGGAGGGCCTGGCTAAGCCAACCTTTGCCATTAAAGAGTTTAACGAGTATGTTGCATTTACTGAAGCGAACAAGGACAAGGACCCTAGTGCACCAGCCAAGAACCAAGAGCAACCAAATAAGGAGTATTTCAAGCACAGACTGTTGAAGGATATCATCACTAATTACCAACTTCCATCGAAGAAAATGACCAACCTGATGATTGAAAAAGAATGTCAAGAAAGACTTCTTCTAATTGACTTTTTAACCAAGGTTCTCAACATGAACCCATTGGAGAGACTAACGCCACAGGAAGCATTGAAGCATCCTTTCGTAAATGATGTAAAGATATCTGATTACGATTCTTCATCCTCGTCAGGATCATCATCTGTACGTAGGTATTAGTTTTCCGGTAGAATATAGAGATTTTTGATAGATGTAGGAGAGGGAGTGAGAGGAGCGGTTTAATGTAACTACGATCGCATTAATGATAACTTTTAAGTATAGTAAGACTAATATATTAAAGAATTCTTACTTTTAATAAGAATAACTGTAGGAAATACTTGATGAGAATGTTCAATAATTGTAGGAAATTACTTGATGAGAATGGTTAAAATTGAGTAGATTAGACGAGTGAACAATGAAGGTTCCTTGTCGATTGTAAGTGAATTAAAGTTGAGTAAATTAGTGGAAGGTATAAGGTATAGTTAACTAAAGATGGAGAAAATATCTATAAGGTATGAAAAGTAATGTCTAATGATATGGAAATTAAATACAAATATATTCAATAAATAGCTTGAAGTACAATAATTACAGATCACAGTTAACATTCTCTCGTATCCACTAAATACCATCAACTATTCACGTCTATCACCTTCATCACCTCCACTGGTAAGCCTAAGAAAAGTCGTGCACATTAATCAAAAAGGTCAAATTTATTGAAGGTGAAAATTTGAGTGTTTCCAAAGGTTGTTCATTCACCAGTATCGCAGGATAACAAGAATATATAGAATCCAGTATGAACGTCAGTACCAGTGCTCTCGGAGTGAGAAGAAGAAAGGCTACCACGCAAAACATAGATGACGAGGAGAACGCGGCCACGTTGAAACTCGGGCCAGAATTTCAGTTGGCTCAAATAACAAACAATGGTGAAGAGGAACAATTGATTGCATTGAACTTATCTGAAGCCAGGTTATTGATAAGAGCAGCTTTGAAGGAACGTAAAAACAAGAATAACAGAGGCAATGCTAATGGTAATGCTAATAGTAATAATAATGATGATAATGATCAACAAGATGATGACGATGACAATGATAAGGAAGATGAAATAGCCAATATGGATTTAGCAGGACCTAATTCCAATGAAATCATGCACAAGACTTTGAACTTCTTGTCGAATTTCGCCAGATTCAAGAACTCTTCGTCCACTGAAACTGTTGAAAAATTATTGAATGATTTCAGTCTTCTGGCTTCAGAGCCTTTGCATCCTTTTGAGCTTTCACAATTGGGAACTTTAGAGTGTGAGGACGCTGAAGAAGCTAAATCTTTAATACCAAGTTTGGCTAGTAAGGTATCTGATGTTCAATTACAGTCCTTACTTACAGAGTTGAGAAAGTATCAAACTTTGTCGTGATATCGTTTGGTTATTTAAATTTTGGAACTAAGAGTATCATCTTAAGAGTTTACTACTAGTATGGGTTTTTATAAGAATACTTTATTCAGTTATACTACTCAGTTATACTATTCAGTTATACTATTCAGTTGTACTCTTTAACCATACATCATAATAACAACCAAACTACCACACAACACAACCACACAAGAAGAAAAAAAACTATTCAACTCCAAACATAACACCACAATAAGCTTGTCACTCCTACATAAACAGCGTGCATCTCTATTCACACTCTGACATCAGCTTCCATCTGTATAATATCTCTATATAAAAACTAATGTACTATAATATATGCAGGATACGATGGTTCCATATAAACTCAAGTAATGAATTTTTTTGAAGAATATCAGATTAAATATAAGATACGATGGATGACGACGATCTCTATGATGAGTTTGGGAATTTGATAGGGGATCCTCTTGATTCTGATGCTGAAGTTTCCGATAATGAGTTACCATTTGACGTAGAAGATTCAGATGATGAGGATGAGATTGAAGAGGCAGTAGAGAATGGGAAGAATGAAACAGCTCTTGTTGCGACTGATTATGAATTAACAGTAATGCAGCCATATGAACAAGGAGTTGATGCTCCAGTAATTGAACCTAGAATCGAAAAGAAAATGAAGATAGACTATACTACAGAGGATGAATCTAAATTACCTCCAATCAACTACTCAAGACAATTCATGCTTTCTACGATGAATCTGTTACCACTGAGAATACGAAACATTGCCATTGTTGGTAACTTGCATACTGGAAAGAGTAGTTTGGTTGACAACTTGGTCTTACAAACTCATATAATTAAACAGACTGATGAGGTAAAGAACTACAAACCTTTAAGATACATGGATAACCACAAGTTGGAAATTGAACAAGGAATTACTATAAAATCGTCTCCAATAACTTTACTATTACAAGACTTGAATGAAAAGTCTTTTGTATTCAACATTGTGGACACACCTGGTCACTTTAACTTTGCTGATGAAACAGCAGTGGCAGTAAACGAGGTAGAAGGAGCAGTCCTTGTAATTGACCTGGTTGAAGGATTAACAGCAAGAGATAGAAGTGTAATTTCACAACTAATCCAGAAAAATAAACCAATGGTTATTGTGTTGAACAAATTAGATAGACTTGTTCTTGAACTCAGATTATCTCAATCTGATAGTTATAACAAATTGCATTCGATCTTGGAAGATATTAATGCATTCATTGCAAATAACGAATACATTTCAGGTTACACTCACACTAAGGAATTCATCCCTTCCCTGAATAATGTTATCTTTGCTTCAACTTCATTACAGTTCACCTTCACGTTAAAAAGTTTTGCAAAGCTTTACCTGGAAAACCAAAACTTGAATATCGATCAAGATGCATTTGCCAGGAAACTTTGGGGAGATGTGTTTTATGATAAAGAACATAATAAATTTATAAAAAGTAGAGGAAACCATCGCAGAAGTTTTGAAGCATTCATTTTGGATCCTATTTACAAGATATTAACTCACACATTAACGAATTCACCTGATGAAAACAAGTTATCTAGTATCTTATGGAACAACTTTAGAGTCAAGTTGCCCAAGAATCTGTTCAAAAAAGACATCCAACTTCTACTTAGGGAAGTATTCAAGAGTATCTTCCCTACGAGTATGGGTTTTGTAAACTCGATCCAAACCCACATACCTTCTCCTGTAGAAGCAGAATCCAAGTTACAAACATTGAATCCAAATAATGATGATAGCGTCCTTGCACAGATTATAAAATTAGTGGAAACACCTGACGCACTGAATTTCTATTCCTTAGTTAGAATCTACAGAGGCACATTGAAAGTAGGTAGTCAGGTGAAAGTCGTTGGTTTCAATTACATGGATGACGATGAAGACTATAAAGTTGAAACGATCGATGAAATTTTTATTCCTGGTGGAAGGTACAGAGTTTCGGTAAACGAAGCTTCGGCTGGTTCTATAGTACTTATTGCTGGAATTGAATCAATAGTAGCAAAATCAGCAACTATTTTCCCTGCTGACTACAACAATTCAGATATTAAGGTTCTTCCACTCGAGAAATTCGCTAGCAAGTCTGTCTTTAAAGTAGCAGTGGAACCATCAAATCCTTCTGAATTACCAAAATTGCTTAATGGGTTGCGTATGATAAATAAGTCATATTTGGCTACTGTGATAAACGTTGAAGAGAGTGGAGAACACGTTGTTCTTGCACCTGGTGAATTATATCTTAACTGTATTCTACATGACTTGAGACTATTTTTCACTGATGATTTGGAGATTAAAGTAAGTGACCCAATGGCTAAATTCAGTGAAACTGTTGTGGATACTTCAATTACCAAGATCACAACAAAATCTTCTTCTGGAAACAACAAGATCTCCATTATTGCTGAACCAATAGAAGATGCTAAGTTATCAAGAGCAATTGAAATAGGTACTATTAACTTGAGTCAACCTTTAAAGACTACTTCCAGGATATTGAGAAATGACTTTGGATGGGATTCTTTGGCTGCAAGATCTGTCTGGCATTTTGGCCCGGAAGATATGATGTTACCGAATATATTAGTTGATGATACTTTGGAGGAAGAGACTGATAAGAAGTTATTGTACTCCATTAAAGACTCTATTAATTTAGGTTTCAAATGGTCTGTTAACGAAGGTCCCTTATGTGATGAGCCTGTTAGAAATACTAAATTCAAAATATTGGATGCTGTGATTAGTGGCTCTGAAATACAAAGGAATAACACACAGTTGATTCCATTGGCGAGAAGAGCATGTTACACGGGTTTTTTGACTGCAACTCCTCGTTTAATGGAACCTATTTACACCATTTACATTACATCCACTGAAAGATCAATTCGCACCATTTCAAGATTATTAGAAGAGAGAAGAGGTTACATTACACAGCAAAATCCTATTCCAGCTACCAATTTAACTGAGTTAATTGGTACAATTCCCGTGATTGAATCAGTGGGTATAGAATCTGAAATTAGGTTTCACACACAAGGACAGGCAATGTGCTTTTTAGATTTTACCAAATGGGATATAGTTCCAGGAGATCCACTAGACACTGAGTGCTATTTACCACAATTGAAACCTGTTCCAAATGAGTCTTTAGCTAGAGACTTTGTATTGAAAACAAGAAAGAGAAAGGGTTTGACAGGAGACTCAACGTTGCAAAAGTACATCGAACCTGAGTTGTACCAACAATTAAAAGAGAACGGGATTGTAAGATAGTTTGACATCGTTTCATCATATAATAACGATTATGTATTATTTCATTATAATATAAGAACAGTAATAATAATTTTTACAAAATACTAGTAACAAGAACCAAAAATTATGAATACCATCTATCATGGTGCCCATACCTTGAACGTTTGAGGTGTCTTCAAAGACAAAGGTTTGAAGTCTTCCTCGTTTGTTGTTTTTGAATCAATAGCTTCTGTGATAGGGTTGCTGATTTCGAGAGTATCTCCGTTATTCGTCGTTTCTGGTACTTGCGACAACGACTGTCTCTTTGGTTTGTATAACAAGGACTTAGCTTCCGCTAATAAAGAAGAAACGTTGGATAACTTCTTGGTACTGTTGTCAGAGCTGGTTTCTCCATTTGACTCGTTTTCACTCTTTAAGGCGTTTTCGAGAAGCGATACAACGTCATCCAACTTTCTTGTGATATTGATTGTGGATTTAGCCAATGCTAATCTGTCGATGAACACCTCCTCCTGTTGTTTAGCCAAATGCTTTCTTTCCCGTTCATATATTCTTTCTAATTCTTCAACCTTGCTTAGTTTTATATCGATTTTGGAGATTTGGTGATTTATAATGCTTGTACTCAATTTGTGAAGTTCTCTTTCTTCATATGTAGCAAATAAGTGACTTCTGGCTCCAACAATTCCAAAGGTATTGGATACTGCGTCTTGGATAACGTTTACTGGATCAGTAGCTAATCCTTTATCTTCGTCCGCCACGGCTGATTCTACCTGTTTCAATAATTCTTCCTTTCTTAACTCCTTCTGTTCATCGTCTTTACTAGGTTCAGAGTCAGATTCCTTTCCTGTACGTACATCGCCGGACTCGGCATCATCCTTTGGTACAGAGCCATTTTGGGCAGATGGTGATTCAGTAGGACTTTCATCTTGGAGGTCGAAATCAATGAGATCGTCTTTTTTGTCGTCGCTGTTACCAGGAGTCGCAGACTTCGGTATCTCAGAGTCATTTTCTTCTTCATTTTTATTGTCCTCGTTGGATTCATCCTTGATTTTGTCAGACTTGGCATCCTTAGTGGATTCAGTGTCGTCATTTAACCCTTCTCCGTAGACTTCTCTTATCTTTTCAATCATCTTCTCGTTCATGACTTTAGAGGCACGCTCACTAGCAGCGCGTGCTACATCGCTGTCAACTAATTGTGTCATGAATGCCAAGTTGCTCAAGACTGGGTTATCTATAGCACTGACTGGAAAGTTAGGTGCATACTTCAACAACTTTAATGCAGAATCTGGGAACTCTTTATCAAGACCCACAGGGTTGTATCTGTCTTCGACAGGGAGTCTGAGGAACTTTACAATACATTGTTGTGGTGTTTTCTTTGGGCCAACAAATTCTGCAATTTTGTACCAATCATTCCTGTGCTGCTTGATCCCTAGGACAAGTTTTGATAACTCTTCAGGAGTCCAGTCATCCTGTGATTTTTTGTGAGGTTGTGTAGAAGGTTCATCCGATAATCTCTTGTTGGAGTTGCCGTTAGGAACGTCAGAGAAGTTTCCATTTATTTCATTATTATTGTTGCTGAGGTTAGTCAGTTCTTGATTGTTGGTGTTAGCATCAAGGTTCAACAATTTCTTTAATTTTTGAACGTCGACTCTTTCTGGTGATATTTTGAATGTTTCAAATGGGAACAAACCACGAGGTGTGTCGTATCTGACTTGGTAGTCTCCTGTGTAAGGTAAGCCTACCAGGCTACCGTTTGGAAGTCTGTCTAACGCATAACTTGGTTTGAATTGAGGTCTAACTTGGTAGTTAATTAAGCCCCATTTGTTCAAGAATCTATGAACACGCATGAGTGTACCCACATCTCCAACTAAATTACGACGACATGAAGTTAATGTCAAGTACTCGTTAGGGTTTAAACGGTACGAATTTACCATAAAGTTCCTGTAGTTCACGTAAATCTTTGGTGATTTGGAAGGGTGGGAGGTGTCAAAGTATTCTGGTAACGATTCTATTTCAATCTGGTGGACCTTCTTCATGTTAAACCAACTTGCGTACGATGGGACAACAATGATATGTGTTTGTTTGAGAGTATGAGGTTTTTCATCATCTTCTTCAGCGTCCTCATTCTCTGAAAATTCCTCATTTTCAGCAGCTTCTTGAGTTGGTTGTGCAGCTGGGGCAGTTGGTTCGGCCTTTACTTCCGTTTGTTCAACTGAAGGAAGGGCTTCCTCTGTGTCGTTCATTTGAATGTCAGGAATCTCTTGGTTTTCAATCTCTTGGTTTTCAACTTCTTGCATTTCGACATCCTCCTTTTCAAGGTCTGCCACCTCTATGTTCGAGGAAGTAGAGGAAGTAGTAGCTTCCACTTCTTCTTTTATTTCTTGTTCCTCGTTTGCTATCAACTCTTCTGCTGCCTTGTTGTCTTCAAAGGTATTGTTGTCATCAAGCAATCCAGCTAAAAGATCTTCATCTTTAGATTCGTCTTCATTCTGTTCAGTGATAGGTTCAGCAATTTCTTCAGGTAAGTTTTCTACTTCCAATTCATTAGGGATGTTATCTTCTTGGTTGGAGTCACTCTTCAATGCTGGGGATTCTGGTTCATCTGCAATTAAGTTTTCAGTTGTAGCTTTTTCTTCTGGTTCTTCTTCATTAGTCTGGGCTTCTGATAAGTTTTCCTCTTCTTCCTCTTCTTCCTCTTCTTGAACATCTGGAGTGTTGTCTAGGTTGGTTTCTGGGTGAACAACTTCTTCTTCGTTGGCAACTTCTTCTTGAGCATCTTCATTGTCACCAATTTCGGGATTTTGAATATCCTCAGCAATTGCATCATCTTGTTCAGCAGCTTCTGTTTGGATTGGCGATGATTCTTCATCCTGTGCAGAATCCTCGTTTACCTCAGTTCCGGCTGGTACACCTAATTCGGCTGTTTCCTCGTTTGCATCAACAGCAGGTTCGGGTATACTTGCAGCCTCGTTATCGTCTGCATCAGCAAGAGAGTTTTCCTCTTCAAGAGGTTCTTCATCTGCTTCTATGTCTATATTTTCATCACCATCAATTGCAGCATGTTCACTAGCATCTTCAAACAACTCTTCCTTCTCATTTGAAACTACGTCGCTAGCGAGCGTGTCCACTATCCCATCGGTGGTAGGGTCATCTGTAGGCGAGCCAATTGTGTTGGAAGGACTCGATGACATCTCAAAGTATCTGGAAACACAGTTTCTTCTTTATCTATTGTGGAGAGTCAAGGTACCCAATAAAGTCTAAATAAAAAACCCTTCTCTAAACAAGTAAGGAGTAGGCTTAAAAAAAAAACACGGTACTAGTCCTACTTAAAGTTATAAGTACGCGTGATTCTGATGATAGATGGATTGCTAACCACTTTTTGCTGTTGAGCTAAAGTTCACTTGTTGTTGTTTTCCACTTCATGTTTTTTCTTTTACGACCTTCTACAAATATCTGTCACGTGTACCAGATTAAGACGGCCGTTCGCTAAAGGGTTATGGAAGGCTGAAGTGATGTGAAATTTGTGGAGGTGAAGGGTTAGTGTGGGTTACAGGTATGTGTTAAGAAACGGTATTGAAGTGCAGTAAAAATGCAAGAATGATAAAGAGGTTTTTTTATATAATGGTTGCATATAATTCTAGAATTGAAGGTGCAACCCTCCTAATATAGATAGCTTATACAAAGTACTACAGTTTGTTTTAACCCCCTCGTCATAAGTCGTCCCGATAATAATAATGTTTAAAGAATATTCATTCCCCCCTCTTCCACCCTCTGGTTGGTTATCATCATAGGCAGTTTATTGGGTGGTTTTATTGTTGAGATTATATATTATATGATTTGTGTGCAGCTTACATTGCATTTGTCATTTATAGATAAAGATATTAGTGGGCTAAGGTGGCCTTGTATATATATATATATCCATAGTTTTATTATGTAGATTGAAGTTATTGATTGAAGGTTAAGAGATGTGTTGATAATCCGATAGGTTTCATAATAGTTATATATATAACATATATAACATATAGTACATTTAGTGTGTAATTTGTTAACAGTGGCAATTAGTTAACAGTTATAGAATACTCATAATAATTCTATAACTTCCAAACTTCCAATAACTATAACCTAAACCAATAACAAATATCATAACAACAACTCTAAATAACTTAATCTTGTTCAAATTCTCACGTCACTTATCAACTTCGTCTATAAGGATCAACCGTTGCGACAGACCATTACCACACAAAATCAAGGCTTAAGCTTTATCTATGCTTATTAGCTTTATAATCCTTTTATATCATGTGACTACAATTAGGGTTTTACCCTACTGTTAATTTGAGAGATAATATTTTTTAAGGATTTCGCAACAAAACCCAACCCTCAGTATTAAGAATTAACGTGTACGATTTTTTCGACCCAAATCCTGGAGCGTGCTCGCAGTAGGTTCGGCTTACACTGTGCGATTAAAAATTTTCACGCAAGAGTTTTTTGAAAGAAACATTTGAAGTATTCACTACAATAAGTAAAGATGGTCCGTTACGCTTCTAGTGCTGCCAACCCAGCTAAGTCTGCTTCTGCCCGTGGTTCATACTTGAGAGTCTCTTTCAAGAACACCAGTGAAACCGCTGCTGCCATTTCCGGATGGAACTTGTTAAAGGCCAAGAAGTACTTGGACCAAGTTTTGGACCACGAAAGAGCCATTCCATTCAGAAGATTTAACCACTCTATTGGACGTACTGCTCAAGGTAAGGAATTCAAGGTCACCAAGGCTAGATGGCCAGCAAAGTCTGTCAACTTCATTAAGGACTTGTTGAACAATGCTCAAGCTAACGCTGAAGCCAAGGGATTGGACTCTGAAAGATTGAAGATCTCCCACATCCAAGTCAACCAAGCTCCAAAGCAAAGAAGAAGAACTTACAGAGCTCACGGTAGAATCAACGCCTACCAATCCTCCCCATCTCACATCGAATTGATCTTGACTGAGGAAGACGATGTTGTTGAAAAGGCCAAGGAAGACAAGAAGTTGAGATTGAACTCTAGACAAAGAGGTAGATTGGCTGCCCAAAAGCGTTTGACTGCTGCTAAGTAAATGTTTATTTAATAAACTAATAAATATATATACTCTTGGAACATGAACGAACGAATGAATTGAGGTTTTATACTGTAGAGGTTTGAAAAAAAATGGTAAACAGTGTCTTGGGTTAGAGTTGTATCTTAAAAGAATTAAAGAATTATAAATCATTAATTGTAGATTGTTGTGATGACTTTGAGATGATCCATTATTGATAGTTTTAAACCTTTAAACTCTTCTCTTTACTTTATAATATTGAAAAGCTCATACAGTTGCTAGTATACGTATCTATGAGAAACATACTAAGGCTGTGGAATACTGAAGGAAGAAAAAAATCACTTGCATCAATAACAATAATCCAACAATAGATATACTAAAGTATATTCTATCTGGCTTCCAAACACACCATCCTCTCACTTAGAACCTCTCACCTCTTCTCACATAAATCGACCTCACATCCCATCGTGTTTTATCAGGTAGCGCACCAAGAGACATAAAATTTACCTGCACGTAAACCAACCAATAACCACACAGAAAATTCAAACATGTCAATGGGAAAAAAAGCAGAAAATTTAAAAGTCAACTAACACTTCACATATCGAATAATACATCATGGGTGGAACAGCAGGACCTAAAACATACATGGGATGGTGGGGTAACATGGGTAGCCCTAAGCAAAAGTACATCACCAGCTACACCGTTTCCCCATTTGCCACCAAGCCTTTGAAGGGAGCTTTGTACAACTCTGTTTTCAACGTTTTCAGAAGAACCAAGAACCAAGTCTTGTACCTTGCCATTCCAGGTGTCATTGTCTGGAACATTTGGGCCCAAGCTAGAGACTACAACGATTACTTGTACACCAAGGCTGGTAGAGAAGAATTGGAGAGAGTTTCTGTTTAAGAAATATATATATAGCATTTAATTCATGTTTTACTGTTGATTAATCGAGACCGAGGTGAAACCGAGGGTTTGTAGTGTGAGAGGTGGGTGTGAGTTGTGGATGTGAGAGCATTATTGAGAGTGAGCTTACTTGTTTCAGTATAATTGTATCGTCTTGATGCCGTTCTGAAGATCCAATTGTAGATCATGTTCATGTTCATGTTAATGGATATAAATGAATGTAGAATCGTAGTACTTCAATTAGACTTGAAGAAGTTCAGAAACTCGTAAATGTAGAGATTAAGTCAAAACAAGCAAGTAATACAATTGGTGAAAGCTCAATCTAATCAGTCAATGTTTAAATACTACAATCTTAAAACTGATGTAGTGCTAAAAAAACACCCCATTTTATCATTAATTAATTTTAGATTCTAATCATCTATTTACTTTGAACGCTTGTAAACTTTAGCCAAGAAAGCAGACAAAACGTCCTTCTTGAAACCTCTTGATTCATCAACTTGTTCGATTTGCTCTCTCAACTTGCTAACAATTGATTCTTCGTAGTCATGGTAAATCTTCTCAATTCCCAATTCGTTGAACAATTCCTTACACTTGGCTTCAGAAACGTCGTCCTTCTTACCGTAGTTGTTGTCCAAAAGCTCACGTTGTTGCTTGTTGACCTTCAACAATGCTTGGTTAACCACCCACGAACACTTGTTGTCCTTGATGTCGGTTCCGATCTTACCAATTTGCTCTGGGGTTCCAAAACAGTCCAAGAAATCATCTTGGATTTGGAAGTATTCACCCAATGGGATTAAGACATCACGGGCTTGCTTCAAGTCAGCCTCGCTGTTGATTCCGCTCATCTGCATAGCCAAGGCAACAGGCAAGTAGAAGGAGTAGTATGCGGTCTTGAATGTCACAATGAAAGAATGCTTCTCCAAGGAGAACTTGTCCAAGTCGACAATCTCTTCATCAGCAGTGACCAAGTCCAATAATTGACCCAATTCAGTTTGGAAAGTCACTTCGTGGAACAAGTCCAACAATTCAACATAGTATGGGTCTTGACGGAAATGTCTCTTCAACAATATGTAGATAGCACCCTCCAACATGAAGGAATCGTTGATGGCAATGTTACCAACACCTTCAACCAAGTACCAACATGGCTGATCTCTTCTAGTCTTAGACTGGTCCATCATGTCATCTGCAACCAAAAAGTAAGCCTGCAACAACTCAATACACCAACCCAAAAGAGCAACCTTCTTATACTTGACATCATCCAACTCACTGGCAGTAGTCTTGTTCAAAATACAATAAGTGTCAACTACCGACAATCCTCTATTCAATTTTCCACCTGGAGTATTGTAGTCTAAGTTCTTAACAAACCAATCAATAGCAGCCTGAGGCATCTTATATGACTTCAAAATCTCGGTCAACTCTTCAGTCAACTCAGAGAAGAGATTGACAAATCTTTCCTTACCAGTAACAGCCATCTTAATGTATAGTCTTTATGCTTAAATGTGTTGTTCAAATTTATCTTCGAGATCAAACTTTTTTTAAACGAGCTCAACAAAGCACGCGTTGTATGAGGCTGAAAGATATCTTGGTTGCAAAGTAGAATAGGAATATGTATTCTATAGACTACTGAAATGGTGTAGAATAAGGGTATTTTCAGATTTGTAGGAAATAAGTATACCTATTATGGAGGTTTTATATGGTAAAATAGAGTGAAGTAAGGTGATAATTTTTCATCATTTATACGAACATATCGTGATGGTCCCTTACAACAATAAAATTGATTGAAATGTTTATTGGATATATTAAGTTATAATGTAGTCTAGTTGATACTTACAGTTAAATCTTATCGTCTCGAGAAATTTACAAAAGCCATAACTTTTCACCTCATCACTTCAACTCTTCATTCTACATTTGATTCTATTCATTTACTAGGCAATTTTTTATTAGTGTACAAAAGGGTTCTTCTAGGCTCTTCTAGAACGCTTACTCTTACCTGGTCTTGCTTGCTTTCCACCCTTCTTACTGTTAGAAAAGCCAGTGATATCAGCAGAGGAGTCAGCATCGTTACGTCTAGATCCTCTCTTCATTCCTCCAAAACCATACTTTGAGTCCTTGGCATTTCTCTTGGTGTTTGGCTTACTTCTTTTGTTGTCTCTGTCCTTGTAACGGTCTTGACGTTCGTTTTCACGTGTGGCATCTTCCAAAGCAATTTGGAATTCGTCATCGTTGTTTATTTCATTGGAACTTCTCTTCTTCTTTAAAGAGTTGATCTTATCCAAAGTCTCCTTCTTTTGCTTAGCTCTATCTTGCAAGGTAGCATTCTGTACTTGCTTACCAAACTTCTTCAACAGTCTTTGCTTCTTAGCTTCTTCTGATGCCTTCTTGTTGGCTGCTTCTTCTAACAATTTCTTCTTCAACTTGTCCATGTGCTCGTCACTCTTCACCATTTCGGCAAAGTAGTCCAAGGGCCTGGAAAATGGTACCTTCAACTTTAACAAAGTGACTCTTGCTTGTTTGGCTGCATCCAAACCTTGTTTATAAAATGCCAATTCTCTTTCAGTGTCGTCGTAAATGTCCTTAATTTGTGTTTCGGTTTTCTCAGCACTAACAACACTTTGGTGCTCAGTGAATGCATTCTTAGCCCATGGCAATTCGATACGTGCAAGTGATTCTCTTAATGCAGCTGTGTTATTCACAGTCAACTTGGTGTGTGGAACAACATCGGCATCGGAATCCAATTCGACGTCTGACAATGGAACATCTTCCTTTTCTTCTTCTTCTTCTTCTTCAACATCTTCCTCATCGTCTTCCTCTACATCCTCATCATCTTCATCTTCACTATCACTATCTTCTTCATCATCATCATTAAGATCACTTTCACTTTCACTAGCAGCTAACTTCTCAAAATCTAACTCCTCATCCTCTTCAGAATCAGCATCTTCTGCTTCTGCTTCTTGTATCTGTTGTGCTAACTTCTTCAATTTTCTTTGCTCCTTCTTAGATAAAGTTTTACTTTGGTACTCATCGATATCAACGATCTCTTCTTCAGAAGCTTCCTCTTCTACTTCTGGTTCAACCTCAGCTTCAGGCTCAGGAGCAGCTTCTTCTACAACCTGCTTCTTAGGCTTGCTCTTAGGTTTGTCAGCACTAGCCTTTATCTTCTGATTCTTCAATTGGTTCTTTAATGTACTCCCTCTAGCCATCTTGTCAGTAGTTAAATGTATCTCATCTCATTCAAAAGGGTGAAAAAAAATTTAAAGGCTTCAGAACCGAATCGAGTTTGTGGCATAAAATGAGGTTGCAAAATTTCGCAATGCACGACCTTTATGTGTTAGCTTTAGAGGTTGGAACAGTTGTAGTTCAAGGTTCTAGAGTTGGTATCGTTAGCTTCGCAGCAGTATCCTTCCTTTTAAGGTATTGGTAAATTATTAGTATCATTTAAAATCTTATTTTCTATCAAATTTTACAAGATTTGTTGACCTTATTCCCTTCTTCTAATACTCTATTTGGACCAACAGTCCTCATTAGTTTAGGTGCATAATCATTCTCAATAGTTGACTGTATAATCATTTGGATTCAAGAATGTCTTGCCTGCTCCATATCTCCACCATCTACTCAAACAACTGAAATGGTTCACATCAATCTGTGTGGTTAAAATCTTATCATCTTCAAAAGCTCTACAAACACACTTCTTAGAAGCACGTATATCTGCAGACAAAGGACAAGCCAAGTATGGAGCATGAAAGTATCCGATATCTTCGAAATGGTGGATTTCGTTTTTATCAAGTAGGATATTGACTCCTATTGAATGGACTGGCGCATCCCCCCACCTTTCGTAGAAGAACCCTCCAGCACGATCCAAGTAGTCAAAGTATTCATTATAAGCCTCACCCCTGAAGAAGTTCAAATTTGCTATTTCAAAGTTTGACCAAAAGTGACATAAATTGTAACTGGTATTAGATTCTGGTAAGGGTACCCAGTGATTAAGGTCTGCCTCGTTTGTAGTTATAAAGTCGAGAGAATTGTTTGGATGCACCAAGTGAGGGTATTCTGCCATGAATTTCTCAACCGTTTGCCAAAGCGTAGGTATAGTGTTCTCGTATTCATGTATTGCTACCGCAAATCCATATACTTTATTATTAGTCTTCAATACGTTGAATGGATCATATTGGAAATCACACATATACTCGACGTTTGGCTCGACGCGGAAGTACCATTCGTAGTCTAGTAAACGTTTTTGCTTGTAGAAGAACCCTGAGTTGAAATGACACATGTTTCTATAAGATCTGACACCACCATATATCACTCCTTCCTCTGCAGATTTCTTCAAGTTTTCCAGCAACTTTGTTTTGTTTATAAATGTAGGAGGATCCCAGTCCTCTCTTGGGATTAATTCGTAGAATGTTTTCCCACTTGCCATCAAAGTTGTCTGTTCTATGAACTCGTCATCAAACGGTTCTTCATTGAGGAACACCCATGGATATTTGTAATTCCTATTGAATCGATCTTCTAATGATCTCATCGACTGGAGAGCTCCTTGTAACTCCATATTTCGCACAAGCATTACCATTGTTGCATTCTCTTTGCCTATTTGCGCTGTATCCTTGAAAGGAGTCTTATTGAGTAAGTAGGAGTTGGAAGCCAACTTGCTGTTTCCTTTGGCTAGCGGATCATAAGCTGTCGGTGTCTTCTTCCCAAAGGTAGCCTTCAACTCGATTCCACCAATTCGATACTGGTACACTAGATAGTAGTACAACGACACGAATGCTACCAATATAGGTATCCTCTTGCCTGTCAACATTACTGGAATCGATCGTTTTTTCTTAGAAAAATTTACGAGATCTAATGAGATAGACGTTTTAGAGTGAAGGTATTAAGATTGGGTACAATGTGAATGAATTGTTAGTTAATTATGTGTTTCTTTTGGGAGTTGAAGGAAACAATGAATGTTAGGTATTTAATGGTTTAGAAGTAAGTATATGTTATTGCATTATGATTGTTTAATGTTATTGTTGATGCCAATTTAAGTTACCTTAAAGTTGAGGAAGAGGGAGTTTTGAGAGGTCTTAGTTCATTATTCTGAAATGTTTTCTTATTCTCTAGTATTTTTAGATAAACTATTCAAGTATTCTTCAATGAAGCTCTTGTAAGGTTATATTTATAATATTCCAAGCAAATTTCAAGCAAATATTCAATAAAGTTAAAAGATCATCAACCATACATTAGAACACTACAATTATCTAACATAATATAAACTAAAATTATAATTAATATTACAATGAGTCATGCAAATCTCAATACACTATACTCTTGTATACTTACTTATAGTCTGTTACCATGTTTCATCACTAGACTCTAAATCAATAGAGTCATTGGGTGCAAATTTCAATCACGTGTACTCAACAGAGAGAGAAGCATAAGATATAATAACAGTAAATACACATTCAGTCATCAACAAACGATATACATCATCAAACACAACCTCCAATTACTCTCATCCACCAAACTACATTCAACTAAACCGCTCTGGCTCTCCACTCAGCACACCTAACACCCACCCCCACTTAAATAAACGTCTTTCATATTACCTAATAACTTACCCAATATTCAGCAAGAATTCTACCCAATAAAAGAAGTGCAAATTTTAAGCAGTACAAATTTTTTTCAAATAAGGAAGCCAAAAAACAATTGAAGTTAACGTCCAGTTAGTAAACATGCTTCGTAACTTGAGGATACGCCAGCTTGCAACCAAGCGTGGATTGGCTACTAGTGCCGATGCCGCAATTCCAAACAGAGTCCATGGTGGATTGAAGGACCAGGATCGTATTTTCCAGAATGTGTATGGAAAGTATGGTCATGATTTGAAGTCTGCCCAGAAGATGGGAGATTGGTATAAGACTAAGGAGATCATATTGAAGGGAGACAAGTGGATCATTGACGAAATGAAGAAATCTGGTTTGAGAGGTAGAGGTGGTGCAGGTTTCCCCTCTGGTCTTAAATGGTCTTTTATGAACCCACCAGGATGGGAGAAGAACCCTGGTCCAAGATACTTGGTTGTTAACGCAGATGAGGGTGAACCAGGTACTTGTAAGGATAGAGAAATCATAAGAAAGGACCCACACAAGTTGGTTGAAGGATGTTTGTTGGCTGGCCGTGGTATGAATGCGACTGCTGCTTACATCTATATCAGAGGTGAATTCTACAATGAGACCGTTGTGTTACAAAATGCCATCAATGAGGCTTACAAGGAAGGTCTTCTTGGTAAGAATGCCTGTGGTTCTGGCTACGACTTTGATATCTTCATCCACCGTGGTATGGGTGCTTATATCTGTGGTGAAGAAACCGCTCTTATTGAGTCTATCGAAGGTAAGGCTGGTAAACCTAGATTAAAGCCACCTTTCCCAGCTGGTGTTGGTCTTTTCGGTAGACCAACCACTGTTGCCAACGTCGAAACTGTTGCTGTTGCCCCTACCATTTTGAGAAGAGGTGGAGACTGGTTCGCCGGCTTTGGTCGTGAAAGAAACTCAGGTGTCAAATTGTTCTGTATTTCAGGACATGTTAATGAGCCATGTACTGTTGAAGAAGAGATGTCGATTCCATTGAAGGAGTTGTTGGAGAAGCACTGTGGAGGTGTCAAGGGAGGATGGGACAACTTGCTTGGTGTTATTCCAGGTGGATCATCTGTTCCAGTGATGACCAAGGAGACCTGTGACAATATCCTCATGGACTACGATGCTTTGAGAGACGTGGGATCAGGATTGGGAACTGCTGCTGTTATTGTGATGAACAAGCAAACAGACATTGTTAGAGCTATCCAAAGATTTTCTGCATTCTACAAGCACGAATCCTGTGGTCAATGTACTCCATGTCGTGAGGGAACCACTTGGTTGAACCGTATGATGGACAGATTCTACAAGGGACAAGCTACCGAAAAGGAGATTGACATGATTTTCGAATTGACAAAGGAAATTGAAGGACACACCATCTGTGCCTTGGGAGATGCAGCTGCTTGGCCAATTCAAGGTTTGATCAAATCGTTCAAGCCTGTTATGATCGACAGAATCAACCAATACAACGCCAAGAACGAATCTGTCGCTCCTGGTGGATGGGTCGAAGGTGGTAAGGTGAAGGATGGATTGGTCATTGACAACCCATTGCCAGCAGCCCACCATTAAGCTAACGAAGAGATGTTGTCAAGTTCAGAGACATTAAAATTCATGAAATACTAGTCCATCCAGGTTCCGTAATAGAAGAAGAGCCTCAGAAGTTCGGATATGGAACCAATTGCATTCTTATAGTCGTATTACCTTTCATGTGTAACCGTTTTTTAAAATATAAAGTTAATTGTAAGTGAAATTGAAGCGGAGCGAAGCGACGCGTAATGAGGTGTAGTAAGAAGTGGAAGAAAAGGAGGGAGCAGTATAAAATAAATGTAATAACAGTTGAATATAATTAATATGTGAGCTTTAATATGTGAGCTATAATATGTGAGCACTAAAATATAAGCATTAAAACATAAGCATTAATATATGACCACTAAAATATAAGCATTAATATATCAAATCAGATCAACGGTAATAAAAAATCTCCATACATAAAACCGTTCACCTAATTAGAATAAGAAGATCAGATGTAATTAATACATTCCGTTAATTAATCAATCTGTGTAGGTCTAGTTTCAGAATAATGATGACGTTCTATTATCAATACTTTATTCCTTTCTTTCCTACTCACTTTATCAGCCTATACATCACTCACACTCTCTCATTCTCTTTTGACTCATGGACCAAGAAAGTCCTTAAGACAAGTAAAAAATGATTTGAGCACTGGACAGTGGCTGAAAATATAATAGTGACATAGACTACACACGAGTGCAAACATCTCCAACCTCACACCTCCCTCCTATCACCCCTTTTCTCTATGATAAGCCACTCGTGTTTAATTAATAGTTTAATTCATTTACAAAAGCCCAAAACATTCTCATCCTTATCATAATCACCTTGTTATATGCCCTAAAGCACCTGTCAAATTTCTTAATACATTCAACAAAAATTTATATATACCCTATTTTAAGTCAACGTGTTCAAAAAACAGGGTAACTGTTCAGTTCACTACAATCTACATACTCTTCTCATACCCACACCATAAAAAATTAACCTCAGTAACCTCATCTACAACAAAACAACCCAACTTTCTTAACGCACCCAACTCATCTCAGTGACCGTTTTGTCCTATCACAATTTTTTCGCTGTTATCTTCGGAGTGTTTGAATCAAGAAGCACTCAGTATTTTTCAAAGTCTTTTCTATTTATTGATCTAAGCTAAGAAGCCATGAAGTGGTCCAAGTTAGTTCTTGTTGGCGCTATTCCAGTTGCGTTAGCTCTTTCCGGTGGGCCAATTGGAAATAAGGCTATTCCTAATGTGAAGAAGGTTGCTGCTGCTGCTCCTCCTGTTGTGGCCGATGCTGTCGGGGACTTGGACACATCATCCGTCGCGGGTTCAACAAATGAAAACATAGATATTACTAACATTAATGTGAAGGGGAAAGGGTCTTCAAAGTTAGGAGTCCAGCCTTTACTGGATGAAGATAATCATCCTACACCTCTGTATGCTAAGAAGCCTTTGGTTTCTCCGTCGGATGAAGACATTGACCAGGGCAACTCTAATTATAATTCATTCATCATGTCGATATCAATGATTGTGGTGTCTGAGATTGGTGACAAGACCTTCTTGATTGCTGCCTTGATGGCTATGAGACACTCGAGATACGTAGTATTTTCGTCCGCGTTCGCGTCCTTGGCTGTCATGACTGTGTTGTCGGGTCTCGTCGGACACGCGTTACCCACGTTGCTTTCTAGAAGAGTTACACAGTTTTTGGCCTCCATCCTCTTTGTTGTATTCGGATTCAAGTTGCTTGGTGAAGGTTTGCAAATGTCAAAGGAATTGGGCGTTGAAGATGAATTGGCTGAAGTGGAAGAAGAAATCGCAACTAGTTCTCAAAACACGCAGTTAGACTCTTTAGAATCAGGCTTGGCCAACAGCACCACCATCCCAAAGAAGGAATGGTACTTGGAAATTGGTCCTCAACTCACAGATTTGGCATCGTTCGTCTTATCGCCTGTTTGGATCCAAGTGTTCGTCATGACTTTCCTCGGTGAATGGGGTGACAGATCCCAAATTGCAACCATTGCAATGGCCGCAGGTTCCGACTACTGGTTCGTCATCTTGGGTGCTATCATCGGCCACTTCATCTGTACAGGTGCTGCCTGTATTGGAGGTAAATTGTTGGCCAAAAAGATTTCAATGAGAAACGTCACCTTGGGAGGTGCAACTGCCTTCTTCATCTTTGCAATCTTGTACTTTTATAACGCCTACTACGATATCGAAGAGTAAGGGATTCTATTTTATCTTCTGTAAATATATATACATATACATTAATTCAAGACTCCTTGACATAGGAACTTTTGTACTTGACTTGGTGCTAATGCACTCTTACCACCTGCTGTGATTTTCAGCTCACTCTCTTCCTTTTCCAGTGAGATTTTCTTCTTATTAGCTGTTTCCTTCTTACCTTCTTCTGTTTCCAAAAAGTCTAATTCATCTACTGTATGGAATCCATAGAATTGAAATTCATCTCTTAGTTCTTGGATTTTAATGTGACACCATTGTGAATACGCTTCAAGCTCTCCTTCTTTATGTACGCTTTTAGCCAGCTGCTCGTCTTTCAAAGCTTTATCTATCCATTCATCTACCTCTGGTAATACTTTCTTACGAAGTAATGTGGTCACCAATCCTTCATGTTGACTGGTGGGGAATGAAGGTATAGGATAAACATTGGTAGACTTCAAAAGCTCATCGTTATTACTCAAATTCACTGCAATAGAATGTAACTGTGTGATTAATACCTGGAATTGGTTCTGGAAATGTGCATATGTAGGTAGTTTCACCTTACTTGGATACCTGTTGTGATGGTTTATTTGATCACATAATTTACGTAAAGATAAATGGATTTGGTTCAATCTATTTCGTATAGATTCTAATGAATCATTAGGGATTTGTGAATTATCAACAATCACATTGATTTGATTGGAGTTGCCATTAGCAGCTTGATTCATAGTTCCAACTTGTATTGATTGATTGGTTTTTTTTTTTTTGATTAACTTTTCAAATCAAATATTAAACTAGAACTGAAGTAGGAGAATGATACGAGGAAACTGGAGTTTATCAGCTGAAATCAAGAAGAATGAGCGTAAGCAGCAACAAAAAGTACAACTGCGCCAAAAGCATTCGCATAGTTTACAAAAACTAAGTCAAACTGATCCCATTAAACTCTATTATAGAATAGAGAATCTAGAGAAGGAACTCAATGATAGTTCAGAGAAGGATAAACAATACTTGAAGACTTTAAAGCAAGATTGGGAATTTATACAGAAGAATAATCTACACCAAGAGAAGTTAGTACCGTTCTTAGCTTCATTAGAAAAAGAGACGAAACGACAGAAGGCTCAACAGTCTAAACTCTGGGGTCAAAAGTCGATATATTTCAATCCAGAATTGAATCCTTTAGGTAAAGTGCCTACATCATTTTCAAACTATAAACTACTTAAACCATTACCAAATCAAACTATTGCTAGTAAGCTGGCAGATGTAAAACAACCAAAGGTATTGGAAACTGCATCCCTCGATGGTCTAGATATTATCTTCCCAACTGGTAATCCTCCTAAATTCTACAAGAAAGTGTTTAATATCGAAAAGGTGACGAAACAACAAGAGGATGACAAAACAGAAGAAGCTCCTCAAAATGTTACTGAAAACTTACAAGCAGACGAAACAAGCGGCGAAGAAAGTCTCACCGATGAAAGTGAAGATGAACAATACTCTAAAAGGCAAAAGATCCAATAATTTATACAGAAGTTCATGGTCATATATACAAGAGTTTTAACCAACTATATTACATGCATATCAGCCTTGCCATATTATATACCTAATGTCAAGTGCCAATAATTTTCCCCCAATCTAAGACAACAATCTTACCACTAATTCCCAAGTTCCAAACATTATGATTGAGTTTGGAACTGTTCTTAATAAATGTGGTGTCAATCCACCATACATGCTTACCAAACCTTCTTCTTTGACCACAAGTCTAAAACATTGAACAAGTCCTGTGTACTTTAAGTTTCCTGTAGCTTCCACGGGAGCTTGTCTCAAACGAGTTCTCACCACTTCGTGAGGGTATGTAATCAAAGATGCAATGAATTTTGCTGCACCTGCAGCACCTGATCTGGCTGACCATTCATATATATGGTCTTTTGTAGTTTTATTCTTTCCGTCGTGGCCATGGAGTTCGACGGATCTTTTGTCAATGAACATCTTCATTTGTTCGTATAATACCCATTGTAATGTAGATTCAATACCTCCCAAGTATGAGGCACTCAAACCCTTGTACAAACTGAAGAATCCTTCCTTCTTGACTACGTGTTTTAAACACTCCCATGAGTTTTTATATTGTCTTCCCTTAGACTTGTCCAATTGTAATCTTGTTTTAATCATCCAAATAGGATTTGTTGCTGTGGATGTGACAAATCCAGCACTGAGACCTGAAACCAAGTGGATCCATGTTGCCTCTTGGCCATTATTAAAGTTAGACCTCAATACATCTTTTGTAGTTCCATATGTGAAGAAGTTAATGGATCTAGCTGGAATAGCTCCAACCAAGGTTGGACCCAAACCTTTGAAAAGTGCTCTTGGTCCTTCGTTTGTGTATAAACCACCAATAACACTACCTGTTTCCCTCAAATGCTGGAAAGCTTTCACTATTGGATTGGCTGACTTCGGAGTTTGATTGTACATTGAGTGATACACATCTGATTGTAATCTAGTTTTCACTACATCCAAAGGACTAGTAAACACAGCTCCTGCCATTCCACCAATACCACCAGCAACAAAATGTACCCATTTCTTAGGCTGTGCTAATTGTTGTTGCTCTTGCTGCCTATGCTTCACATCATCCTTAGAAAACACCAATTCTTCTGCACTTCTTAAAGTAGAAGACTTTTCATCCGATGCTAAATAAGGATAAGAAGCCCTCGCTTCTAGCTCCAAATCATCTAACTTCTTTCGTGATTCAGTACCGTTCATTAGATTTGGGGGCAACTGCCTTTCCTGATTAATTTTAGTTGCAAATCTGAAAATTGCATCGCAGAAAAAATGACAGAAATTTTCAGACCGTTACAACGGTCTCATCAGTCATCAGTTGTGGTCTGGAGGGGTTGGGACATGGGGTATTTGAGCTCTACTTGATTGAGTTACTTCGATTCATCTTTGCAGTCACTTTTTTTGATATAATTCAACTCAATTTATAGGAATCTACAACTATTGTATAGTCTTTTGTACATACTTTTTATGTTATTTCTATATTTTATATACAGCATTCAGCTTATTTGAGAGTCTTTATAAAGTTATCGAGGTTGTACTCATCTTCGTACTGTGACTCGTCCCATAAGTCCGCCAACTCTCCCACGGCTCCTGCGGCCTTACCCGTAAGACCACCGGCTACATCGTCTGGCATGTTTCCATCCTTCTTGTCTTCCTTGTCTCCATTTTCTTCTCCCAACTTGGTTGCGCTTTCATCAACGTCAAACAAGTCGAGCAATTGGTTAGTGTCCATTGACGAAAGTCCAGCATTCTGCTGGTTCACAATCGTAGATGCAATGTTCATCTTGAACTTTTGCAATCCCATAATCTTCTCTTCCAATGTGTTCTTTGTAATTAACCGGTACACATTGACAACCTTCTTTTGTCCGAGTCTGTGAGCTCTGTCCATCGCCTGCAAATCGTTCATTGGGTTCCAGTCGTGCTCCACAAATATAACAGTGTCAGCACCAGTCAAATTAAGTCCCAAACCACCAACTTTGGTGGTTAAAAGTAAAACGTCAATCGAAGGATCCTCGTTGAACTTACGCACAATAGATTGTCTGTCTCTTGGATCAGTACTACCGTCCAATCTCATGTATGTCACTGAAGGTAAGTACTTCTTCAACAACTCATTCTCGACAATATCCAACATATCCTTTAATTGACAAAAGATAAGTGCTCTGTGTTCTGAAATAACACCTTCGGTGCTAATGATTTGTTGCTGCTTTTGCTTCAACTTGTACTTGGCAGAAGAATAATCACTGTCATTTACACCAATACCACACTCTAAAAGCAAGGTCTTCAATGATAACAACTTTGGAGAATGTTCGATACTTCTAAGATTGGATTTGATGCTTTGTAAGTACTTGGTCACTTCTGTATACTTTGGATGGTCTGGAAGCAATACTAATGCAGGATGGTTACACAATTTACGCATGTATTGCAACGCTTGGAACACATGTGTCTTTGCTTCCTTCTCTGTTCCAGCTGGCTCAACTACTCCTTCAGGAGCAGCTTCTCCTTCCTTGGAATTCTTGACCTCTTCTTGAACTGTAGACTTTTGTTTCTTTGCAAAATCCTTGTATAATTCTTTTTGTAAATCACTCAATTCACAGTAATAATCTTGAATGATCTTTGGTGGTAAGTCTGATAACACATCCTCCTTAAGACGACGCAACATAAATGGTAATACCTGTTTATGCAATGACTCCAAAGCCAACGCACCTGCTTCCTGTTCTTTGGAGGATGTCTTACTATTTCTACTAGCAGCAATTGGTTTGGCAAACTTCTCATGGAATATCTTCTCAGTACCCAAGAATCCAGGCATCAAAAAGTCAAACAATGACCACAACTCCAAAACATTATTTTGAATAGGAGTTCCCGATAATATCAACCTATGCTCAGCTCTAACTCTCTTCACAGATTTGGTCAACTTGGAAGCTGCATTCTTGATAATATGTCCTTCATCCAAAACACAGTAATTATAATCTTGTGCAATGATGTGCTCAACGTCATTACGAGAAACATCATACGACGTGACCACAACATCGACATTAGGGAATTGGTTTCTAAGTGGTGCTCTGACGCTGGGGCCTCCAGCATACACCAATACTTTCAAAAATGGTGCATACTGGTTTAATTCTTGTTCCCAGTGACCAGTTAACGAAGGTGGACAAATGATCAATGAAGGCAAAGGTCTGAACTCAGGTGTTGGAGTTATCTTATAGTTCTGTGCTCTCATATGATGGTCCGAGGAAACAATACAAATTGTCTGTAAAGTTTTTCCAAGACCCATATCGTCACATAAGATTCCATGCAAATGATACTTGTTTAAGAAAGCTAACCAATTGACACCTTCTTGTTGATATTTACGTAAAGTAGCCTTGATTGTGACAGGTAAGTCAAACGGTTTGATCTTGGTTGGATCCATCATCTGTTGAATGAAATCTCTTTCCCTATCTCTTCCCTCCAACAAATCTTGAGGCATGTCATCTGGGTCAGGAATACCGGCCTCCAATGGAACCAATTTGATAATGGCTGCAAAGGAAGTCGTGGCTAAGACACGGACATCATGGTCAGAGTCACTCATTCTACCTAAAACAGGAACAATAAGGAAAACGACATAAGGCAAGATATCCGAACCCATGGTTGTTGAAATATGGTAGATGGTTTCAATTGCACCTTGTCTCTCTCTTACCTCTCCAGCATTGTTTAACATTGGCAAAACGTGTTTGACTAAGAATGTAAAAGCACAAGTTGGGGCAACAGAGCAAATAGTTGCTAAACACTTGGAAGTCGAGTACCTGAAAACAGAGTATTCGGAATTCAAGCCAGGCAATAATAATGGTAATTTATCTGTAATCTCCGTGCACAATGACTTGTGCAACTTAGGCAATAATGCTCTAACAACTCCCAATGCATCGATAATGCTTTGTCCCTTCAAAGTGTCTTTGACAATCTCTTCCGAAGACGAGATTTCCAATAACTTTAAAGGTTCTAACATTATTTCCTTAAGCTTTGGAACTTGACTGAACAATTCGTCATCATAGATCTTAATCAAAGCAATTAAAGCTAACATTGAACCATTACGTTTGATTCTTGCTTCATGGACGGCTCTTTCATGAGCAGCCACATCAGCAGGATCAGTCTTGGCTTCCTCCTTTCTCAACGACAATATATTGTCTTTGATTTTAACATTGTGGTGGAACTCTGGAATTTCAGAAGTATCCACACAAAGGAAGGCGCACAAGTTCTTTACGATTTTGTCGGCAACTCCCTTCTTACCAGCCTTATTCAATTCCTCGATTAACTTGGCTACTGCAGCAGCAGATTTTTCTTGTAATATTTGTGTTTCTTCCTGCTTCACACTGTCCATTAAAGACCTGATGATAGGATTAAGTTTGGTAGGAACACCTGAAAGGCTGAGAATTGATGAAGCGTATGCAGACAAGATACCTGTGATTCTATTATTGCGGATGTTGCGTGCTTCTTCGATAGCAACGCCTATCCTGTGTTTGGCATCTTCAAGTGCTTGGTTGGCAGAAATTCTGTAAGCTGCAGATAATGATTTTTTCAACTTGTTGTAAGTTTCATTTACTATTTTCTCAGCATTCTCAATGCTGAACGCAGCAGGGCCAGCTTCAGCTTCTCCTTGGACTACGACAGGCAACTGTGGGATCTTTGCTGGTGGGATCTTTGCAATTGTAATAAACACATCAAACAACTGCAAACATGAAGTTCTAACTGATTTCAAAGTTGGTACTAGTTCACGGAAGTAAGGTAATGCGTCTGGAGATTGTAAAACCTTCAAAAGAGGGTCACTAAACAATTTAACTGCAGTTGCGGATGGTTCCAACTTTCGGTTCTTCAAAGCTGAGGAATATTCTTGTACAATTAAAGCAGCAAATAACCTTGGAGTTGAGTGGCAAGACTTCAAGTGTGTTAATACAGCTTCAAAGATCTTATTAATGAGTGATTCGTCTGTCATGTAAGACAAGGTGTTTCCGAATGCATGGGTTGCTTCGCTTCTCGTTGCGATGAATGTATCATATCCAAGTAACATGACATCACCTTTAAAGATTGGTGCATCGATGTTAATTTTCAAGTCGTCAGTTAATCCGATTTGTGCTAATGAATTATTCTGTTCTGGGGTCTTTCTCTTTTTCCCTGATGCAGCCCCCGAGCCATTCAAGTCAAGGTTTCCCAAGTTGTGACCCGACGGTCTAACGATCAAGTTGGTATTCATTTGGTAGTTGTGTCTTGAAATACCAATTGGAGTCATAAGCAAGGTCAACAATGGCTCGTAATGTTCGTTGAATATATCATCGATTTGTGGTAACTTGTTCTCCGGATTTGATATTTCCTTTAATAAACTGTCATAAACATTCGTTGACAATGCCAATACTTCGGCGTTTTGTTCAACAAGTAGGTTTTGGAAGATTAATCTTACAATCTTGGAAGTAATCCAAGATTTGGTGTTTGGGTTTTTGATCGATAAGAACTCCAAAAGTGTTCTTAAAACAGCTTTTCTTACATTTGTGATTGAATGTCTCAAGAATGGATACAAACGAGGAACCAACTTCTCAAAAGAGTTGTCATTTGTCTCGTCAGATTCATTTTCATTCTCATCATCGCTTAAATCGACCATTGTAACGTCAGGTTTTTCATTAGCATTCTTTTCCATGATTTCTATAACTTCATGGTGAGTACACAACTTGGCTAACAAGTCCATAACTGAACCAATTGATGCAGACAAGTCGTCTCTTAAGTTAATTAATGAATCCCAAATAGAGTTCAATACTGTTTGAATCAAGTTTTTGCGTGTAGTCACAAACTGAGAGGCGATCGGCGATAATGTTAATGCTGCAACAGACTGGACGTCATCGTCACTTTCTTGCAATCCATGTAACACCATTTTCACAACCATGTCTAAGAGATCGCTATTATTGACGAGTACATCTGTTCTCACACTGACAAAGTATCGTACTCCGAGCATTCCACCATGTTTGGCTTCCCAGCACTTTGGTTGTACGCCATCTTGTAAAACAAGTGTATACAAACAGTTGAAGGTGTCGACAACTACAACGTCGTCCAAGTGAATTAACAACGCAGCTAATGTTTGTGCACCAGATTCTCTAACTGGTACGACAACAGTGTCGGAAACGTAATCTCCAAATCTGTCGAGCGAGAACAAAGTACACAATCGTACTGCTAAGTCTTCCAAAGTAGCCGCATTGTTCGCGTCATTTTCTTTTCTTGATTTATTCTTGACTCTTCCAACACCTTTACCGTGTTTTCTGATCAACTCTCTCAATCCCAAGCATGCTCCGTGTCTGATTTCCCATTTGTCATCAAACAAGTCAGCTGCGAGTAATTCGTATACACCTTGAAATTGCCAGATAAATCCGGCTACTTTAGCGTGCTGTGAGAGAAGAGGTGACAACTCTGGAACCCTTGTCTCTACAACCAATTTTTCGCCCCCCTGTTGGGAAGTGACGTCGAATTGTGGGGTTGCGCCACCATTATCTGTTCCGTTTCCATTTGATACCTCATCGCCGTTTTCCACCATCTTTCTCGATATCGAGCTTTGTGATATGTCAACTAGTTTTATCTTATTTGCGTTTGATTTGGCGTTTGCCTTTGCTCTTCTTTTCTGTATAGCCTTTAATCTAGCGCTCGAGACTGATTTTGATGATGTCTCTTCTTTGCATTCTTCTTGTGGTTCTGATTTGATTGGTGGCGTTGTTGATGGCGAGATTGAAGACGGCGATTCGGATTTAATTTGTGCGTTAGCTTCTTCCTTCATTTCGCTTAATAGTGAAGCCTTGTGTCTTTTTAATCTTCCAAAGAGAGAGTTCTCCTCGACTGGTGTTTCTTCGTCGGGTTTCAGAGCAAGGAATCTCTTGCCTGATTTTATGAGTTCTTGAAGGTCGAATGACCCAAAGTCCACCAAGTTGGACATACTGTCGTCCAACTTTTTTAATTCTTCATCTTGTTCTTGTTTGATTTTGAGTTCGTCTTCGTTTTCCTCGATTTTGACCTTTATTTGTTCATTCTTTATTGAGTTTGATTCTTCTTCCAGTTTGATAATTGATTTTGATTCGCCATTTTCGTGAGGTGTGTTATTTTGGTCATCTTGGTTATTTTGGTCATCATTGTTCGTTTGGCCATTTGTTTCAGTATCAGGATCAATGTCTTCAACTTCAGTTATCGAATTGGGGTCCCAAAGTTCAGCATGGTTTACTATCCCACCAAACGCCCTGGCAGCAGATACTCTGGTTTCCCATTTGTTCGACTTCAAGTATGGATACACTCGACCAAGCAAACTAATCACCTCCTCGGGATGACTTTTGGCAAGATCAGACAATTGATCTGCAGCAGTATTGCGGATGAACGGAGTGGACCCCGTCTCCAACAAAACCACTAATCTATCAAGCCTCGACATTGTTCAAAGTATGGGTATCGTATAAGTTTATGTATGTATAAGTTCCGTTAATAGTAATATATGTGCAATTGTAGATCGAATTAAATACACATCAAATAAAAGATTTATGTTAATACTCTAAACCATTATTAATCGCCACACTGGATAGAAAGCTCAGTGTGCTGCCTTTTATATGTTTTGGTTCGCAGTCTTTTTTCTGTCTCTTATTTAGTGGAAATTCTTTGATGTATTTATACTTTTGGAATTTTTCTTGTTTGGCTGTTGCGCAGCAAGATTTTTTCTGTGAGAGGACTTAGTCCAATGATGGGGAGAACGAGAAGAGTGAAGCGAGTGATGTTTTGCTGCAGCGTGGGTTAGTTTTATTGGAGGTTAAGAGTATGTAAGTAGTCTCATTAAGAATTTATAATTATTGTCTTTGATGGATTAGTAAGAATAGGTTTGTTTTATAGATGATCATCTAGATCGTCTTGCCTGTCAAATTGTTCCTCATTAATTACGAGATGACTTAGGGATCCGATTTCTTGCAAGTCGCATTTAAAGCACGTTTTGAATGAAAATATTCTTCTTCTACTACTTGTTACATGTTTTATTATACTTTTGTAAACGTTATCATTAAACATTGGAACAAAAAAGTAGTAATCTATAAGAGAGAGTGATATACTTATTTATTTATTCACATATATATATCCATATTGCATCCCTTATAAGAACTCTAATGGTACGTGTCATTGGTTTGATTTCTCGTGTGCTCATTTTTTTTTCTCTTAAGCAAATTTACTTTCCTTAGAAGCTCTTACTTCCTTCTTCTTGGTTTGGACATCTTCACGTGTAGCGTTGTAGTCGACGTTAGTAGCTTGGTTCAATGGGTTTTCAGATGATTTCTGGAATTCTTTATGAACCATATTCTTCAATTGTTGTTGTCTCAAACCAGGATGTTCTGCTTTCAATTCAGGTAATCTGCGTTCTTCAAAGGCTGCATATGCAGCCTTCATTCTTCTTTCAGGGTGTCTATCGATATCCTTAGATTGAACTCCACCTTCTTTTCCAGTCAAACTTAATGCTTCCAATACATTGTCAATACCACTTGCACTCAACTCAGAAGGTGCCTTATTGAAATCTAAGAAATCATCAATCTTACCTGCTCTCTTATTAGCAACCTTCTCAGCTCCTCTCTTCTTGGAGTTGGCTGGTTTAGTAGGTAAAGCTGCCTCTTCAGCTTGCAACAAAGCATCTCTTTCAGCCTTTTTACGTGCAGCCTCTTCCTTCTTAAACTCAGCATCTGCCTGTTTCTTGTTTCCCTTCTTACTTCCTTGTGCCCAATCTTCTGCCTCTTCTGCTTCTGCTGCTTCATTGGCAGCTTGCTTCTTTTTGTTGGCACTTTCAGCCTTCTTAGCGTTTCCAGCTGCCTTCTTGGTGTTTTCTCCTGCTCCACCTTTCTTAGCCATTTTGAATGGTTGTTAAATTTCAATGTTCGAATCGGAATTGCATTTTTGTATTCATTGGTAGTGGTCAGGTGATTGGAATTGATGATACTTGAAGTGAGTTGTACACGACTTCGACTACTTAGCTGCAAGAGTTTCTATGGTAGTATACTAAGGTTAGAGAATATATATGTAAGGAGATGGAATGATAGTGTGAAAATTAGTAAAATATCTAATAGAATTCATCTAATTAATTGTGTATTTTCAGAAAGAGTTTCTTATTTTGAAGCACCCCAGAAAGCACTTGATTTTTTAGCATACTTAACAGTTGAAGATTCAACTCAACTATTTAGATTAGTGTGGTACGATTGTACTTAAATTTAGCATTCTACTTTCTTTATTGTTTCTTAAATTGAAGTGATGTACAGAATATTCCTTACATTGTTAATCTCCTATAAAACCTACAACTTTGTTGGTCTAAAAACAACTCTTCCCTCAATTTCCCCAGAAGCCAACTTGTCAACGTAATCAGGCAAATCCTTAAAGTCTACGACGGACAAAACAGGCTTGATCTTACCCTTGGCAATCCACTCCATACATTCAAGCTGCTCGTTGGAACTACCACCAAAGCAGAAAATGTACTCGACTTCTCTTCTAGCCAACTCGTAGTTGAGAATCTTCAATCTGTATTGACCCAATCCGACACTGATGATCTTACCTTGGTTCTTTGCGAAGGTTTGACATGCGTCACTGGTTGGTTGGATACCAACAAAGTCAAAGCAGAAGTCGAATGATTCTTCTTCGTGTCCTGACTTAGAGAGGTCGGTGTAAAATTCGTGTGCACCGACTTTCTTAGCAACAGCTTCAAGCAGTGGTTTGACGTCACAAGCAACAATGTGTAAGTTGTAGTTCTTTAAAATCTGAATAGCATTCAATCCTAAACCTCCAATACCAAAGACAGCTACCTTATGAGAAGGCTTCAACAAGTGGCGAACCTTTTGGATTGCATGGAAGGGAGTCAAGACGGAATCGGTTGCAACAGCCGCATCTTCATAGGAAACACCGTCTGGAATAGGCAACAAGGTTCTCAAGTTCTTAATCAACATGAACTCCTGGAACCCTCCATCATGGTTGAGACCGTAACCATGGTTGGTGGTTTCACATGCATTGTCCTTGCCGGCACGACAGTTTCCGCAAACACCACAAGCAAGTGGAATGAACAAACAAAATCTCTTTCCCTTAGCGTAGTATTCATCGTCCTTAAGTTCAGAACCAACTTCGTAGATCTGTCCAGCAACTTCATGACCCATAACAAATTCCTCTAATGGATCCAAACGGTTCTTCATAGGACCAGCTATTAAAACATGAGGATCACTCATACACAAACCAGCTGCTTCAACTTTCAACACAACTTGACCTCCCTCGGCTTTGGGCATAGGCAAGTCATCAAACTGTTGCATACCCAAGAACCCCTTTCTATATCCATAACCAGATCCCATTGTGCTAATTATTTATTTCGATTGTTTGAAGAGTATTTGATTTCTTCACTGCAGATTCAGCGTTACGTTCAAAGGGTGGGATCCCATGGGAATGACAGAGCTTATATAGAAGTATGTGTTTTCCTAATGCGGGGTATCCCCGGTTTGTGCGTCTGAAAGTTTCACAGCCGACTGCCGGTGAAAATTGCACCCTATCTTTACAATAGGCAATAAACTTTTACACCCAAGGAAATAGAATGTACCTTGAATGGAGTAGCGTGAAGTTGCGTGCAGCTGGAGGGGGTGAAAGAAGTGGATATACGACTTGAATCTATCTGATGTATCAAGATCTTGCCTAGAAAGTACTGTACAATACTGAAATTTTTGCAATAAGATCGGTTTATAAAATTAAAGTCCCTCTCCTTTATCCTAAATGGGTATTCTCCTTTTAATATAATTATAATTTGTGCAGTGGTCCAAATACCCATCCACATTGTTCTTTACAAAATTCAATAGTTTAAAATATCAATAAAATACACAACGTTACCCATAATATACCATCATACGAAGAGAAATACTCTTCCCTCTATATATTTTTTTATGCTTTCAGCTTTTAAATCTAATATATTGGTCAACAATTTATTCAGACTTTTGCTTCTTGGTGACAGGCTCATCCAATACGTCATCAGTTCCCAAAGGTTGTGGTTTAAGAGCAGGAGTGGTTTGATCCTGGTGGAACTCCTTAATAATCGAGTCCACATCGTCAATGTTCAATGCTCTCACATCTCCCAATAACTTAATCTTTCCTGTGACTTCCTTGACTTGGTCATCGGTCAAGTGCAAGTTCAATTGATCCACACGTGACTTGATGGCATTCCAACCTGTCAATCTGTTAGCAAAGTGAATGTATCTGGTCAAACCGAAATCCGAAGGGTTCAAGATTTCATAAGTAGATGGGTTAGCCAAGATAGCCTTAGCGTGGATACCGGCCTTGTGGGTGAAGGCACAGAATCCGGTGATAGGGTTGTTGAAAGGAACATTCACTTGGACAGCTTCAGCAACCAAGTTTTCCAAGTCTCTCAACTTATGCAATTTGTATTTAGACAAGACATAGTCTCTGTCAGCCGTAATCATTCTGGCCATCAAAGCACCCAATGGGGTAATTCCGTTTCTTTCACCAATTCCCAACACCGACACATCAATCAATTTAGCACCGGCTTCCAAAGCAGTGTATGCGTTAGCAATGGCACATCCAGTGTCATTGTGGAAATGGCATTCAATGTCACATGACACAACGGACTTCAAGGTCTTGACCAATTCATAAACTTGTCTTGGGTTGGCACATCCAACAGTGTCAGCAATACCAACTCTGTTGACACCAATCTTGTCGACAGTTCTGTAAATGTTCAACAAGTCGACAATATCGGATCTGAAAGAATCCTCAGAAGAGAATCTGATTTCAATACCCTTAGACTTGACAAACTCAATAACCTCGATGGCACTTTGAGCAATGTAGTTCATGTCCTTACCGTGAGAGTATTTTCTCAAGAACTGAGAGGTACCAATGACGACATCGACACCGTCGACACCAGTTTCAACGGCAACTCTAGCATCGTCCATATGACATCTAATATGGGTCAAGATCTTGGCTTTCAATCCCAACTTGCAAATAGCCTCACAATCCTTTCTGGACTGCTCAGAAGCAACTGGAGAAGTCAACTCAATGTAGTCGACTCCAAAGTCATCCAAAGCCTTAGCAATCTCAATCTTCTTCTCAGTAGAGAAGAAAGCATTGGCAAATTGCTCACCCTCTCTCAAGGTAGACTCGATAACTTCAAACTTGTTAACATTTGACAAAAAGTCAGATGGGTTTGGACCGTATGGATTAGATTGAACAGACATTTTCGAAGGTTTAATATAGATAATGGTTGAAAATTATGGAGAATTTCACTGGACTTTTATACCCCAAATTCAGATTTTTCACTGCATACCAAATTTATCAAATAATGATTCACTTGTAGGTAAGGAAAATTTTTGCCCATATCAGTCACCAGAAATGGCCCACCAGCAACTAAACCCACCGGCCTCACACAAAAAGCCTTATTGGAATCAGATGAGTCAAAAAAATCCTTATCTATATAGGCTGCTTATATGAAGGTATGGCATTGGCACAAGATTCGGGGCGAAGAATTATGAGTCATAGCTCACGTGAAATATCTTATATATAAGTATGATTTTGCTTGATTCTTATGAGAGAAGTGCTTGATGTGAATATAAGGTTCAATAGAAGATCTCAGATATGCTTCTAGTATTCTATTCATATTAATGTGAAAGATTATAACCAAGAATACAAAATTTGAATGAGAATTGATACCTCTACTCCCTCTCGCTCTTCAATACTCTTCTATTCTATGAACATGTTAGTCACTGCCCATTTTGGGCCAATAATTCGCATTGACGTAATGGCAAATTCCGTAATCATAAAGTTTCGCATATGCAGTAGTGATGGAATTTTCAACATGGCTGCAATATTTTTATAGATTTTGACATAAAATCTGTGAAATGTTATAAATATAAATGAAGTGTCGTATTTTGAAACAATAAAAACGCGTGTTCTTGAATATTCAACTTTACTGATATGCATAAACATTTATATCGGAGTATCCAAGACCAGTATTTCCAACTCTTAATAGTGTGCTCATCCTATTCTCTACAGTATTTTAAATCAATGTCTTGCATTCATATAATACATATTTTCACCTATTCTCAACTAAACTTCTTGAGCCACCATCTTAACATATCTATACACTTCAGACTTAAGCTTGATCAACTCAATACTCTTAATATTAAGTTTACTGTTCAACCTTCCAATGATTTTCTGAACGGTCGAGTTTATTTCGTCGTTTGGCAAGCCAGTAACTGTACTCCAGTTATAGTTATGACGAGAAAACTCGCTGTCTGCGCTCACTTTTAATTCTACCAACTTGCGTTCTCTCAAAATAGCCAATTTGAAACATCCTACAATAAGTTTTCTCAAACCAAAATCCATTTCAGTTGAGTTGGCTGTGTTGTTCGATTGGTTAAAGTAACGCAACATGTAGATGATGTCCATGTACCTGAATAAGTAAATAATACCCTTCAAGAACATAGGCACTGTAAGTCTAAGTCTGCTTGTGAGCACAAGTAAAAACTTGTCCAAGGGAATACGCAGCAGCTTACTTTCTTCAGCTACATCCGGAGGAAATGAGTTCAGGATCTTGGTTGTAACGTATTTTACAATTACGCTCATGAGATGGTCACGGTCCTTCTTGAAGATTTCTGCCAGAACGTTTGCATTCTTAGGTGACTTTTTGACGAGTTTAACCTTTTTGGCAGACAAACTTCTAACAGCCTCATCAGGAAGAGACCGCGGAGCCGTGGTCTCAGAATGAGCGGCTGCAGAGGCCGGAGGATTTGGTGTAATGTTGGAAGAAGCCACTTGGCTACGCCACACTTCGTTTGTACTTTTGGTAGAGTTCAAGCTTTCGCAGTCGGAAACAGCGTCGTTATCAGAAACTAATAATGGCACTTCCTGTGAATTCAATCTGCTTGCTGTGGCTGGAGGAGGTGCCGATGATGATTTGATCGTCTGGTGATTGGTTGTGATTTCAAGTGTTGGTGATGCACTCATACTATTCTTCTCAGCAGGAAGAACGTTTTCAATAGCAATTTGGTTGCCTGTAGTTTCAGTCTTTAAGTTTTCAAGAATGGCAACCATTGTGTATTAGTGTAGTGTTGTGTTTGTTTTATACCTTTAATCGCAGAAATTCGCTACTTCCAATAGATTAAATGTGGTAAAGAAACTAACTTAATGTAAAGAAACAACGCTAGTGTTTATAATATCCCTGTGTTCTGTTATACCCTGTTTTTACTCCTGTTTGATCAAGATCCTATCTGATATATGATATCAAATTGCCATGTTGAAAAGGTATCAAACAATCAATATACAAAAAAAAGGTCAAAGTGTGTTGCAATAAATATACGAATCAGTTGATGATATCGGTACTTAGTGCTGAATCAAGTATTTCAAATTACTATAACGACAAAGAACACTTTGAGGTGGTTGGGTGTGATGATTTAGGGGGATGGGGGATATTTGTAAATAAAATCTGACTCATATCCCCTTATAATCCACACTTTTTTGGTAGACGCACACCTGACATAAAATTTTCAAAAATTACGTCAGATATGACATAATCGAGACTTCATATAAGAGTAAGGTAGTCCTATACAGTTGAAGATGCTGTATACTAGGTAGTTCTGAGATGATCAATCTTTAATAGAGTAGGTTGGTAATTGAAGAAATTCATTCTTACAACGGACTTAAGAATGAATTTCCAATTTCCCCAGTTTACAAATCACCATAGTGAACAAATCAAGATCGTCAATTTTAAGCCATACAGAAAATTTTAAACTAACAAAGCTCTTATCTTCAACCACATCAGTAGAAGGAAAGAATCTTATGAGTGAAAGTAAACTTGCCGCCAAAGATACTCCTGTTGATCCTATGCGTATACCGATGGCATCAGCGTCCAGAACTTATAAGGATGCTATCAATGCATTGAATACCTTGCAGTCTAACTTTGCTAGTATTGAAGCTGTGAGGAAGTTGGGACCCAATGTCAACAGAAACGAGTTGTCTATTAACGAGGTGTATGAATTTGTGAGGAGATTGGGATATTCTCCAAGCGATTTCAACAAATTGAATATTATCCATATTACTGGAACAAAGGGGAAAGGATCCACATGTGCATTCACTGAATCAATTTTGAAACAGTACACTCAAACTCCAAGTCCATTGATCAGTAAAATTGGTTTGTTTACTTCACCTCATTTGAAATCTGTAAGAGAAAGAATAAGAATTAATGGAAGCCCCATCAATGAATCTAAATTCACAAAGTACTTTTTTGAAGTATGGGACAAACTTTCCACTACAACTTCTTCTGCAACAGATTTCCCTTCATTACAGCCTTCTGATGTTGTAAAACCAATGTACTTCAAATACTTGACAATCTTGTCTTTCCATGTTTTCATGCAAGAAGGTGTAGATACTGCTATTTATGAAGTTGGTGTGGGTGGAGAATATGATTCCACCAATATCATCAAGAAACCTACTGCAACAGGTATTTCGAGCTTGGGAATAGACCATACCTTCATGTTGGGCAACACTATCGAATCAATTACCTGGAACAAAACCGGTATTTTCAAGGAAAATGCCCCTGCACTCGTATCAAACCAAATAGAATACCCAGAAAGCTTGGAAGTAATCGCCGAAAGGGCAGTGGAAAAGAAAGTATCTGAACTTCAAATTGTATTTGAAGATAAAGTTCTTCCTGAAAATACAAAGTTGGGATTAGCTGGAGATTTCCAAAAGCAAAATGCTGCATTAGCAATCAAGTTGGCAGAAACGCATTTAATAAAGTTAGGCAGCAAAGAAATTCCAAAGTATGATAGTGAAGGAGTGGTTGAAGAGTTGCCAGAGAAGTTTTTGGCAGGTTTAGCCGATGTTAACTGGGATGGTAGATGTCAAATCATTAAGAATAAACCAGGTTTTGAGAAGATTAACTGGTACATTGATGGAGCGCACACCTTAGAATCAATTAATGTATCATCTCAATGGTTCCAAGCAGCACAGTCCAACAAGAACAACCTCAAAATCTTATTATTCAACCAACAGAACAGAGACAATGCAAGTATTCTCTTGGAAAAGTTGTATAAAAATGTTTCACCAGCACTTAAATTCGATCATGTTATATTCACCACCAACATAACATGGTCTGATGGGAAATACAACTCAGATTTGGTTTCCATGAACAGTTCAAAGGAAAGCGTCGATAGTTTGACTATCCAGAAATCGTTAGCTCAAACTTGGGCAGACTTGGAAGCTGATGACAAGAAATCTGGTTCTAGAAAGCATATATTCCACGATATAGAGACAGGAGTCAATTTCATTAAGAGTTTAACTACACTGGACTACACCTTCCACGAGATTGACGTGTTTGTGTGCGGATCACTCCACTTGGTTGGAGGGTTCTTAGTGGTTTTGGATAATGAAAAAGATTAATTTAATACACCTTATATATATTCCTAACTAGCAGCATTAACAATGTTCTCCCTTGATGATTCGACAATTTGTCCAATATTGTGCAAAGAGTTTTTCCAGTCGTCCAAGGCCTTCTTGACGCTTTCCCAGTTGGCGGTGTTGTTGTCACCAGCTAAAATAAATCTACTGACTCTACTCAAGGTAAAGTTTTGCTCAATTTGGTTCAACTTTCCTTCGAGAACGTCAGCCTTTATAGCAGAGACCAAGAGGGTCTCAAAGTCGTGTGCAGATTCGACGTTAGGTATTTCACTGTACAAGTAGGTAATCTTGTTAGAGTCGCTGAAAAATTTGGCCAACGCAAGGATTCTAGACTTGGAGTTGATTAACTCAACTGGCAAGTCTGGGAATTCGCTGCTGGAGAGCTTGACCAAGTCTCCAGACACGAACTTTGTGAAGATGGCTGGTAATTTTTCTTGTGCGTTGGTGGCTAAAGCCTTAGAAACATTGTTGTTAACCAAGAAAGAAATGTCGACAATTTCAGTCTGTAAGGAGAATGTAATTAATTTGTTCAACTCTTCCAAGTTGACCAAGTAAGTTTCAGTAAAAGACTTAATAAACTGTAAGGACTTCAAGGTGAAGTTGGTGTCTAAAATAATAAAGTCCCAGAATGTCTTTCTAATAATCTTCTCATCGGCACCAGCTTTACTCAACCAGGAGATCAAGTTATTACCAAAGTTGTCTTCAATCAAGCCAAAGTCTAATTGCGAGGTCTTGACAATGTGCAATATTTGTGAGATAATAAACACTCTGTTGTTACTTGATTCAGGTACCAAGTTGAAGATAGTGTTGAAGATAGATAAAATAGTGGTTGACTTGATTGACTTTCTGTCTCTTAAAGTTGGCTGCTTCAATGGGTTTGTTTCAAGTAATACTGTAAAGATCTTTGACTTAGGGTCATCCAAAGCCTCGAAACCCAAGGTCTCAATAGAAATATGGATCAACAAGTTGAAAGCTGGCTCAAACTCCTTCTCAGTCAACTTGGAGAAGTTGGCTGCTGTAGAGCTTTCGAAAATCGTATCGATCAACTGTGTCTTGTTGTTCACTTCCTCATTGGTGAAAAATTGCGCCAACGATTGCGAAAAAGTGTGGTCCTTGTTCACTCCATCAATGATCTGGGCGTACTCCTTGACAGACTCTTTCAAGGTGCTGTCTATTACAATAACGGATGCCATATTTATTACCCTTCTAAATGTCTTCTCTCTTTTTCACAAATGTTCAAGTGATGGAAAATTTTTGCTGGTCTTCCTGCAGGATAGTTTGGCGCTACCAGGTTTATGATTTGCACCCAATTATATAAAGGATTGTTATATAGTTGTATATAATTATGCAAACATGTCGCTCTAGAGTATAACTTTGAACGAGAGGAGAGATGGAAGGTTGTTATTTTTTGTTTGTTTAGAGTACTCGCTAATAATGTCAATTTACATATAAGTTATACAATGTTAAACGTCATCTTCTTCTTCCTCGTTAATGACTGGTTGGTATGCTTTATGTGTTGATACTGTGCTGCTAGTGCTAGCACCAGTCGACATTGGACTGTTGCTCCAGTCCATTTTCCAGTTTGGAGGATTTGTAGCCACCAAGATTGGATTGGATATGTTATGCCGTTTGATCTTACCTTTGGTCGCGGATGTTGACCAGGCAGATGCTTTAGTGTACTTTGAAGAATTCTTGCTAGTGTTCCCGCTAGAAGACCCTGATGACGATGTTCCGTGTTCAAACACTGTTCTGACAGGTTTCATTAATCTTTGGTTCATCATGTTGAGTTTCTTGGCAACGGGTGGAGAGGGGGATCTAATGAATGGTCCCGAGTCAACAAGCGCGAACGTGTTGGTGTCAACACCATTGGTATTTATATCGTTACTGCCGCTTGGAAAGATGGGTGGTCTCGACCGTTTTCGATTGTTCAACAATTCAGGTGAGTCCGGCCTAACTGGAGACTGTTCATGTGAAATAGGTATCGGAGAGGCAAGGTTATTAGATGACTTGATGGAGCTTTCTTCGGAGGAAGTACTCGAAAGCTGTGTAAGAGAGTATCTCTTTTGAGACTTACTGTTTGTAGCCATGATTGACGACAGTTGACTGGACATATCGGAAGAGAGTGCGCGTTTGTAGCCAGGCCGTTTCTTGGAACTTTGTGATTTGTTGGATGGGGCTGCCTGCAATGCCTTGGGGAAATCCTGCGAAACATTCAAACTGGACTCATACATGCCATCGTCATCCTCGTAATCGTCATCCATGGTATCTGTCTCGCCTAAAATGTCCATTTCAGACTCAGATATCATTGTCGACATCTGACTCAAGTGACTAAGTTGACTTATTTGTGAAATCATCGAGGTTGGTCTTGGCCTAGAACTTCTTGGAACTGTTGGGTCAAGAATGGTTGGAGAGCTCGACAAGGTTTTATCGAAAAAGATCTTGTCATTCTTTGGTGACTGAAGAACCAGCTCGTTGGTTGGTGTTGTTGTGTCCAAGACTTTTTCCTTCTCCTTGTCAAGATTTGATAAATCTGATGGACTAGGTGATTTCCCAGATGTTTTAATTTCTAATGGTGCCCCCAAGTCAGCCACTTCATCCTCATGCAAGGTAGTCGATGCTGATTGCTCGTTAGAGTATCTCCGACTGTCCTTCAATTGAAGATGATTAAATGAATCTTCAACTTTCTCATGCTCCTTTGCATCCTTCTTCCAGAATTTAAGTTTATGCAAGAGATTAGGAGGTTTCGCTCGTTTTTTCTTAACAGATTCGCTTTGAGATCCCGTTGAAGAAGTGCCTATGCTTCGTCTTGATGATTCTTCTGGCTGGAACGAAACCACTCTTGCAAAGGATGGACTTTCTGCCACATCTGGGTTTGTTCTTTGAGACGGAGCTCTAGTTATCGCAGTTGCTCTTGGAGATCCATTAATGGAGTCAGCGCGCAAATGTCCTTCTGAGTTCGCCCTGCTGTTGTAGTATGAATTTCTAGACAGCTGTGAATCGACTCTGCGTTGTTCTGTAATTTCACTCGATCTTCTGGAGTCAGGTAAACGGTATAAATTAGACTTGCTCGAGGATTTATGCGGAGTTGTACTGAGTGTAGACTTGATTTTCTCTAGTGGTTGAGTACCCAGTATCGAGGACAAATCTGTGAGTGACAAAACACTTTTTACCTTACTTCGAGATTTTGCAAGTGAAGACCTAGCTTCATATAGTTTACGCTTCTCTTTATAGTACTTCTTCTTCTTCTTTGAAAACTCTCTTGTTAACAATAACTCGTAGAATGCCGTGAGTGAGTTCATTTCATTGTTGAACACATTATTTTGAAGTTCTTCAATGTCAACATTTAGTTTCTTGAGTCTTCCAAGTAATACTTTTTCTATTTTTGTTTGGAATGGAGAGTTGGTTACGTGGTAATGCTGGTTAATGGATAAGACAGACTCAGCATCGTTGTAAGTGTGATGCGATGTTTTGTCCAAGTGTCTGTTGTGTAAGTCGACCAAGAAGGACGAGTTCAATATGTCGTTAAGGTTAGGACGTTTCAGGGGGTCTTTAGAAAGCATTCGTTGTATCAAATCTCGGATATCTTGTGGGATGAATTCTTTGTATTGGGGTTCATCGTGGATAATCTTGTACTTTGTTTTCAAGTCATCATCTTCATCAAAGGGCATTTCTCCGTAAATCATGGTGAATAAAATAATGCCCAATGACCAAATGTCAATGGCGAAGCCAGAGTACTTTTCATTTTTCAAAAGTTCTGGGGCCATGTACACTGTTGTTCCGCAAACTGTCGATAAGAACTTTCTATTCTGTGGGTTAAATTCTCTAACAAAGCCAAAGTCGGTCAATTTGACAATACTTTTGCGGCGGTCTGATAAAAGGATGTTTTCGAGCTTCAAGTCTCGATGACTTAAGTTGAGTGAGTGCACGTATTTGAGGCCTAGCACAATCTGGAAGAACAAGCTTTGGCATTCCGATACTTCTAGTCTTCTCTTTTCATATATGTAGTAAAACAACTCACTGCCTTCGCAATACTCCAACACAATCCACAAGTGGTTTTCTGTTTTCACAACCTCATACAAGTTGACGATATTCTTATGCTTCAATTGACGATGGTAATAGATTTCTCTCACAATGTTAGGATCATCCACCAACCCACACTTCAACACAACCTTTATATTCAAAAGTACATGTACAGCCAAATAGACCTTTCCAAACGCGCCTTCTCCGATTTCCTCGACAATTCTATAATTGCCAATTTGGCTAACGTTAGGTGACGTTATCTGCTGATAAAATTGGTTGAACTGAGCCGCCAACTGTGCCTTGTGATTCTGATCACCAATCACTTTGGCTGATGATATGTTCATCTCCTTAACTCACCTTTGTTTTGAAAATAAATCCGTGGGGCACTATAAAAAGCACTATTGATATATATGCTGGCTATCAAATAAATAGTTACGGGAATGATATAACTACCTCCTCCAAAATCACAAGCGGAAAGGAAAGTAAGGGAAATATCTCCCAGAATCACCTACTACTTCAAAACAACTAACTCGTTGTTTCAATTGGGTGTTGTAGTGCTAAAGAATGACTGCAATTTTCAACCTTTAATTTTTGAAACCTATAGTTTTTTTTTTTTTTTCTTCTTATATAACGACAAAGTGGGATCCCAATTTGGAAGGTTACAGTTAATTTCTGGTGTTGATGGTGCTTGGTAACTACAGTATTAAATGAGTCTTGGAAAGACAACAGTTCGGTGATTATAGATCATCAGGCAAGATTCACCTCATACTACTTAGATGGTAACAATGTGTGCCCTCTTGATCTAAAAAAAGACCACAATGTTCAAAGCTTAATTAACTACAAACTCCACACAAGCCAAAAAGCCGTCTAATTCTAACCCCGTGTGTACGTGTCAGGTGATTGAATATGCATATTAATTATTTTTTTATGCCTTGTAGAGGCCATCACTGAATTAGTATAGAGAGATGGGAGTTGGTATAATGATGATAGGAAGGCGAAGGCTAGGGTATGGTGTACGAATATTACTGAATAGTTTGAGAGGTGGGTTAGGTTGTTGTTTTCATAATGTCAGATTTAATTCTGTTGTTGCATCTCAGAGTGGTGTACCACCTAATGTACTATTAGAGAATAATGAAAGAGTCAAGATTGAAGGTAAACCAGGAGGATTTGAAAAGGATAGATTGAAGAAATTATTGGTTGAGCCTATAGAAGAGTTGAGATTACAATTAGAAGCATCCCAGATCCTTCCTCCTTATGGTATTCTTAATACCATAGATGAAAAGACTATCAAGTATTGCCTTCATGAGTTCAAAAAGAGAGTTCTTGATCAAGTCCAAACAGGAACGTCATCTAAAAGAGTTGAAGAAATCAAATTGATTGATTTCTTAAACCCTCAGTTCAAAGACATCACATCAATAATAACACTGGTGGAAAATAAAGGATACCCTGAACCAATCCTAGAACACTTTGGATTAAAATCTGAAAAAGAGCTCCTCACATTCGTATACACAAGACTCTTCTACAAGACATACATGGAGCACGAAATTGCAACCACACAAACAAAGCAATCTGCATTAGACATAACAAACCCTGCAGAATGGTACCCAGAAGCAAGAAAAATGAAGAGAAAGATTATCATGCACGTAGGACCAACCAACAGTGGTAAAACATACAACTCATTGCAAACACTCATGAAAGCCAAGTCCGGATACTACGCAGGACCTCTTAGATTATTGGCAAGAGAGATATTTGAAAAGTTCAACAGCGAAGGTCGTCGCTGTAACTTGATCACTGGTGAGGAAGTTGTTCCGATTATAGATGATTTTGGGAAAATCAGCGGGATTTCATCCGGAACCATTGAAATGATTCCATTGAATAAGAAAATGGATGTTTGCATTATAGACGAAATCCAGATGATCGGTGACGATCGTAGAGGTTCCGTATGGACCAGTGCAGTATTGGGAGTATTAGCCAAAGAAGTCCATTTATGTGGTGAAGCCAGTGCTGTGCCGTTGATTCAAAGATTGGTCAAAGTAACAGGTGATGAATTAGTGATAAACAACTATCAGAGAATGGGTAAATTAACCATGATGACGAAACCCTTGGGAAACTATACCAACTTGAAGAAGGGAGACTGCTTGATTGCATTTTCAAAGCGTAAGATCTTAGAATTAAAGTGCCAGATTGAACAAACTACGAACATGAGGGTTGGGATTATTTACGGAGCACTTCCACCTGAGATCCGTTCGCAAGAAGCCAACGGATTCAACAACGGTTCGTATGATGTTTTGGTTGCTTCTGATGCAATTGGAATGGGACTCAACTTGAAAATTAAGAGAATCATTTTTGAAAGAACCAAGAAATTTGATGGCAATGAGGTTGTACCATTGACAGCCTCATCGGTAAAACAAATTGCTGGAAGGGCTGGACGGTATAGTAAAGATAGTGGAGAACTGGAGGGGTTTGTTACTACGTTAACAAGAAAAGATTTACGTTTCGTAAAGAAGAAATTGGAGAGTCCAGTTGAAGATTTAGAGAAGGCATGCATTTGGCCTTCAGACTACATTTGGAAACAATACCTATCTGAAGCACCGAGTTCTGTTTCCCTTCATAAAAGATTGAGTTCTTTTATGAAGTCCACACAGGGAGTGAAAATGCAGAACTACTTTGTCAGTGACGTATCTGATAGAATTGATGTGTTGAAGTTATTCCAGAGAGATGACTTGTACAAGCGTACGCCTGTTGAAGACCAATTGAAGTTAAGTTTGGCACCGATCAATTGTGCTATTTCTTCTCCAGCTGTCATGGAAACTACATTCAAGTACATTACAAGTGTTGCAGACCGTACTACCCAAACCATCTTTGACTTTGGGTTCTTACATGAAAAGTTGCTTAAATCTAATCCAAGACTTGATGTTGATCCTAATGAAGTGGTGGAAACATTAGTTTTATTGGAAGATAATCATAGATTGGTTTTGTTGTATATGTGGTTACTGCAAAGATGGCCTACATTGTTCATTGACAGGGAAAGTGCAATGGACATCAAGTCGTTAATTGAAAAGAGGATTACGCAAGAGTTGCTCAACTTGAAGAAGTTGAACAAGAGAAGGTAAATCCAATAAAGTGGGGGTAAATGATAAATGTTGGATTGTAAATATAGTAGAATAATTAATGTAAATAGCAAATAGCAAACAGTATACATATACTCGAACACTCCTGAAACATCTACACCGGTAGTAAGTACTATTCAACCCTTCATCATTAGTCTATTGGTTACAATGTGTCTGTTATCTTTAAAGCCTCCTCCTCCTCCTCTTCTTGAGCTTTTAGGGTGCAAAAATTATTGGGGTAATATGTACATTCCCCCCACAAATTACGGAGGAACTTAAATCAATATATATTGCATCAATAGCCACTACTTTAGGATCAATTGCAGATCAAGAAATGCATACTGTAATTGTTGTTGGAGGTCCAGCAGGGACAGGGAAGACGACTATCTCACAACTTATATCAGAGAAGTACGAATGTCCATTCATAGAAGGAGATGATTTACATCCACAAGCAAACGTCGACAAGATGTCGAAAGGATTGCCATTGACAGACGAAGATAGATGGGGATGGTTAACAGAAGTTAGCCAACATGCAACCAAATCATGTATGGACACTTCGAATTCTTCGGAGATCTCGGTTGTTTCGTGCTCGATTCTCAAGAAAGTCTACAGAGAGCATATCAAACAAAACAACGGGTGTACCGAGAGTATCCGATACCGGTTTGTATTCTTGTACACTACATTTGAAGAGTTATTAGAAAGAGTCAACCAAAGAAAGGGACACTTTATGAAATCAGACATGGTCGAATCGCAATATAAAATCATGGAGATCCCCGAAGGTGAAGAATTGGTAGCAAACCATGGCGAGGCAGTCGCTGTAGACACCACTAACAAAACCCCACAAATTATTTTTCATCAAGTATTAGATGCATTGAAGTTGTAGGGGGAAAAGCCTACAAAAATAACGTTTCACCTTAAAGTTATGAACCTTTTAGAACATATATTTATGTACCCATCCACATCCAATTAAAAGATCTCAAATATATATAAATTGCTGGTAAATCCCACTTGTAACCCTGTCAATGTTAACTTGGCCAAATCCAGCGCACTACAGCAGAATTTAGAGGTGGAAAAAAGAGGACAAGCAAAAAAAGACAACATTTTTGAACCGAAATAAGGCAGATATTGTTCATATTAGTTTTAGTTTGAGTCGTTATAGGGGTTTCAAAAGATTTTGGTCTACAAGTACTAATTCTTAAAGCTGTTGATTGTATATTTCTAAAAAAAAAACGCTAGCAGAAGACGATATGACTCAGTTTGAACCTGACAATCTTCCATATATTAATCCCAATCATGATCGAAGGGTTGCGTTAATCACTGGTGGTAATAGTGGTATAGGGTATTTTACTGTTTTGCATTTGTTTTTGCATGGCTATACAGTGTATATTGCAGGGCGTAGCAAATCGAGGGTGACTAAGTCGATTAAAGAGTTGAAGGAACATGCTACCAAGGTAAGGCTGACGTATACGTCACAGCAATCTTCTAGTGAGCGATTTTTAGGCGAGTTACACTACTTGTATATTGATTTAGCCAACTTACAATCTGTTTTGACTGCAGTGGAAACGTTCAAAGTTAATGAGGGAAAGTTACATTTGCTTATCAATAATGCTGGCGTGATGGCCTTGCCATTTTCAAAGACTATCGATAATTTTGAAATTCAGATGCAGACCAACTTTGTATCGCCCTTCTTATTGACCACCAAGTTGTTACCTCTCTTGGAGAAAACTGCCGATTTACTTCCTTCTAATGAACCTCCTAGGATCATATACCTTAGTTCGGTGGGCCACCACTTTGCAGTCAAATATTTCGACATGAACTCAACCTTCAATTATACTCCAAACATAATCTTCACATGGTTCAGATATGCCATGGCGAAAACAGCAGGTATCCACTTTACTAAAATGTTGGCCTTGCGTAACCCAAAGATCTTGTGTCTTTCTGTTCACCCAGGCTTTGTCATGAATACAAACTTGTTTTCATACTGGACGAGACTCCCAATCATAGGAATCCTTTTCTGGTGTTTATTCCAAGTTTTCGGATACTTCTTTGGAGTCTCCAACAAAGAAGGCTCATACTCTACCGTCAAATGCTGCCTTGACCCTTCATTGACTTTGGAGGACGATAATGGTAACTACTATGTAACAAACGGAGTGAAATCAACTCCTTCATACGTTGCAAGCAATATGGACTACGCTGCTAGAACTTGGATATGGACTATACATGAATTGAGTGAAAGAGGTATATCAATTTAGCCCTTTTTTATTCTTCAATTCTTCTGCATTAATTATTTATTCAAATCTTATTCCTTTGATGATTTCCACTAACTTTGACTTGTCAAACTCTGGGTCGTCATATGGGGCAATGTCCTCTTCGCTATCAACATCTATAATTGCATCGTCTTCATCTTTCGTTATCCCTTTAATTAACATTTGGTATTCATCATAATTCATTTCTCCTAAGTTTTCACCTTCATCGCTGTGGTAATCACTATCATCATTATACTCTTTATTTGAGCTTTTATTGCCCAATTGATCTCTATTTGCAAGAACAAAATCTCCAAAGTCCTTGAATTCAGATTCTTGGATCGCTTCCCATTCTTCAGCTGCATCGTTGGATTCGTCTGATTCGTACAAATCGTCCTTCATGATATCTTCAAGTTTAGTTTCGTTCTCCATAAACATCTTAACTCTAGACATGAGGTCTTCAGCTTGTTTTGTTTCCGAATCTTCAATATCTTCATTGATTGTTAAATTATCAACAATTTGAAAATCAGCTTCAACAGGATTTAAAAGTCGGCCTTGAGATAAAAGGATTTGCTGCAACTCGTCTCTTGAGTTGTTCAATCTCTCCCCTTTCTTCAATTTCTTTTGAATACTAAAGGGTAAATGATCTAAGCCTCTTTGAAGAAGCTCTGAAGAATATTCTTCAAAGCTACTTTTATTGTCGTTTAGGTGAAGTAATTTTAGTAATGCATAGGAATGAGCCAGTACACTGAATATTCCCAGTTTTAGTTCGCTTAACTGATCCCTTTGAGATTCTTTCTGTTCTTTCTTAAGTGAATCTAACGATTGTGCAAGTATCCATGGATTATTCAGTAGTATGGGTATTATAGATTGTGGAAGTTCAAGACGGATATCAAACACTTCCTCCAACTTGAACGTTTCATAACCTTTCAAAGCCTTGCTGACTGAACCGGTCAAACCGGTATGCATTTCGAAATCATTATTAAACAATTGTACGACTGCCCTTTCTAACCTTAAATAATCTTTACTTCCATGGTCATTCACCAAAACGATGGAATTGTCATGGATCCACAGTCTATTGAATGAAGTCACTGGATTGTTCAAGTACTCTATTTCTTGTATCACCTCGTACGATATAACCAACAACGTCTCGATTTCAACTGTATTTATAAACCGAATAAAGCACGAATTGTTCTTGGTGAATTCATTAAGGAGACAAAGTAATAGTCTTTCGTCATCATAATTGTTCCCAATTGGTAACTCTCCGTATATGTATTGCCTCTCAATAGTCTTCCCTTCTTTATTGACCTGTTTCTGATTGCATAGCAGTAACTCAGGAATATAGACAGACCATGGATAATGTACCACAAATGGATCCAACCATCGATTTAAATCTTCAAAAGTTTGTCGTATATCATCACTTAATACTACAAATATCACACTAGGGATCTCATAGATATCCTGTAGCTGGTAGTTGTCCAAAGGCTCTTCATCCCACAAGAAACCTGGATCTTTCATTAGTTTTTCTTTAATTTTTTTAATCAATTTTTCATTACAATACATTAAATAAATACTCTATGTGTACTTACAACTTGGAGTCGTTGATTTTCTCGATGATGATCGAGGAGGCACCGCCTCCACCGTTACAGATACCAGCAGCTCCGATCTTTCCGTTTTCTTGGGCCAAGATCGACAACAAGGTGACGACGATTCTGGCACCAGAGCATCCCAATGGGTGACCAATGGCAACAGCACCACCGTAGACATTGACCTTATCAGGGTTCAAGTCCAAGAGCTTGGTGTTCGCGAGGCCAACGGCGGAGAAGGCTTCGTTGAGCTCGAAAAAGTCAACTTGGTCCTTAGAGATCTTAGCGTGCTTGAAAGCCTTTGGCAAAGCCAATGCAGGTGCAATTGTAAAGTCAATTGGAGCTCTGGCAGCTTCACCCCAGCCGATGATCTTGGCCAAAGGCTTGAGGCCTAATTCTCTCAACTTAGCTTCAGAGACTAAGATGACGGCGGCACCACCATCGTTCAATGGGGAAGCGTTTGGAGCGGTGACGGTACCGTTATCCTTTTGGAAAACGGTTCTGGCAGATCTGAGTCTGGCTTCGTCCAAGTTCTTGGTTTCTTCGTCAACCGAAATAACAACGTCTGGCTTACCTCTGAAACCCTTGATGGTGACTGGGGCAATTTCGTTCTTGAACTTACCGGCTTCGTGAGCGGCAGCAGCCTTCTTGTAAGAGCCAATGGCAAAGTTGTCTTGGTCATCTCTGGTCAAGCTGTGGTCCTTGGCACACTTTTCAGCAGCAACACCCATCAATTGTTGAGAGTTGACATCCAACAAACCATCCTTTTGGATTCCGTCAACCATGGTAGCATCACCAAACTTGGCACCACCTCTGGCAGCTGGAAGATAGTAAGGAGTGTTGGTCATGGACTCAGCACCACCAGCAATAACAATCTCAGAAGTACCAGTAATAATATTTTGAGCACCCAAGATAATGGCCTTCATTCCCGAGGCACAAACCTTGTTGACAGTAGTGGCAACAGTAGCCTCTGGCAAACCAGCCTTGTAAACAACCTGTCTAGCAGGGTTCTGGCCAACGTTGGCTTGCAAAGCACCACCAAAGAAAAGTTCATCGACATCCTCGGGCTTGATCTGAGGAACCTTCTCCAAAGCAGTCTTGACAGCATGGGCACCAAGGTCAGCATAAGTCAATGAAGAAAGACCTCCTTGGAAAGATCCAATGGGAGTACGCGAAGCAGCAACAATATAAACTGGAGGAACCATATTGAGTTAATGAATTTAGATAGTGTATCAAAGAAAAAATTCTAATATGGAATATTAACCCAACTTTATACCTTTCCACAAACAAAAAAATCGGTATGGTCAAATGGAGAAAAAAAAGGTGAAAACACGCCAAAAAGCTCGTTCCCTCGTATAAAGTCAAGACAAGAGAATCGGTTGATTTGATAGTTTAAAATGTTGAGATTAGTAATGATTAGGGGTCCTATGGCTTATAGAGGAGGTTTAGCTCCGATAGTGAGACGTGTTGGTAGTGGAGTTAATGCTGGATGGGGACGAGACTGGAGTTGTCGAGGCATTCATAGTACAGGGCCACTTTTGTTGTTTAAGAAACCGAGGGATGAAGTGGCGGTGCCACAGAAGGTGGTTAAGGATGGCAGTGAAGACGATGTAGCGTTTCAGAAACATCCAATTTTGAAGAGGGTACCCAAGTTTCTTCGTCCATATACGAAATCGTTTATCCATGCGCCAGTTTCACATGTGTTTTCATTCCTTATATTACATGAACTCACAGCAATCGTTCCGTTGGTTGGATTTTGGTGGGTGATCCACAAGTATCAATTACAATTACCGATTGATCTCCCAACATGGGCAATCAATAAGGGGACGAAGATCATTGATTCGTCATTGGAGAGATTCGACTTTACTTCATTCTCTATTAATGAAAAGTTCACATTTATTATGGAAGGGGCATATGCATTTGTCATAGTCAAATTCTTATTACCACTCAGAATAATAGTGAGTTTAACATTGATGCCTTGGTTTGCCAGATGGTTTGTGGTACCATTCACAAAGGTTTTCAAGAAGAAGAAGATTACTAAGGAAAAGGTACCTGAAGTCAAGGTGAAAGAGGTGAAAAAGCCGAGATTATGAAGATGAAAATATCAAAATGAAACAAAAGTGAAATCAAGCAAAGATGGAATCAAATAGAAGTATCATCTCAAGAGGTATTAGTAACGTAATCCTCGTTAACGAGTCTTTATGTATATAATGATAATGAATAAAAATATCCCGTTTGTACTATTTATATCTCTTCCTCTTAACAACTTCCATTCTATGATCTGTATTGTCATTACTACTATTCTCTCCTGACCTGTTGCTGTCCCTTCTCTACTTTCAATTTACTACTAGAACGTAATTTTTTTTTCTTAACCAATCTATATACTTCATCAATCTTATATCTGTCTTCTTATTCTTTGTCATTTGTTCACATTGTTTAAATCCACACATCTCTCATCCATCAAACATTCTTACACCTCTACTACATCTACATCAATCACCACCCTTTATCATAAACTAAGGGTGATGGGTAGAGTCCTGAATTGCAACTTTTCATTTAGAATCATATCAAGAAACCCAAGAGGTTTATTCGAGTGTTACCCTCATGTCCTCCGGGCTCATAGGAACAAAATCGTCTAGCGAGGCCAACGGTGTTTTAAGATTGAGGTCCAGCAAGTTCCATGGCTGCACCAACTGTGAGTTTAATGAAGTGTCGACCGACAACTCGCGTTCGTCAAAGTCAAACAATGCAGGTAATTCCTTCAAATCTGGCTGGTTTGAGTAGATTTGATAGTTTGCATTGTTTGAGTGCAGGGACGAGTTGGACAGCGAGTGGTGGTACTGCTGGCTGAATATCTTTCTGTAGTTTGGCAACTTGGTACTTGGGTTTCTCAATTCGTCAAAGTAAGGGTCTATAAGGGCTTCAATACATGATAATCTGTCTATTGGCGAGTACTGCAACACCTTTGCCAAGAACTGTATGCAGTCATTGGAGATCTTCTTGAAGATTTTGTGCAATGGAATGGGTTTGATTTGCGGGAACTTGTGTTCCATGTAATTTGGGTTCATGTTTTTGATTTGGTCTTTGCTGGGTGTTCCCAAGATCTTGATAATCTCCACCAACTGGTCAATGCCCGACTCACCTGGGAAAAGTGGTTGTCCGAGAATCAATTCGGCCATTACACAGCCTGCCGACCACACGTCGATTTTGGTCGTGTAGTTTGTTGCTCCGAAAATCAATTCTGGGGCACGGTAGTAGCGTGAGCAAATGTATGATACATTAGGTTCGCTAGGGTTCAAGATCTTAGCTGAGCCAAAGTCGCACAACTTCAACTCTCCTGTGTCTGGGTTGATCAATAAGTTCTGTGGTTTTATGTCACGGTGGCAGATGCCCTGTGAGTGTATGTAATTCAAAGCCCGTAACATTTGGTACGTGTACAACTTTACCTCGAGTGGCGGCATCTGCAATCTTTTCGAGACGTAGTAATGCAGGGCCTTGTAGAGTGTCTCTGGAACAAACTCCAAGATCAAGTTCAAGTAGAGCTCGTTCTTGTCATTGTTGGTGTAAAAGTAATACTTCAAGTCTGCGATGTTTCTGTGGTGGACCAACTTCATAATCTGCAACTCTCTGTTTTTAAACCGCTTGTCTTGCAACACTCTCTTCATGGCACAAATCTCGTTGGTTGGCATGATCTGCGTCTGGAATACCACTCCAAACGACCCGTGTCCAACCATCTGCGACTGTGTGTACTGGATCGTCTGAACCTCTCCAGTGTGCCCATTGTTGACATTCTCGGTCACTACCTCGACTTTGGACATGTTAGTATAGATAATATAAAATGTGTTTCGCCCTTGTGATTCTCCATTCAAATGAAAGTACTACTGTCCTCGTTGGAGTCCGTATTTGATCCAAGAGGTCTCAGATTTTGCTTCGAAAAATTGAATGACCTAAACAGCAATGAGTCCCAATCAATACTCCGCGTATTCTGTTCGGGAGTGTGTATGTGATCTCAGTCGTCTATCGATATACCACTCAGTTCGTCAATTGAGTAGCGGCTCTGATTACTCTTGCTATGAACGTTAAAAAAGTACTGTTAACAAAAGAAGATACAACCTTTCTTCCAAATATTTCCCACTTTTTTCCCTCGCCATAAACAATCAGCAACACCCAAAAAAGCCCTAAAACCTAAAAGCCAGAAAAATAATGGGCAGCAGGATTCCTTTTTGTTTTGCTGGGGTTCTCGTTAGGGTTAGGGGAAATACGATCTAGTTGCTAGGGTTCAAAGGCTTCTCCTCCTGGCTTTGTTTCCTGGCTCCTGGGTGTTGGTTGGCATGCTGAAAATCAATCGTTGACGTTGTAGTATGTGTGGGGGGAGGGGGGGTTGGACAATCAATTTGTTTTTTTCCATCCCATATGTCTCACAGCGCGCATGATGACGAAATTTTAAGCTTGGATCTTGGAGGTGAGGGTAAAGTGAGGAGTTTGGTTATTATCGGAGTGGACTTGTTCGCTACTGACAGATCAATAGTAACAATAATGAATGACCCAATCAGAGCCATGCTGAAGGGTCTCCAAGCAGGATTTTCCCCAGAATTGCATAGTTCATCCCAAGGCTTATTTCCCTATGCAGTTATAAACAGCCCCACTCACTTTAACCTCTCATTAAGCGGGGTAAAATAATTGTAGATAATAAATCAAAAAAAAAAAAAAAATGGAAAATAGAATATGGAGTACTTGTGAAATCATTTTTGAGCTGGGTAGATGGATGGATGAATGGTATCTAATAGATAATAATTAATTATCTTAATTGGAATGGGGAATCACTGGAATCACTGAATAAATCAAAAAAAAAATATACGTACTTGAAGGGACACTGTTCTTGCGACTTGCGATTTTACTTTTCAACTTATTCCTAAGGTTGACTACTAGACCACTGCCTCTTCTTTCGGAGGTCATTGAGCTTTTCGTTTGATCGTAGGACGAGCTTTTTCTTAATGGGTTCATAAATGCTGAGGATGACGATACTGTTGTCGTTGTTGTGGTCGTCGTAGATAAGTCATTGTGGGGACTCTTTTCCTTGGTTTTCTCGGGCGACGGTTTTCTTGGTTTTATTGTAGGTGGTTCCATTATCGTATCTTCAAATGGGTTTCTGAAGGAAAGCTCGTCTCCAAATGCATCTGTAGTTTCAGGTATGTGTTGATGTTGGGATTGGTGTTGATGATGTGGTTGAGGTTTAGGAAGTTGCGGTTGCTGTTGAGGTTGTGATACCTGTTGTATAGTATCGAAAATGCTTCCCTTTCTTGTATTTCTTCTCTCATAAGTATAACTTGTAGTGGTAGCATACGGATTAAACCCGTTGGTCTGATTACCGTTCGTCTGATTACCGTTCGTCTGATTACACACAACCTTCTGGCCTGCAGAAGCAGCAGCAGGCTTCTTCTTCTTAACATGCTTATTAGCCTCACTGTAAATAGGAATATCCCCAAGCATATCCTTGATCCTAGGTGTAGATACACCATTGTGAATATACTTTGGATAATACTTTATAACATCATACTTTGCCTCGAGCTCCTCGTAGTTGATATGCTTGGAGGCCTTCCAGGAATCCTCATCAAACTCGTTTGCGTCTGCTAATCCGATCATAATGCACAGTGGGTCAAGTTACCAATAAGTTTACTCTAATGGTTTTTTTTATAATATTTTGAATCACTTTGTCTGAGCTTAAGTATTTGCTACTGAGCCTATGCCTGTTAGAATGTAGGGCCCTAACACATGCCAAATCGAGTAGTATCTCCAATTTCAGCAGTTGCGCTTTTTGTGCTTTTGGGTCCCCAACGACTCAACGACCAACTCCGATTTCATTTTGATACTGGACCGTGCTTGAAATCGCCTTGTGCCCTGAAGATGTGTCGTGTCTGTTTACAACCTATTGAGGACAATAAGCTGTAACCATCACCAGCCTCTTGTCCCATCTATTGTGGGGTTCGGGACTGCCGACAAGGAACCAATTAAAGAAAAGCTAAAATCCCACATTGTGTAGGTTTTCACTGGAGTAAGATAAAACAGCCCCATCTGCGTCGTTTGGTTACTGCTTGACAGGGGTGGGCTTGTTTTTGTGCGTGGGCTCGACAGCACAAAACACAGGCTATTGTTGAGAGAAGTATATTAACAATAGGCGTGAACTAACTTCTGTGACTTTTACATTCTGAATAATACTAGTACCCCACTTGGTCTCCTCGATGTTACGAACCATGAGGAGGGTGTGATTGTCAAAGTTCTTGAGCATATGTTAAACTTAGGCTAGAGTTGCACAGGATCCAGGAACGAGAATTCGTTGTTGCTGGTTATTTGTAAGATTGATGCCATGCCAAGCACCAGGGCTTTGCTATTTGTCATGACATTTGTTATGACATTCGTCATTGCTATTGTAAGGTGGAGAGGTAGAGTAACCAGTTGACTTTTGATGGAAAGAAGTGGATTCAATGCACGGAACACAGCAATGGAACATCGATTGTTCATATGTTTTCATCGTCCGTGCGTTCTTCTGATTAACCGTTTTCCCACTTCTTCCGTGTCTTGTGAGTGTTCTACTGGTATTTTATTAAGATACTCTCAACAAAATCACAAGGGTTCCATGTCATAAATATGTAGGTTGTTCCTCACTGTATTCACTTTCTGGTTTACTCTAATCTCTCTTTATTCTAAGCTGTCCCATTATCTAATGTCTCAATCTTCATATGAATCTCATTCCTCCATTCTACAACTTTACAATAATCACTTTGTTTTGTCATTGAATTTCTTATCTATATCCTTGTATACTTTATTCTATAACTGCTTGCATGACTGTCATGCCTGTTTTGTTTTATCAAACTCGTTACTCTCATTATATCTGTCACTATTGAAATCATCCTATTCGTCAATCAATCATTTCTTTAAATTCTTCACCAGACTCACGCCAATTCACTTCACTTCGTGAAGTGATTTGAGCTCTTCTAATAATTGCCCAGAACTAATTCTCTCCTTCGTCTCATACACCAAGAGCCTCCCCATCAACCTCCTCAATCTCGAATTCTCACAATTAGGAAATATCTCCTCATCGCTCTTCCCCTTCTTCTCGACAAACTCAAAAGTCTTAAAGTAGTACTTGTCATTATTCATTTCTGGCCAGAACATCTCCGTGTTCGTTCCTCGCAGCTCCACGTACGGAGCTCCCAAAACGTTGAAAACACTGTTGATTAAAAACAAATCATTCACGACACATTCATCTCCATCTTCATCTTCAATGATCGATTTGAACTTACTAGAGTATACATAGGTCATCATGACTCCCAACGACCACATATCAAGTTCAAACCCATAGTCGGTCTTTCCAAAACACAAATCAATCGGCTTGTATATACCACTACACACGTCCGTGTATTTTTCGTGTGGTGGTTCACCTCTTATTTGCTTCTCATCTTCAAAATCATAACTGATCCCAAAATCAACTAATATTGGCTCTGCTAAACTCTCACCTTTGAAAAGGATATTGCTGGGTTTAATGTCCCTGTGAATCACTCCCTTGGAGTGAATGAACAGGAGTGCTTCAGTCAACTTGCTTAGCATTGGAATCACCTCCACATCCGTCACCTTATTATGCAAAACAACTGTCGGTGGGTTCATTGGGTTCTCCATATCTTGCCTTACCCGACTCTTACTAAACTTTGACTCTAACAATCGATTCAAAGTGTACGCGTATAATGGCATAACCATCACAATGTCATCATCAACCTTATATTCATTCAATAAAGGTACAATTCCACTATGCTCTAATCGCTTAAGAAGTTCTATTTCCCGATGGATATCATGCGGTTTCCTCTGCATGTCTATATCAACAACCTTCAAACATACTGCACTCGCTCCTTCCCTCGCAGAATAAACATCAGAACATAACCCTCCAAAGATCCTCTTCCTATCAACATACTGATCTCCTTGTCTTGTCATTATCACCAAGTCTAATTTAAAATTTACAATCTACATTTTTTTTTTTGCAGCTATTTCAATTTGATTTGCTCTACTTAATGGTGGAGAGCAGGGGAGAGTAGGGCTACTTCTGTCTCTTTCTGTCTGTTCCGTTGACGCCGCTGTTGTGGCTCGTATTGTTTTTATCATCGTAAACACCATGCCGCCTCTTGTAGTTACTTTGTGCGTTATGGTTTGAGTTGATGTCGTTGTCGTCGCTGAAAATACGTCTCTTTGGGTACTTGAATGACATCCCATCAAATGCGTTTTCTTGTACTTTAGGTAATTCCAAGAAGTACGGGTGTACTAGTGCACCCTCAGCCGTTAGCCTTACTGATGGGTCGTATTCGAGGAGTCCCTTCAAAAGTGCTAGACATTGTTTGTTTGCTCCTCCAACTACCTTGTACCAGTTCAGGAGGTTGGGGGCGTAGTTGCCGGTGATTTGTTGTTGGAATGATAAGAACTCTGGATACTTGTTTAAAGTCGGCCAGATCTTGAGTGTTGGTGATCCTAGGATCTCCACAATCTTTTGGAACTGGTTCTTTTGGAATGGGACCGACTTTTTATTGTTGGCATCAATCTTGGCTTCCTCTCCTTTGAATATCGGCCGGAGTGAAAGTAATTCTGCTAAGATACAGCCTACGGCCCACAAGTCTATTGCTGTGTTGTAGTGTCTGGCTCCAAGAAGTAGTTCAGGAGCACGATACCAGATCGTAACAACAACCTTGTCTCCAGTGTACAAACTTTGCAAGGGGTTGTTGAACTTCCGTGCCAATCCCAAGTCACCAATCTTGACCACTCCTTGGCTAGTGACCATAATGTTGGCAGGCTTTAAATCTCTATGGAAGATCCAATTTTGATGCAAAAACGATACACCATTTAACACTTGCCAGATTAATGATTTCACTATAGATTGTTGGATGGGTTTGATTTCTGGATGCAGATGGAAATGGATAATCTGAAGTAAATCGTGTTCGCAAAACTCAAACACCATGTAGATGGATTTATTCTCCAAAATGATGTCTACCAATTTGGTAATGTTTTTGTTGTTCAATTCTCTGCACAAGGACATTTCTCTGATGGCACTTTGCGATATCCCGGTGTAGTGTATCACTTCATTACCGCTGATGTCATGGTTGTGGTGTGATTTATTGCTCAGATGGTTATCACTTTTGAACTTTTTAATTGCAAACAATTGTACGTTTTCTTCTTTAACTTCTGTTTCTGGTTTATTCGAGACGTTGCTCAGGTTAGCAAACCCGCTTGTTTGAGTATCGATTCCGCTGAGTATTCCAATGTTCGTTTCCTCCTTTTCCCCCATAAAGTCGATGGTTTTCCTGTCTTTGGCTTGGTCCTTTTTGAGCTTGGCCTTGTACACTTTTCCATATGTTCCGGCTGCTATGTATCCTATAATCTGGTATGTAGATAATACCGATTCTCTAGTCAAGTCTCTTCTGTGTTTGTATGGTCCTAGGGTGAGTATTGAGTTCAGTGCCATTAAGGACGGTTGAGGTACCATTGGTATTTGTGCACCAATAACTTGCAGCAGCAGCTGTTGCTGGTGCTGTTGCAGTTGCAGCAATTGTTGAATTTGATTCTGTTGTTGCTGTTGCTGTAAATGCAGTGAGGATTGATGCTGTGGTAACTGTGAGTTTGAATTCGAGGTAGTTGCTGAAGTTTGTACATTTCCTCCAATGCCATTTCTACCGGAAATGCCTAATTGGTTGGAGCTTCCCTGAGGTTGCTGAGAAGCACCTGAAGCCCTCAGTCTCGCCATATTATTATTCAGTGGGAGATTGTTCATGGATAACCCATTCATGCTGATGCCTGTCGATCCACCTATATTCAGTCCGTTCATGTTGATACCTCCATGTACGTCGATATTCCCAGTGTTGGACTTTTGTCGATTTCTTCGAGCGTTGGTATTATGCATGATCCTGTCCCACTCTTCCAACGCAGAGGAAAATCGAGAAGTAATGATGGTGGTGTGTTGATATCCTCGTTGTTATCTAGTTGTAAGATGAATGAGGTTGGTGGTACGCAATGAAATTTTTATAGTATATCCAACCCAGACAATCAGTTTGGCATTATCTTACAAAAGTTTGATATCGTCAAAAGTGCACACCCGTTCGATAATGCTAATGATGCGTTGATGACTGCTGCTACTTCTCTAGTCGTTGCACCGATGAAATGTATTTGTCTATACCGCTTTGTGGTAGAGATTTTTTGCTGAGTATGTGAATCACGAAAATACGAGCGAGTTAGAAGGTGGCCAGAGAGCGGAAGTTTGAGCCGGTATCCTAACGAGATGACGTAGCTAAGTGTATAATTAGAGTAGAGAGAAGCAGGAGCATGATTATGAGTAGGTTTGGTTTACATGATACATTGTGTGCATAGCAAGTATATAATATAGTATAGAGCATAGATGAATGAAGCAATTAAAGTTTACGAAGTCCGGATGATGATATTGGGGGTTTACACGGTATCCTTTTTAGACTTCAGTACCGTATTAGATTAGATATAACCAACGAATGAGGTTAAGCCTCCGATGATTAAATGGTGAGATTGATTGCGAAAAAAAAGACGGGTGCATTGAAGGTGGATAGTGATTGGTCAGTGGTGTGTAAATAGAGTTGAGTGGGAGTCATCATTTGGTGATGAGTAAGGATATTCTAATATATTATTGTTTTTGAGTGTTCGTTAGCTGTCTTTCTTTAGTGTGTTCATTTGTGTATTTACTTTTGTTTATTACATTGATACATTCTCTGCTAAGTTACATTCATTCATTATTGTATTCTAATCTAGATGTCCATTCTTGTGATGTTTTTATATATTGCTAAATGATAAACCATCCAAGTCACTTAATGTTGATTTCATGTCAGAGTCATCACGTTTCATTACCGTCACATCTATTTCCTCTGGTTGTTCATTCTTCTTGTCCTCCACTTCTATTACGTCATGGCCAAATGTATAACTTGGATCCCAGTTGATCAAGTTATTTGCCATTTCATGTTCATTCTTTAATGCTAGAGAAATACTCTTTTGTTGATCGATAATCTCTTTTTGGATCTTCTCTCGTAAAGTATTTATGGTCTGATTCTCCAAGTCCTCATTGTATACTTCGCCAAATCTATTGAGAAAGTAAAAGGTACCAGATATATGATGGTCAATGACAACTAATCCCTTTCCAATAAGTTTATCAATCTCTTCAACACAAATATTCACAGACCATTTCAATTGGTTAGATATTTCAGAAATTGTATTACCTTTGAACAGTTTAAATTCATTGTGTACCAACTCATTAGTGATCCCCAACATCTCATTCTTCAACTTTTGGTATTTAAAATCTTCTTCTTGGTCACCCAAGAATGTGGTGATGAATTGTTCATAGCTATTTGCATTGGTCTTCTTCAAGGTGAGTACACTCATTTCTGATTTCTCGTAGTAATTGAGCTCAACAGGTAAGCTAAGTGAGTCAAACATGTCTACTGATTTCTTGAAGTCTACAGGACTAACCAAGTCTGTTCCAAATCCCAGTGTCATGATCAAGTATCGATTGTAGTGAGCATATGCATCTTGACATGTAATGATTGATGATGGCTTTGTAAGCTCGTTATTCACAAGAAACTCACTAATGTGTCGTGCCAATTCCTGGTGATACAAGTTGGAACTTTTCTTGATATTCAATGCTGGTATAACTGAGGTAGAATATTTCGGTTGGTGGTTAGAAGTTTTGATTAACCGACTAAACGATCCAGAGAGTTTGATCAAATCTTGGAACTTGAACATGAGTTGTTCAATATCGTTTAAGGATGATGATAATACGACTTCGTTTCGCTTACGTTGTTGTTCACCTAATCTTTCCAATGCATAGATACCTCCACCACTAGCAGTAGGTTTTGGTTTCGGGGAGTCGAAAGTATCATGGACGTTTAATTGAACACCATCTTTATTGACGGCACCTTTACGTTCCAATTTCTCCCAGTTTATATCATGCAATGCTTCATTCAATTGTTCTTTGAATTTAGCTTCTCCACCTTTTCTGAAACTCAATTTGATGTACGGGAGATTGTTTGTGTATACTTCTTCGCTTTCCAATTTGATTCCTAGTTTGTTTGAAGAAACACTCAGTGCTGGAGATGGAGTTCTCTTAAGTTGTAGCTTATCTTGGAGCAGTTTTGGGATTGTTGATTTAAGTTCAGTTCCACACAATTCACAGTATTTCATCGATGGATGATTTATAAATGTACATTTAGGACATTGGTCATCTCTATGGATCGGAGCAGCTGCTTCTGTGCTTTTGTCTCCCTTTTCAATAGTACTCTTGACTAAGTCTCTTGTAGTAGGTATACCACAAGAAACGCACTTGGGTAGTTCATCTTTAGCAATATTGAAATCCAGCTTGATCTGGTTATTATATGAACAAATACGACATACCCAAGTAATCAATTTCACAGCAACTGAGTTTTCACTCGAACTACTTTCTTCGCCTCCTTCACCAACCTCTCCAAAAGTTGACTTGAGAAATACTTTAATCTTTGGAGAGGATCTCAAAAACCCTTCAACCAATTCACAAGAAACAACATTATTCAAATCAAGAGCAAGTGACTTGTTATTATCTGAATTATCAAAATAAATGATACGTCTATTGGTTAGATAGACCCTTCCATGTTGTCGATTCAACATCTTAGATTTCCCCTGATACAACCCAACATTATCACTAATATGTAAGTTGTGCTCAGTATCACTAAGTATAGGTCGATTACTTCGGTTGATCAACAACGGCTCCCAAACATTGAGGAACGTACTGGTCATATAGTTGGTTACCTATTCATATCGAAATCAAATATATCATGTGACTTGTACATGATTATCTTTGATTAATAATAAATTACGTAACAATATCATAAGAAACACAAAATAAATAAAATATTACATAATCAAATCAATTAAATTTACTCGAGTTCAATCTGAATGTACCAACCAGCCCTAATAAGGTCTCCTCATAACCTTGATAATAGTCGAGAAAACCCAATTTAAAGTATCAAACAAGGTTCTACTATTTAGTCTAAAGTTGTCTACGTTACGTCTTCGTTTACTCTTCCCTCAATTTCATTATGTATTTATAACTTTTGATCATCTCATCACTTGATGATCTTTAGATCCAATCATTATTCCTTTTACTTTTTGCTTATTGGTGTTAAATTTTTAATATAATTCTTGCCACCACCTAATCGGAAAACTTTAGTGTCAGCCTCTCCTCCAAACCTCTCACACATCGCACTTCAAACTTCTAATCCCACATCACCCACACATTCCAACCACGCAAAAGATTTGACTTTTTCTTACCAACGCAAATCCCCAGCTTAGTTTTCTTTTTGTACATGTATTTTTTTTAAGACAAGCGGTTGTTTGAAGTCGAAGTTTAAATCATCGGGACCTAATTGATTTTATTAATATACTTCGAGGTTAATTTCTATTAAGATCATTGAGAAGAGGTGAGGCTTAATCAATTCATCATATTCTGAGTGTTCTTGATATTATATTTATATATATATATTTTTTTTTGATTTTGCTTCTTTTCCCCCTGACGACAAGAACCGATTCGATATGACGTTTTTATTCAAGAGGAACCCCAAGACACCACAAGAACTTATTAAGGCACTTAATGAGCAAGTGATTAAGTTGGACACTAGTTCCGATAAGAAGTACCAAGACGAATGCTCGCGTTTCTTAAAGCAAGCTAAAGTGATTTTACATGGAGACGATGAAACAGAACCACAGCCCGACCAGATCGCAATGTTGGCGCAGGAAATATACCTGACGGATTGCTTGTACAATTTGATCTACAATTTACGTAAGTTGGACTTTGACTCGAGGAAGGACGTGTTGATACTCTTTCTGACCCTTTTGCGACGACAAATTGGGAGCAAGTCTCCCACCGTCGATTACTTGACACAGTCCAAGCCCGAGATCCTAGTGATGCTCATTAGAGGGCCTGAAACAGCAGAAACAGGCTTGGTTTGCGGCCAAATACTACGGGACTGTATCAAATACGAAAGCATCAACAAGTACGTGATCAACCATCAAATGTTCTGGAACTTTTTCAAATACGTCCAGATCCCCATCTTTGAAATCGCCACTGATGCATTCACAACACTACATGACTTGTTGACCACACACAAGAAGTTGGCTTCGGAGTTTTTAGCAAACAACTATGAAAACTGCACTAGTCACATCAACCTGTTGATCCAATCAAACAACTACGTAACCAAAAGACAAAGCGTCCGCTTGCTCTCGGACTTGGTCCTCCAAAGACAAAACCAAACCTTCTTAAACAAATACTTTGACGACACCATGAACTTGAAACTCATAATGATTCTTTTAAGCGACAAGCTGAAAAACTTGCAGATTGAAGGCTTCCATATCTTCAAGTTCTTTGTAGCCAAACCCAAAAAATCACAAAAGGTGTTGGATATCTTGATCAAAAATAAGAAGAACTTTATTGACTTCTTCGATACCTTTGATCTCCAGCATTTTAACGATCCGAATGTCATTGATGAGAGAGATTACATTTTGGGTGAAATCCAAAAGTTACCAGAGATTGAACGGATCAGCTAGAATGAAAAGATTAACTAAAACCGTTATTACCCTGCATATCTAAAACAAAACAGCATTACAAAAAGTATATACGTGTGTGTATTAAACACAAGAAAACGTTTTACTACTCTATATGACGATATTATTGTCTGATGTAAAAACCACTTGTGTCTACGTGGCGACCTTAAAAAAAGGCTAGCTTATTTGGCAACTCTAGACCAGTCCTTGTAGATTTCTTCACCGTATTGAATGTTCTTAATCCATTCTGCGATCTGCTTGGTGAGTTCACCAGAGTTTCCAGCAGCCAATGGGATTTGGATGTCCTTACCCTTCCAGCCAATACTCTTAATTGGTGAGACGACAGCAGCAGTACCAGCTCCGAAGGCCTCAACCAATTCACCCTTTTCTGCTCTTTCCTTGACTTCGGAAATAGTGAACTTACGTTCAACAACAGTCCATTCGTCAGCAGGCAAACGCTCCTTGGCTAATTCCAAGATAGAGTCTCTAGTGACACCTTCCAAGATAGTTCCATCCAATGGGGCAGTGGCTAACTCCTTCTTGTTACCATTCTGGAATACAAAGAAAGCGTTCATGGTTCCAACCTCGGTGATGAAACCTTCTTCACCGAAAAGCCACAAGTTCTGTTGGTATCCACGCGAAGCAGCTTCCAATTGTGGCTTGATGCATGGGGCGTAGTTGGCTCCCAACTTCTTGTTACCAACACCACCTGGCCATGCTCTTACGGCGTAGTCGGTGGCTTCCAATGACACTGGCTTGAAACCAGTGGCATAGTAAGGACCAACAGGCGAGGCAATAACGTACAATAAAGCCTTGTCTGGGGTACCAACACCCAATCCTTCAGAAGTTCCAATCATGGTAGGTCTCAAGTACAAGGAGTATCCGGCACCTTCTGGAACAAAGCTTTCATCTAAGATCAAGAACTTGTCAATAATCTTCATTAATTCTTCACCATCGAATGTAGGTAAGGCGATTCTATCAGCTGAAGAGTTCATTCTAATCATATTTCTGTCACCTCTGAAGGTTCTAATTTCGTTATTACTGTCACGGTATGCCTTCATACCTTCAAATAACTCAAACCCATAGTGGAAAACACAAGTAGATGGGTCAAGAGACAAGTTATGGTATGGAGAAATCTTTGGAGCTCCCCATCCGTTTGTAGCATCCCATTCAATCTCAATCATATGATCAGTAAAGGTCTGGCCAAACACTAATTCTTCCTTCTTAAGTTTAGTCTTTGGTGACTCAGTCTTACTGATAACCAACCTACTAGAATCTAAAGGAGCAAGCTGAGACTGAAATCTAGCTGCCTGCAAGTAAAAAGGCTTGGGCAACCTCAACGATCTAGCTGACGATGTCAATATTCTTCTGAACGCCATGGTGTTAGGATGAAGTGGTGGTTCATAATTTAAAGGTTGTCGGTATAATTTTGCGAGCGGAATCGGTGCGATTAGTCACGAGACACCACTATGATTCATCGAAGATGAGGCAACATGAAGCTTAAAAGAGGGTGGATAAGAAGTGATGAGTCTGCAGGAGAGTATATGTATGTTAATCTTATGGTGTTAATTAAGTAGTTGTACCGTTTAAGTGTCATCTAAGAATTTTAATGGATAATTTACTATACATATTAACGCTATCATTGATTCTTTTCAAGTAGAAGAAGATGTACAAGTAGAAAGCACATGTACAAGTGGATGCAGAAGTAAAGGTAGAAGCTGCATGGACTAATATTCTGTAGCGTATTATAATGAATGCTATTATAACTAAAAATTCACATTGTTCCGTATATTGTCTTATGATAAGTTACACTCTAAAGGTACATAACAATATCTCTATAATAATTGGACACTCTAAAGGTACATAACAATATCTCTATAATAATTGGACACTCTATTACCAATCTCTCATGTATATATTTACAATATCCCAATTATCCCGACCAAACAACTAGATTCTCTATCACTTTCCCCTCCAATACTATTCTTCCATCATTCTGAATATCCAATATTGGTGGATCGCCTGCGTTTCCACCAGGTACTGGTTGGAATGGTAAGGTCCAAATAATTGCACCTTTCTTCACATGTACCCCGTTGATTTTTGTTACTCGGAGTACTGTGTTCTTGGTCTTTTTGCTTTTCCTTGCTGATACAGCATTTGTAGTATAATATGTATTATCTCTCACCAGTTTAATGTACTCTTTGGTGATTATAACATTGGTTGCGTCAATCTTTCCTGGCTTCAATTCTTCAAACAGCACTCTCAATGACATGATTTCAGGTAACCAAAGATCATCTTGAAACACAAATTGATCTTCAGTGCTGTTAAAGTTCTTGTCTTTGTACACAAGTTTCGAGATCTCAACTTTATTGCTCTCCTTCATCTCGCCAATGAATACTTCGTACTTGTGAGTTGTCGATTCACGAGGTGATTGCAAGTATAATCTTCCCTCTGTGGGTAAGAACATTGAGAAATGATCATAAAATGACTTGGTCAACTCTATGGAACTGCCATCCAATGATGATTTACTCAAGTACCTTGGTTTAACCAAGGTTGATTCAAAGATATTATCTGCTGAAAACAAATGATCCCACTTGTAGTATCCTGATGATGAGAAGTCTTTGCTAGTATCAAAAGGACTTAACTCACAAGTATCGAACCGTTCAACAAACGGGTCTTGCTTTCTAACATGCGAAAACGCTTCGCTGTCAGGTAAACCAATATCTGATGCTAAAGGTAAGGTTATGTTTCTAAAGTAACTTAATGAATTCTCATTAACCTTTAATACTTTAGTAGCATCATTCTTTCTAATCATCGACCATAAATTACTGAAGAATGGTTTCTCAAAATGCGAAATCTCTTCCGATTTAAAACTCTTTCTATGCAACGGGTTCATTTTCTTAGAAAGCCACAAGGGATGAGCTTCTGTTGAAAAGATCCAATTCTTATTAGACATCAATGGCGAATGCAAAAATAGTTCATCTCGAGTGTCAAACAATAAGTAAAGGTACTTTAATGTCTCACCCAACACAAACGATTCCATTCTGTTCTGTAGTTCACCAGTTCTAACATCTTGTAATCCATGAAATCCACATTTGGCCTTGTACTTTGTCTTTAACAAATCCAAAACCCTCACTCCTATTTGCAAGTACATGGGATCCCGAGTAGCTCTGTATAAGTAATACGTTGACTCTATGAATTCTGGCCTTAATGGATACCATTCGAGTGCTATGGCATCTTCTACTCTATTTACAGCCTTCTTCTTTTTACTTTTAAAGGTTGTATCTTTCTTGTAGTACCATCTTTCAGGAATCAGGTCAAACTTGTCCCATAGTTTCAAATAGACCCAATGCGTTTTAATGGCATCTGTTACTTGACCAGTAAGTACTTGAAGTCCTGGCCAAAAGGCACTCAACAGGTCGATCCAGTCACTGAAAATCACTCCGTCATAAACTCCTATGTTTGGAAAGTACAAAAATCCATCAAAGTCTCCTCCACCTTGAGCCAGATGTTGTAGGAGTGCTTTGTATGAGGACTTAAATACTGACCACATGTATTCATCATCAAATACGATAGATGCTTTCGCTGCGTACTCATAAAAAGAGTCGACAGATGCTCCAATCCCTGTAATTGAATCTTTCCATAGATTATTGATAGGATCAATAGTCATTGGAAGAAAATTAAGAGACAGCTTTGCACTCCAGAATGTCCAGAAAGTCAATTGAGTGTAATGCTCAAACTGAGGGTCTCCAGTCAATCGTGACAACAAGGTGAACTCTAATACTGGGGTGATTGCACCCGCAGTACAAGCATCATCCTGTAAGAATTTAGGAACAGCTTCAACACCATTCCTTAAATTGACTCTAGGCATTGGTACGTTCGTAGCTGTTTGGTAAGATGGTATAAGACGTAAACCAAGATCATAGGCTAAATTAAGCAAAAACCCATCGTACTCGTCAGCAAACTTCTTGAACTCTTTAAATTTCTCTGGTACATATCCCAGGTTAGTGACATCTGTCAAGAGCAAATGCGCAGAAAGTAACCCTCCCAAGGATCGAATGCTCAGTTCAAAAACTTGAACAATAGTGTCCTGATCAAAGAGTGTTTCATTGGCTTGCTTCAAATATGTGAATGCTGTCTTCAATTGATCCCACTCCTCCATGATTATTAATGTATCCAAGTTGTCAAGCAATGTCTGTGATGTGTTACCCATAGCATCATTACGAACAGTATTCCTTATGTTCTTAAAGTCTGGTCCATACGGTTCACATGTTATTGGTCTCACTTCATCAAATGGAAACCCAAACTCCATATATGAGTCCCATCCATGATTAAATAGTAGCTTGGTTTCCTTCTGTAAATACAGTATATGATCAGGAGTAAACGAAGAATTGAAGCTTTGTGCAAAGGCACTTGTCACTAACAATACAGTTAGTAGTATGCCACGCACACAGCTTATGAAAGGCATCTAGATCCTTCTTAACGAATATGGTTTTTTTAACTTTTTATATTTTTCGTTATCAATAAAGTTTTCAAGATTGATCTGAGAAGACCAAGAGGTTAAACTCATTACGAGAGTGATAAGTTATTCCAATTGCTCTATTACTGAACTACACACCTCTTTTATAATTCTATTTCTTAATTAAAGTCTTCTCTATATTGTTTTTCATTATATTCTCCATCTTATTCTTCATACTTTTCAGATTTAATCTTCATACTCTTACCACCACTCTCACCATCACCACTTTTACACATAATAAACAACAAGTTCAATTACTTAAATATTCTATTAATTTGAGAGACGATTTTGCTTGAACCAAACCACAAGGTGACAAAGACAAAAAACAAGTTAATCACTATGATTAACATACCACTCAACATGAATCTGGGTGCAAAGATTTTCCATACCATTAAATGTCTTCTAAAGTGTGCTGCAAAGATCAAGCTTGACAATCCTGTGAACAAGTAGTATGTTAAGAAGGTTGTCATGTCTGTTACTATTTGTGCCAACACGGTTATTGGTTTGCTGGATGGGGTGATTTTCCACATGGTGATTAATGGTAATGATAAGCCCACAATCAAGAAGGATCCGAATGTGTTGAGAGCAATGTTGATGTGTGTGAATGGGAATACAATCAGTTCTGTAGTCATAAATCCAATCTCCCACATGATTGACGGTATGGTAGCTTGATGTCCAGTACTGAAGAAGTGCTGGAATGCCAATAAGCCAAACATTACTGGTGCGATCAAGTTCTTTCTAATGTCGAGCAAGTCAAATAACTCTAATAATGACAAGATCTTAACAATCAACATGTTGAGTGAGATGGCTCCCATTGGCTTATTGACAAGGAGAATAGCAACTGTGAAGTTGAGCACAAGTAAGAAGTACAGCGAGCCGTATGCATTATCACAGCCTAAAATAGTGGCTGTTCTCTTTGGTTCTCCATCATCATCAGTACTATCTGACGCATTCTCTCCTTCTACAATGTTCAACTTCAAACATAAAGGTCCCCTTGACCAACAATAGTTTCCAAACACCAAGGAGAAAACCAACACAATTCTAGCTATTGCGAGTTTAATTGATTTGATTATAGGTCCTCCAAGTACAAAGCCAGTGGTTGCAAAATATTCGCTATTTTGAATGTATTCAAGTGTCCAGTAACAAGCATTCAGGAAAAGTAAAAACTTTAATCCCTTACCTATCCAGAGTGGTGCTGCAGAGTGGTAAGAGTCCGATAACTTGTAGAATGCCTTGATAGTTGCAGGAAGCGCAAAAGTACATCCATGCAACACGGCAATTGACCAGCCACTTGTAGCGAACGTTGGTGTACAGTATGGACGTTGTTCTTCACGACACAATTGAATCATAGAGGTGAGTCTTGCCAATAATGTGAAAGTCACGGCATGCAGAACACCCAAGATCTTCTGTTCTCTAGTAATCTTGCTACTCACCAAACATCCATAGATACAACAGAAGCCAAAAGTAACAATGAAAAACAGCACCATCTTATCTTCCCAAACCACATAAGAGTTAGATGCAAAGATCAAGCAATGGAACGTCACAAACACAAGTGCAAGGAACGACCAACTGTTGAAGTTGTATACGAAGAAATCGTGGATCTGATGCACCAACCAATTGAGACTAAACCTGTCCATTATTGGAGCCCAGAATCCAACGATTATCCCGACAGCTGATCCAATTAATAAACACTTCTTCAAGTTGAAGTCTGTTGGCTTCAAGACTATATAGATGGAGAAGCTTAGCACAATTCCCAATAAAAGCATTGGTGTGACAGAGTTGATAAACTCAAAAGACATGGTCAGTACTCTAATCGATGGAATAGATCTAGCGTATGTCAAAATAAATGTGAGTGCAAAGAACAAAATGGTGATCCCTACAATGATCATCTTCATATCGAAACGGGCCCATAAGTACTTGAACTCTTCTAAAGATTCTAATTGATATGCTTTGGAGTTGGCGATAAATTCGCTTGGTGAGACTTTCTTCGAGTACAGTTCAACCAATTGGGTATACTTTTCGTTGATTTCCGGTGATAAGTTTGGAATATGGTTACGGAACTGTTGTAATTGGTGAAGTGTTTTGAAGTTAGCCAAGCTCAACTCTTGTTCCGTTGTGAATGCTTCGTCTATTGGCATTCCCAAGTTGTTGTATGGAATGGGTACACCAAGTAAAAGAGAAATTGTCGGTACCAAGTCAATCTGGTTTACTCTTCTATAGTTTTTACCTGCTTCTGTGGTGTTATACACCAGAGGGTCTTTGTTTTTATTGAAGATCTTCTTTTTGTTCTTGGAGTAGAGGAACAAGGTACTTTCTAGTTCGTCAGGTGCGTCACCTCCGTGGTTACCAGTGGAGTCCATTCCGTGGTCTCCTATTACTACCAATACGGTCTGGTCATCCATTTTGGCGATTACATCTTCAATCACCTTGTTCATTTGGTTTAATTTCTCCTTCATGGTGTAGTGTTTGGGCCCGTATCTGTGACCAACATGGTCGACTCCAAGGAAGTGACCAACCAAGAGATCCCATTGGCTTGAGTTGGTGTGATGGAGTAATGGGAAAAGGTGTTCAATTACTCCATTATCTACGGTGTGTAAGTCCCACACATTCAACGAATCGTACGGGAAGTTGAGTTCCGGGTTGATGTATTCGGTGAACATGGCGGTCCATGTGTCGTCGCCCATGAATGCGATCGATTTGTTGTTCTTGTGCAACTGTAAGAGCCAGTTGTCTTCGTCGATGGCATCCCCGTCAAAATTTGATCCTGCGTCTATAAATGTGGGGAGGGATCCTGTTGTCAAGCCTTTTAATCTTTGTAAGGTTGTTGTAGGTGGGTCTGCCATGAATTTCAATAATACGGCGTTGTCGCTCTTTTGAGACAAGTCGTATAAGATTGGGAAGTTGTTATGGTAATGTTCTTGGGAGTCTGGGACCGGCACTGTAAAGTCGAATCTGAGAGCGTCGATCACCAAGAAGATGGCCTTGTCGAATTTGGCAGGGGTCAAGCATGTATCAAGTATCCTGTCATCCGAACATTCGGCAATATTTGGTAATACTTGTCTTGATAACAAGAAACCCAGGGTAAAGAAGCCTATACCAATAAACTGTAATATGGCGAGGAATACCATGACTATGATGTACCCTACGATAGTGTATCGCAACTTCTGATGTCTTATTTTCAGTCTAGTTTCCTGCTGTACCTGCTGCTGTTTGAATATTCGATTTCTTGCAGGGTTGTTGCCAAAGGGAGCATCCGTCGAGGAATCCAGACCATCATCATCAAAATAAGTCGATCCAGGACCATCATAAGGAGTAGAATTAATATCAGGCTGCCCTAAACCCAGACCATCCTCCACCGGAGTAAAAGTCTCGGAAGATTGATCCATTTGTTATCTTTCAACACCGTTACAAGCAAAAGCAAAATACAAAAAAAGGCTAATGCCCCGAAAGATTGAGTAGTAGATTTCACAAACACAACCACAACCTAGACGTTTAGCGCGTGTACGGAGAGCCTGTTTGCCTTGGGAATGTGTGAATGAGTGGTGTTTCTTTCGAAAACTTTTGTCTTGAAACGTTTCCTCGCGTTTTCTGGGATCCACGGAGGTGAAGAGGAATAAGAGAGAGGCTGAGAAAAGGATGATTTGGGTGCATAGATGAGGATGAGAGTTGGGTGTGAGGGTATGTTGATAAGGGTTAAATTTCACAAGACTATACTTGCTTGATTTCATGTGGGAACGTGGATGATTACATGGGTTTAATGTGTGTGTGTACGTGTGTGTGTGTGTGTGTGTGTGTGTGTGTGTTATCAACACAATCAAATTGCATTGCAATTTATATTACTAGTAAACATTGTATACGATGAGAATAAGAACAAGTACAGGAATAGGTACAGGAACGAGAATAAGAATGGGCCATGAGAATGAGAACATGTACAAGAACATGGACAAGTGGCTGAAAATCACGAGGGGAGAGCAGGCAGATGAGAACAATAACAAAGTGGCTGAAGATACACGAACGATTTGAATACGCAGAGAGTGATTGGTTTACGAGGCAGATCACAATGGAATTATATTATTTGTAACTGTGTTTAATGTGAGGATTATAAGAGGTTGAGATTTTGGTTTACTTTTATTTAGTATTGTAGAGTTATGTTAGAGTGATGGAGTGATAAGTGATGGTAGGTTATTGACAGAGTGGTTTGTGTGTGCGTGTGTGTGTGTGTACGTATGTATGTGTTTATATGTGAGTGTGCATACGTGTGCATGAGAGTGTGTGTGTTTCATGTGGACAATTCTCTTGTTAATTTAACCTTCTGATTGGGGTGTACATTATATCTTATTGAAAGGGAGATTTTAAGAGAGATTATTAGACGAGTACTATTGAGCCAATACCTTATTACATGAACTGTTGAATGAGAAGTGGAAGGTACGAATTGACTAGATTTATAAATAACTTGAACTGATTGATAATCATTATATTGATCTTCTTTAATTATGAAATCATGTTGACGTAAAACGTCAAATATGATGTCAAGATAAATGTCAAAATGAAAGATATTTCATTTCAATATTTATAAACTTGATGTTGTTATGAGTGAGAAGAATTCAGATCCTTTAATATATACCTCTCATCTACGTTTATTCTTTCTTCCTTCTTCTGTCTTACAATTTATTCTAGATTAAATTCCACTCTCATTTACCTTATCTACTCCCTCGCCTACTCATCTCTACTATAATCGTACTTTCTACATCTTATAACTAAATGATAAAGCTCTATCTTACTCATATCACTACCCTCTCGTAATCTTACATATCCATGAAACCTTATTCCATTCCATGGTCCATTTGACTGAGGAAATCTTGATCGAATCCTCCATCAATGATCCCTTCATCCTCGTCATCTTCAAAGTTTATCAAATCTCCCATATCATCATTCACCATCTCGTTGCTAGGGTCAAGTCCATCATCTTCATTTGTTTTAAACAAATCATTCATATCATCTTGGTGCATTCCGTTGGATTCATCCAATCCATCGTCGAGATCCTCAGGGTTATTTCCTCCACTCATGTCCCCGTTCGTGAAACTACTCGAAAAGTTATTCTTCGCAGGTGTCCCGTTATTACTCACTTGCTTATCTATCGAAATGTAGTCGTTGGTACTACTAGGGTTGTAGTTGTTGTTGAACACGTTTCCTCCATTGTTTATATTCGAAGAGCTGCTGTTGCTGTTGTTGGTGCTTCCGTTTATAGGTATCGACTCTTGTATATTATTGTTGTTCCCATTAATGTTACCTTGGTGGAGGTTGTTGTCGAGTCCTTGTTTGAGACCATACTGTCCTCCTTGGTTTATACCTTGCATTTGCATTTGTGCTTGCATTTGTTGAACAGCTTGTTGTCTTTGTTGTTGATGTTGTTGTTGCTGCTGCTGCTGCTGCTGCTGCTGCTGTTGTTGTTGTTGCTGATTATCAATAAAAGAATTAATTGACTTGGGGTTGTATGAATCTGGTGCTGATACCACATTCACAGTCAACTTCTCTATAGGTATCAGGAACTTCTTGAACGATTGTGTAGATGTATACTTCTTCTTGAACTTTTGTTTGTAGTCGTCAATCACTTTATCTACCTTACTTTCATAATCGTCCATTGACTTTGGGTCGCTTGACTGAATATCCGAGAGGTTAATGATAGCTGTTCTTTGGAACGAGTATTGTGAGTCATCTTCTAGTAAGTACTGTTTAAATTTAGGGTGGTCTCCAGCCTTGTAGTTTGCAATTTCCTTGTTCAATCCTTCATCCTTTTGTTTCATATACTTGAGGTCTCCAAAGTATAACACCTCCGGACCCATCAGAGCATAATCCTCCAGGTTTCGCCTAGGCGTGGGCTGGTACAAGCTGGGAGGAATAATATTGGAAGAATGAACCAACTTGGCGGTCACATTCTCCATATACTCTTGATTCTCCATATACCTCGAAAGTGCATCTGCCCTGAACGATATCAAGTCCGCTTCGTCGTGCAACTGAACACCAGGGTCATCTTTACGTTGTGCATGTGCTTGGGCCTGGGCATGTGCCTGCGCCTGCGCCTGCGCTTGCGCTGCTGCCTGTGCTTGCGCCTGAGCCTGGATTTGCGCTTGGTGGTGTGCTGCCGCTTGGGCTTGTTGTGTCTTCTTATTCTGACGACCCTTAGGTCTTCCTGGATGCGCCATCGTTAAATATTACACTCAATTGTTATTCTCTACTTGTCAGCTCTCTTAATTAGTCGGCTGCCTTACCAATCCTCTCAATATCTACCCTATTCTTTCGTGATGTTTGGCGTCTTTGAGTCTGTTTTCATTTTTCGTTAACATTTTTATGGGTAACGTTTTTGGTCCGGGTGCACGACCCTTTTATTCCTTCCAAAAGAGTGGAGTCATCAAGAAGGTGAGTGATAACTGGTTAATTGAGGTGGTTATACTTGGTGAATCGTGTTGAAACTTGTTTGTACATGTACTTTTAATGTATCTGTCAACTCTTTTTCTTCTTTTATGGTTTCGTTTATATTAAAGTCTTATATAACGTATGAAACGTGCTATATGAATAACGTTGACATTGAACGTTACATTCAGGTCTAATGTATAGAGAGTAGGGAACAAAAACAGAGAGTTCACAGTAAACAGTATAATGGCAAAGGATAAAAATATAATAAAAAGTGTTGGTTAAGCGAATGTTGTAATGTTTGGTGGTTGAGTGGTTGAGTGTTGAGTGGTTGAACCGTTGAGTTAAAATATTCGAATGGTTGAATGGTTATTTTGTTGAGGTAATAGTAGAATGGATGGTAAATGGATGGAAAGTAGATGGTAAAATATAGGGATGAATGGCGATGTCAATGGTAGAATGGTGGAGTGACGGGTCAATGGATGCAAAAGTGGTGAATAATTTGGAAATGATTCTGAAAGGCATACTCAAAAAAGGATACACCTTTACCAGGAAGCGGTATTGATCTTGCTCGTCTTGCTAACAATAATACATACTCAAAAACAGTATTAAACAGGTCTGAAGAATTGAAGGGCGTAGAGTCCAAGCTTACAAGTCAAATCTTCCATTCACAAACTCTTCATCATCCATATGGTGGTCCACGTCGATTTCCATTTCGTCTACTTCAATCAAGTCGTCATCAATGACGTCTTCATCGGGTGGTAAGTTGGGGTTCCCTGGGATAAACGATCCTGGGTTCTTAAAGGTGTTCATGCGGTGTGATTTGCCAAAGTGGTCTTCCATGGTCGAGTCGTCCACATACGTGAACCCCTTGAAGTTCGCCTGGATACCCGGTGACAACGGCGTGGATGCCAACTCCATCTGTTTCTTCAACACAGACGTCGACTCCGAAGTGAACTGCGGGTCAAAGTTGGAAGTATCTGTCTCCGAAGTCAAGTGTGGCTTGAAAGGGGGTGGGATACTCTTGGATTTCAACAAGTTCCAGTCAACGTCGCTAAAGAAAGCATGGGCCCTCAATTCACGTGCATCGTTGGTGGCTCCAAGTCTGTGCTTAGGGTTTCTATTCAACAATCCCTTGACAAAAGAACGACCCTCAGGACTCAACACCTCCTTGGGGAACCGCACCTTTCCAAACGCAATGTTCTTATACATTTGTTGAGTGTTTTCGGCATAAAATGGTGACCATCCACAACACATCTCGAATATCAACACACCAAGCGACCAAAAGTCAACCATCTTGGTGTATCCGGACTCGTCCAATAACACTTCAGGGGCCAAGTACTCGGTCGTCCCGCAAAATGTGTTAGTGGTTCCGTCATTGTTCAAGTTGGCCTTGGAAAGACCAAAATCACACAAGGCAATGTGTCCGTTGGCGTCAAGCAAGATATTCTCAGGCTTCAAATCACGGTACACAATGTCATTGTCGTGCAAATGTTCCAAAGCAAGCACCAACTCAGCAATGTAAAACTTGGCTCTGTCCTCAGTGAAGCGGCCTTCCTTTTGCAAGTGCCAGAATAATTCTCCTCCAGACATGTAATCAGTCACCAAGTACAAATCGGTGGGTGTTTGGAAAGAGAACTTGAGTCCCACAATAAATGGTGAGGCTGCGGCGGAGGTACGTACCAAGATATTTCTTTCGCCAATAGTGTGTGCAATCTCCTTCTTCTTGACAATCACCTTTTTCGATAACACCTTCATGGCGTAAATTCTCTCCGTATCGCGTTTCTTCACTTGGAACACTTGACCAAAAGTACCCTTACCCAATAAACGCAAGACGTCAAAGTCGTCTGGTCCATACGACCGCAATGAGTCGACAGAGGTGTATTCCCAGCTGATGCGGATCGAGCCTGACGACACACGTTCGCCCACGATTCTCGCCTTCAATTGTAACCATTCGGAACTAGACTTCTTGTTGGTAATGGTTGATGGGAAGATGCGGACATGACCCAAGAATGCATCATCACGAGCAGAATCGTACAAGGAGATGTCCAATTCTGACCTGGAACCAACCACGTCGAAAATGGCCTCGTGGATCGAAGGTGCCGAGGCGTGGTTGTCTTCGAAAAGTGGCAACTGCTGAGTTGACGACTGTCTCTGGTACATTGTAGGGCGTCCCTTGACCGGTAAGGCCTTCGGAAGACTATTCTGCGACAAGTTACCGTTGATGGGGACATTGTGGTGTTGGTGGTGGCTTGAGTAATGGTGACCTGAGCTTGCTGCTGCGGCACCGTGATGCTGTTGCTGGGTATGCTGATTATGGTTTGTGCCTGTGATTTGGCTAATATGCTTGTTGTTGTGTCTATTAAAGGGGGACGCTGGTGATCTGCCATACGACGAGCTCGATGGGGCGTTGGTCACGTATTCCGAGGACTCGAAGGTACACACTACGTATGGTTGCTGGGCATCAATGTCTCTTGTTTCCAAGATTTTCACCTTGAGTTTACCCTTAGGGTGCGAGTTACGCATCTGTGGGTTGATGTTTTGACCAGTTTCGTCAGTGGTGATGATCACTGGTTGTTGGCCTGCAGGATAGGGCTGCACGGGGTGGGTGGGGCCTGGTTTTTGGAGTTGGTCGTTGGTGAATCCATGGTTTGCTGCAGATACTGCAGCTGCCTTGGGTTGTTCTGGATATGGTTGTTGGTAGTTTTGGTGTTGGGCCAATGGTTGTTCGTACGGCTGTTGGTATTGAGATGCTTGCAGGTAGTATCCCAGTTGGATGTATTCGTTTGTTTTGAATGTTTGGTTTAAGAATGCTTCCAGGTTGTTGTTTGTGATGGATGTTGTGCCGTATGCTAACAGGTTATCAGCCACTGCGATTGTTGGTGTGGCAGTAATACCTGTGAGTCCTTTTGTCAAGAATTTGTTTGACGCATCCGGTTGGTGAGGGGGTTGCAATTGCTGTTGTTGCTGCTGTTGCTGTTGTTCAGGATGTGAAGGGAACTGGTTCTGGTTCTGATATTGCTGCTGTTGCTGCTGTTGAGCTTGGTTCAACTCAAACTTGCCGCCGCCACCCAACTGGTGCGCCACGATGGGCGACGTTTTTGGTGACTCGTGCACAGACTGAAAATCGGAGCCAGAAGAATGGGGAGGTGTGTCAGCGTCAGGACCACCCAAACCATTCCCAGACTTCTCCTTCTTATACCCACCGAACCCAAAAATAGACTTAGCAAAGTCAGCCATGATCAGGTAATGTTGTGGTAAAAGAGAGGTTTTTGAAGGGGGGGGAGGACAAGAGGAGATCTCTCGGTAATCAGCGTCCTTAGATTGCGCGCTCTTGGACTCAATGAAAGAAGAGTGAACAAGCAGATGCGATTGACAAGCTGTTTGTTTTTGAAACGCGGGTGAGATATGTCTGCTTCGAGAACACGGAACAGAACAAACTAAAGATCGGGGGACGTCCTTGGCTAAGATAAGAAGGGAGGGATGTTGTTGAAGATGAGATGAAGCGAATATGGTCCATTATTAGCCATACAAGATGCAGTATCGACAATATGAGGGAAAAAAGGTGCATGTGCAGGAAATTATAGAAGAATTGCATTGGTTCGATACGAAAAAACCCGAAGGGCGCCGGAATTGAGGAAGGGATGTAGCGATGTAGGGATTTTTAGGGAGATTTTTAGGGAGATGGTTAGGGAGAAAAGTTAAGGGGAAGTTAGGGAGTTAGGGAGTTAGGGAGATAAGCTGATGAATGGGAGGGTTCATATATTTGGGGTGTATAAGGGAAGTAAGAGTGACTGTGATAGTTTTATATTAATATTGCACCTTGAATTGATGTATACGATTGGTTTATAGAATAATAATGATGATAATTGAGGTAATTGATGGACTGTTATTCTAGAGTTCTTATGTATTACTCATAGAAATAATATGTAGAGTTGATAAAATTAATGAGAAATCTAGCGAGAAAAATTAGTGACAGGATTTTTAAGTTACTGTGATGTGTGATTAGAAAGAATTAACGAGCATTAAGATACGAGATTTACACCTTCAGTTTCTCTTTCAAATAGAGAGATTCAAATGGACAGAGAGAGTATTATTGTATACATATTAGAGATGAAACGATGACTTAAAATAGGATTGAAACTCCAAGCTAAGTTAAACAGAATGTACTTATTTGTGTTGGTGTTTGTATGCTGGTACATTCACACACTCATGTTTGTTCCTGGAAAATGGGTAAGTTGATGATGCGTTTGTGCAAGGGCATAATCATATATGTGTAAAAGTATAATTAATTCATAGTTGCTTACTTTGTGGTTTCCCCGGTCAGGACTAACTGGACTAGCCTATATAATTTTACATTCGCCAATGAATTAATAGACATTTATGAGACGATTATGATTATATATGATAAAGGGCAACAAGAAGAGATGCAAGAACGGCCGAGAACTTTTTGAAACTTTTTTTTTTTTATCTCATGCACCATCGCTGGGTTAGATCTGCTTTCGGGCAAGCCTACCAGTTGAGGCAGTGTCGTGCTTGTGTGTCTGTTTTTATGACCCGGTTCAAACCTTATTACTTTTAGCTTTCCTCTAAAACGTCTCCTTTGGTAAGCATAGACTGTAGAATATAGAGGGACTGCATATACCATCGAAAATCCAAGAATACAAAAAATTTTCGACTGTAAAAGAGAGAGAGAGGCATAAAGACAGAAGCAAGATCAAGATGATTGGAGTTGGTGTTAGATCATTCAGTACATTTGGAAGTCTTCTTGCAAGAAACACCAATGATAAATTCTACAAGATTCTCAAATATGTTAAGCCAATAGAAAAGAGAACGTTTGAGGTTGGACAAGAGATTCCAAAGGGAGTTCGTATTCCAACTCAATTACAACAATACCCAGCATACCCATATGAAGCTATGTTCTTCAAGAGACAGAATAGAGGGTTATATGGAGGTGTCCAACGTAAAAGATCGAAAACTTGCTCGGAAGCAGGAAACAAGAACTTGAGAGTACACTTACCAAACATCCAAAAGTCTAAGTTATGGTCAGAAACATTAGGTAAATCGATCCAGACTAGAGTAAGTACAAAGGTATTGAAAACAATCACCAAAGAAGGTGGTTTGGACAATTACTTGACCAAAGATAAGCCTGCGCGTGTCAAGACTATAGGATTAAAAGGATGGCAATTAAGATACCAAGTATTGAAAGCACAAGAACAAGCTCAATTACAAGAAAGCTCCATTCCAAAAACAATTTACTACGTACACCCAGATGGAAAGAAGTTTGTCGTAGGTAAGCAAAAGCTCTTAAAGGAGTTATACGAGTTTGTGAGAAAGGACAGTTACACTGTAGTTGAACCACATGTGTTCAGAAGAAACCACTCATACATGCAAATCGGAGAGATTGTTGGATTATTGGAAGGATACAAGTTTGATTTCAAGAGAGTAACTGTATAGACTTGAGAATTGGTGATATCTAATAACTTCTTATTGAAAGTATATTGATATTTCACATTTACTGAGATATCAGATTACCAGAAGACAATCAACCAGTAGATACTACTACTATTAGTAGGTACTACAATTAGTAGGTACTACAATTAGTAGCTTCTACAATCAAAAGATTTACAAACAACTCAAACCAACGGTTATAACCAACCACAGTGCATACATAATCACAACCATACTATACTAATCTATCATCCACTCTTTACTTGATCATTGTATATAGTTAAAGTATATCAAGAAAACAGTCACTTTGTCACGTGTATGAACGTTATGTATATTTTAGTAGTGTACGGGACCAAAATTGGATATATCCTGCAGATACTCATTTTGAAGTCGCGCACTGGAAAAATTTTCAGCCTGGGGGGAGACTCAGAGAAGGAAAAGATTTATCAAACTGTGAAGAGCTCTTTCTTTTACTTATAGAATAACATCAAATATGGCTAGATCAGGTATGTAACAGTGGAGATTACACGTTTGAAGTTGTACCATACGATGAGAATAGAAGAATAGTGGATTGATAGAGTGATGGATGACATAGATGAACCATAGTGGATGGGTTTTCTGAACATGATGGAGCTTGACGTCTACTTGTATGAGGATATTGGAAATGAGAAGTGAAAAAGAAGAGGCAGATACGATATGAGTTTTAGATATATGTTGACTAAGTTCAAGGTATTTTCTTGTCTATTGGATACTTTTAGTTGAGTTGATGGACATTGAAATGGTACTTAATATTAGTGCTCATCTAAGTGAAACATTTTTCAGTATTGAGAAGTATCATATACCCAAAGCACTCATCAGAGTATACTCAGACGAATAGATTCACATGTTTTAAGACGTACCCTAATCCACCACTCAAAAACACAACATGATAACGAATATTGAATTTAGAATAATTTACTAACAAAAATAGGTATTGCTGTTGGTTTGAACAAGGGTCACAAGACTACCGCCAAGGAAGTCGCCCCAAAGATTTCTTACAGAAAGGGTGCTCTCTCCCAGAGAACTGCCTTTGTCAGAAACATCGTCAAGGAAGTTGCCGGTCTTGCTCCATATGAAAGAAGATTGATCGAATTGATCAGAAACGCTGGTGAAAAGAGAGCTAAGAAGTTGGCTAAGAAGAGATTGGGTACCCACAAGAGAGCCTTGAAGAAGGTTGAAGAAATGAACAAGGTTATCGCTGAATCTAGAAGACACTAGATTAGTTGTATGTACATGATCTAATATAAATATTTTGACAGAAGTGCGTAGACTGTAGGTTTTAAGTAACATAATGATGAGGTACGGTTGATTTGAATGAATGCTTTTGCGGCTTACGGACTCTGGTATCTATAGCACCTATTTTTCATTTTTCAAAACGTGCTAAGTTAAAGTTAAATCCAACCCCATGTCTATTCAACGCATTATAAGCAGATGTTATACTGCTAGACCACCCAGTCATTTCACGGATCCTAATAATATACCTAAAGCATTCCAAGGGACCCCCAATCAATATCTAGATACAACCAATGAACAGACCAGCCCATCCGCTTTCAATCAAGACCAATCACAATACGCAACCCAACAAAACCAATCACAGTATGACTACCACCAACAACAGCAACAACAGCAACAACAGCAACAGCAGCAACAACAACAACAACTGGGTAAAAGATTCCCATTCAAAGAATTAAGGTCTTTAATCACTATGAGTGCATTGACATACATTGCACTCGATAACTACATAAATAGAATCGAAGTACAAGACTCAATGAGTGAAATATCAGCCATCCACCAACTTAAAATGCAAGAACAAAAAACCTTCTACGAAACTGAATGGAGGAAACTAGGTAACCTGTTTATTCAAGAGAGAAAAGGAGAAGCACAGCAAGGACTCAAGATGGCCTTCCACATTGCTTTACTACGCAAACAGTTACTTGATGCTGGAATAAAACCTGCAAAAATAGAAGAAGCAGTCAGGGAATTCGAGAAAAACGTTAAAGTAGATAACTCAATGAAGAACGTCTCTGGACAAGTCTTATGGGTAGAAGATACATCAGAATTAAAGAGTTACTTGCCTGATACCCATGAATATAACAAGAGGAAAGACAGTCATAAAGTTTACCCGGACGAATAAAATATAAAAAGTATAAAAGGAGTCAAATGCCCGCGTAAATTTTGTTTTTGCTTCTTCGAGTAAATAGGAGCCCATTAGAGTCACGGATTGTACGGTATTTCTTCTACGTATCATCTGCAGCCACTGCGCTGGTTGCTTTCGTGCTCGGGTCTACCTTAGATTGAATGTTTTTACAGCCATTTCTGTCGAGTCCTTCTTGTGAGGTGACTACGCGGTTCTTAACATACATATTTACGAAGAGAAGTGAGAATTGTAGATAAAGTAGATTAAAAGTAGACTGTGAGTAGATGCAAGTGATTAAGTGCATTTACTAATAATTTGTGGATGTTTCTTGGTTGAATAACCTAAGAAGTGTACTCTTGAAGATGCAGAGGTGAAGTACTTTGATGTAACTCATTCACTGTAAGTATGAAACTAAATCCCTTTGGGTATCATCCATACCTTCTTACACTACACTAAAGAATTCATGAACGTCTCTATTATAATTACACTATACTTTTAACTATATCCCTAGTTGAGCCTAGCCATTCCTTGACTACTTAAACTTATGTTCTAACAACTCTGCATCTATCTGACCCAACTCTCTCTGCTTCAATTTAAGTTGTAGCAAGTTTAACTTGGGACAACATACACTCTTTGCATCTGGTCCGTTATCCTTGTAAAAGTTCTTACAGCACAAATAGAGCTGGTCAATGTACTTGGAGCATTTCGCTTCGTTATACCCGTTACCTTGAAGGCAGTCTTGAATCTGACAGGCAAACGACTTGCAAGCTTCGGAATCACAAGAAGACATTTTCGTTTGAAAAATTGGATGATGTCACTCTTATATTTAAATAGATTTTGGTTAACTTGATTCCTGTTGATTGTGAAGTTGCTATTAAGGACTCTTTTCCTTGTGTAAGTAACTTGTTGAATGACCTTTGATTAATTTTATTGGTTACATTCATTAGATGTAACTTTACGTACTACAATAGCAAATGAGGTAGTTATCATTGGTTATTTAATTGTCAATCTATACATATTGCATATATGAACATGAGTCTTTACCCTTAGCTAAGCTATTTCATTCAATCCCAGTCAAATAATCTTTCCTTTTCAATTCCTGTCTCGTTTCCTCACTTGATCAAACTCTTGTCCAAATCTGTATGATAATCATCATCATCCAACTCACTAGGTTCATAAATTACAAGTGGAACAAATTGATTTTGAGTATCTTTTCTAACAGCATTGGCCTTGTGAGCGTAGAATCCTGTGCAACCTGAGAAGATCGATATTAATATTGCTATGATCCCCCATCTAGATAAATGCCATCTCAAACTTTCAATTTCAGACCGCATGGCCGAATTCAATTCAGTTGTGATCTTATGGTTTGTTTCCTGGATTTTGAGCATGATTCGTTTGGACAGCAATGTGTTTTCTGACTTCTGGTCATTGACAGCGACTTGCGAATCATTCTTCATTTGTATGTAGTCGCTGTTGAGTTCGTCAGAGATGATGTGGAAGTCTCTTTGTAGTATATTGATCAAGCTTATTAACTCATTCATGTGTTGCTCACGCGATCTTGTGATATCTACTCTTAGTTCTTGTTGGGCACTCTCAAAAAGGTACCGTTCATTCTCTAATTCAAACTCTTGTGAAAACTTATTAGGTAACTTGGAGAGCTTTCCGTTCAATTGTACAATGATCAAGTTTATTACCTCGTCTGCTTGTTTTGTGTTGAATCCAGCATCGATCAACTGGGTGTATACCGCGTAGGTGTCCATATATGGGTCCATGTTATCAAAAATTGTAGTTAAAAACTCTTCATTTTCATCTTCTTTGTAGGTTTCTGGAGTGTCTGATGTTTCTGAGGTTTCTGAAGCTTCTGAGGCTTCTGAAGCTACTGTTGTTTCTTGAGTACTTTGCTCCTTCTTGGCTGTGTTCTGGTTTACAATATTATTGTCTGAGCTTATAGTTTCTTCTGTACTTCCAATTGAACTATCTATTTCCAGTGCATTGGTATCATCAGTCACCTTCGGCTCCAGGGACGTAACTGTATCATTGCTAGTAGGTTCGTTCAACGCACTACTACTCTCTGTCTTAGAAGCTGACTCGGTCCCATTTGCATCATTGCTCTCTGTACTCAACATTCGCCTATAATCAACTGGCCTGGGAACAGTACGAAAATATTTGACACCCGGTTGCTTCCATCGTAGCGATGCAGAATGTACTCCATATGACCTGGTGAGCTGCTTGGTAATAGCGAAACTATACTTGAACATATTCCTTCCGTAATTCAATTCTTTATTTACAAGAATAAAATGACAGTCAGATTTTAATGGTTGGTTCAAGCGAGCACGGCTGCGAAATCCCACACAAATGTCAAACGTATGAGAGTTGGGTAGGGGAATATTTATGTATGTAAGGGGTTGAAGAAGTGATATTTATTAGTGGTTGGTAAAATATTAGGCTACGTATGTTATTACACTTATATCTTCCGAGTATACTTACTTATTGATTAAAATAGGTGTATCAACTACTATACTCATTATAATTAGATATTAATTCCCCTTACTCTTTCTCGTTTCTATTGCATAAAAGTATAGTGCCTTGACAAAAGATCCATATTCAAAGCCGGTGTCATCTAGGAGAACGAACGAGTCGTTCAATTCTTCCAGCTTATTCAAAGAAACGTATCCCTCAAGTCCTTTTGTTCCTTTAGGAACAACTGTGAGGTCAGCTGTAGATGGGACTTTTCTAGCAATGTCTGCGCAGGTACTGAATTCATTGTCTCTTGTTCTATTGTCTGAACAGTAAACGTATAATTCTCTTTCTTCTCCGTACGAACTAATTATGTTCTCTAAACCCTCATCTTCTTCAAGTTCTTCTGAATCGTTTACAATCGCTGATTTACCCGAGAATAAGTCAATCACTATAATCTTAGGAATTGAGGTATTAGCAGTTGGGTTCGTGTGCTCTAGAAACGAGCTCAACTCCAATAAAATCGAGTCTTTGATCAATTTGAGATTAGCTTCCACTTCAGAGTTCCATAAGATTCCATACTGTTCATAAATTTGAACTGTAGAAACCTTTGGAATTAAGGCATTCCATATTACGAACCGAGCCAATTTGCTCAACAACTTAATCTTCTCCGCCGCATAATGAGTAGTGACATGAGTTACATACTCATGTCTTATTTCCAAAACCTTCTCGATTTCAAGTCTTCCTGGTGCTCTGAAGTAGTGGTTTGCATCTAAATATGGTTGCGGAATATCTGGTGGAAAAGACAATTGGTGACTCTCAACTTTGAATATTATACTCGAGCTTCCTGGCAAGTATTCACTCAGAGGAATAAATTTATTAAACTCTTCCAAGTTTCTTGGAACATGGCCCAAGTTGAGGATTTTGTACAATGCATAGATTGTCCAGATATCAATAGGAAAGACAGATCTCAAAAAGATCCAGAACTTAACATAAGTTAGATCCTTATCGTCTTGTACTTTGATAAACCATACGATTCTCAAGATATCGCATACACTCTGATAGTATGCAACAAGCGAAGATTCTAACTCAACTAATCTGCCTAATACTTGCAACAACAACTTGAAAAACCGATACACCAAAACCTCTTGAGTTGATGTTCCTAAAGTACTTAGACTTAAATTGAAAACACTAGCGCTACTACTTGCTCCAATATTCGTCAAAGCGCCAAATAGATTGGTTGCTTTTCTAACCGTAGCACTTCCAAAAATACTAACCTGAGGACTTGAACTATCAGCTGTAATCTCTAAATCGTTTTCATTGATATCGTGAGTCTCTAAGGTTGGTGTAGTAGTACTGAAGTCAAATACAAAATCATCTCCAATAGCCTCAGCAGCCCGCTGCTTCTTTACCTTATTCTCAGTTAACGCTGTAGTAATACTAAAGTTCAACAACGAGCTATCACCGTTGTTACTCACTTCTTCTGTATCACCTTCAATTCCTACCATACTTGATACAAAAGTAATTGCTGCAAAAAAAGCCACCTAAAAAACATCTACAATTTTTATGAATATAATACATTTTATTTTAAATTAAATAGTGGGGTTGCCTTCAAGGCATCGATGCGGATTTATAAATAAATACCTTACAATTCGCAAGGCACTTCTAGGAGTTTTTTTTGTCATGTTTGAGTTTAAGCCATTTGGGTGTCTTCTTCTTCGCTTGAGATCGAAGCAGTAGCAGAAGATAAGTCGTTTTCAACAACGATTGGAATCAAATCTTCCTTTTGGAATTCACCTTGGTGAGGAATAGTGACTTCCAATTCATCGCCATTGATGAATCTAGCAGAGATTTCATTTGACTTCACTTGCTTCTCAAATTGGAAGTGCTTTTCAAACATGATTTCTTGGTTCTTAAAGTTCTTAATTAAAGTTTCGGCATCTTCTTGGATTTCTTCATCTTCGGACTCGGAGGATTCAGACTCGGAGTCAGAGGAGTCGGAGGAGTCGGAGGAATCAGAAGAGTCAGATGAGTCGGAAGAGTCAGACGAGTCGGATTCGGATTCAGATTCAGATTCAGATTCAGATTCTTCTTTGTTGTTCTCTTCGTATTCTGGGCCTTCAGATTCAGAAGCTTCGGCCTCTTCAACTTCAGTAGTCTTCTCAATAGGTACTTCAACAGTTTGTGATTTAGTACTCTCTTCCTCTTCCTCTTCATCGGAGTCGTTTTCAATGTCGTGGAAGTTAAATCTTCCTCTGATGATCAATTCATTGTCACCCTTGTTGAAGTCGACAGTCAATTCATCTTTGACCAAAGAAGGGAATCTCAAAGTTAAAGTGTATTTGTCGTCATTGTCAACCAATTCACAGTCCTTTGAGTTGGCCAAGTCTTCAGACAAGTCAATGACTTCTATTTCTTCATCAGAGTCGTTACCAACAATGGTGAGGATGTTAGAGTCGACGTCTGAGTCGTCTGAGTCGTATGCCAATAATTCTTCGTCAGTAGAGTCGTCTTCGCTGCCGTACTCTGGAAGGTCAAAGCTGTGCTTGTAGATAGTCACACCTTCGCCATCGTCATCAGATGAGTCGGTTTCGCATTCGTACTCGTAGTACTTTGGGTCACCGGCATCGTATTCGACAACTTCTTCGTCAGAAGACTCGATGTTGAAGTCAGAGTCAACTTCAAAGTATTCTGGTTCCGAACCTAATTGCGAGTCTTCGTCTTCGGACAAAACGATTTCGTCTTCGCTGTTGAGGTATTCATCAAAGGTTTGTCTAATGCTTTCTAAAACCAACTGTTCCAGTAATTCATTGGAGTTGGAAGAGTATTCAAAGTCAAGTCCTTCGTCATCATCATCGCTTGAAAGTTCAGAGTCGTCAAATTCAATATCAGTCTCAGACTCAGATTCAGATTCAGAGTCGGAGCTGTCAACTTGGCTTTGAACTACCAAGTTTCTTAAAGCTTGAGCTTGTAATTGGTCATTCAAGTCGACGATATGTAAGATGTCTTCAGCTTCCAGTTCGGACTCTTCAGAGTCGTATTCCTCGGAGTCGTAGTCTTCAGAGTCGTCATCATAGTATCTGACCAAGTGGTCGTTCAAGTCGTAAACTTCACCGTGGGCTTCCAACTCATCGACAGCTTCGTTTTCAAGTTCATCGTTCAAGTCGATAATGTAGACATCTTCTTCATCTTCGTCGTCTGAAAATGCAATAACTTGTTCATCATCTTCAGATGATGAAATGTCAGAGGTTTCGATATCCTCTTCATGGTAGGCATTCTTGTTGTTGTCCAAGTCGAACGAGTAGTATTCTTCTTGGTCACTTTCCTGCTCTTCCTCACTAGAAGGTTCTTCAACGAAAACCTGACTGCGTTGCTGTTGAGGGTATCTGGCGCGTCTTGAGTGCTGCGAAGCAGACCTGTTCTTATACTCTGGTCTACGCGAACTAAAGCTCTTAGGAGCGTATCTTCTGTTGTTTGGACGTGAGTAATACATGATATGTTGTTGATAAGTAGTTGGTAAATAACTTAAGCTTTAGATATAAGGGAGGGGCAATTTAATATCCTTATATATTATCACTAATGTGGAGGTTTCAATGTTGAAAAAAAATTCCGATGAGATGAGTGGCAATCATAACCATATCTTTAATTTCAGTCATGTGACTTGAGAACCTCATGGTTTTAGAAAGAATCAAAAGGAACGTTCAAGAAAGAAAAAGAATCATAAATTTAATTCTAGAAGGACCGAACATGTAAAAATTTTCATTTTTTTTGTTTGCCACTATAGTGAGGGCAAGACAGAAAGTGTAAAAAATTTGTTAATGGTAGTTAATGCTTGAGATATTGAAGTTACCCGGAAAAATGAATAGTATAAATAGTAGACATATCCCGTGCCTCCCTTTTTCTAACCCCAAATCTCTTTGCCTTTTGGCTTAGATCAAGTGTAGTATCTGTTCTTTTCAGTGTAACAGCTGATATATCATCTATTGATGATCTTTACATGTTACCTATTTGATTTTTGGAATACAAGTATGATAACCATGCATCTTTGGGCTTGCTCAAGGTGGGTGGTTGTTGAGTGTCGTTGCCATTGCACTTTCGGCTTCTGACGCAACAAGTCATTTTGACATTTTTACTTTAACAATGTGGGTTCATATTGTGTGAGTAAAATTGAAGAAGTGAAAAGTTGAGAGTGAAATGTGGGGGAAGATGTAGAGTGTGTTGCTATATGATATGTGATATGTGATATGTGATATGTGATATGTGATATGTGAACGTACAATATGTGATTGTATGTATGTAATATATGTAATATATTACATGTGAGTGAGTAAAATGTATGGGAATATTGGGATGTAAATGCGCATATATTTATTCTTGATAAGGTTGAATTTGAATGTGAGAGTAATATCCGTGATATGAGTATACTTGAGTGAGTAGTATATCTGTATTAGATTGTATATAGATATTATGAAAGCACATGCCTATGGTCTAAATTAGTACAACTTTCATTGAACACATCTCTCTCACTCGCACCATATTTGACGATACAATTACTGAATCAAAGTGGGGCTGAGAACAATAGAACTTGATCAATATCCTTTATGATGGAAATCTCAAACAGATTCACAAGTGAATGCTAAACACAATACTCACATACAATAACATGAACATATAAATAACTGACGCATCACTAATTATCCCTTCTCTTTACCATATGTAGACCAAATATAGACTCTCACAAAGCTTTTCGCCCACTTTTCCGAGGAGTCTCATAATCATCGTCATCTTGATGTGCGGTATTTTTCCTATTGTTATCAAGATTTTGATTTTCAAATAAGAAAGACTCTTGGTCTTAATCTATATAACGAAAACGTTCAATAATTGTATACCTTACTGTTGTGCTATCATCTTACCGTCCTATAATACCTAGAATAACAAGGTAGATTATTGAGAAACCTATTTATGAACTTGATAAAGCATTATCTTAATCACATTAGCTGATTACTAAAAAAGTACGCAATAACCAGTTGCCATGTCCCACGAAGGACAAGAGAGTCACTTGGACACACTATCGACTAGTTCGGCGTCCATTATAAATAATGATTTGTTTCGGCCTTACAGTAAAGACAACCTGGGTCCTCCAGTTGAAAAAGACAATGCATCGATAGACTCTTCAACTAGTTCTGTCCAACAATTACGATACATGTTCAACCCAGTAGCTACAAATAGCCCCTATGCTCAACGACATAACAGGGAAACTGACATTACAGATAATAACTTATTTCGACTGCATTTCGACTCAGTCTCAGACTTAAAGACTGCTGGGTCTAACGAAACTATAAAGAACCAGCAAAGTAATGGTTCGATAAACAACATAGCACAGGATATTACAAGAAATATCCCTTCTGATAAATACTCCATCCACTCCTCAGTTATAGATCAAATGGTTGACATCACTGCGGGGTCACAAGCTAAACTTGTAGTACCGAATGAATATGATGATGATAGATTCAAATACCTCAGAACATACGAAAAGCAGGTCAAAAATAATAAAAAAGAGTCGGAAGTGAAACGTGTGATATCACAGATGAAGAACCACCAGGAGATCCCCTTACAAACAATGAACTCTAACCAAAGTTCGGTTTTTGACTTGTCTAAACTTGATGACTTTAACAAGTACGTGAAACAAACTGAGATCAATGAATTGATCCAATCAAGAATATTAGCCAAGAACCAAGAAACTGCACAGAATGAATTTGATAACGTGCTCAATGTAGTAGATGACAATCTGTTCTTCAGGAACTTTTATGCTGGAGATAACTTTAAAAATGAAGAGGCGAGATCTAAATCAGTGAAACCCAAACCTTCATGGTACTCCAAAAAGTTCTTCAAGGATGAGACGGGCACTTTAAATCTGGCCAACACGGCTCCACCAAGATCATCAGCATCCAAGTCAATGCATAAGTCTTTTTCTACGAAATTCAAAAGCTTCACACTTGGCAATAAAGATAAGGATAAAGATGCAGGTTCATTGGGTAATCCTTTCAGTACAGGTATTAAACCAACCAATCCTAAACAAAACGTAGATGAGTTGGATATTGCCAACTTGTCATCAATCACGTCATCCATCAATGCAAACCAGGCAAACTACTTACAAAGAAAACTAAAAGTAAGACACTTGCAAATGATTTCCTTTGGTGGTACGCTAGGTGTAGGTTTGTTTTTGAATAGTGGGAAGGCTCTCACTATAGCTGGTGGGTTTGGAACGCTTTTGGCGTTCATTCTCTGTGGGTTGATTGTATTGGCCACAATCATGTCATTCTGCGAAATGGTGACATTCATATCTGTTGTAGATGGGGTCTCTGGATTGAGTTCTAGATTTGTTGATGATGCCTTTGGATTTGCAGTTGGATGGCTATATTGGGCGAGTTTCTCGTTTGGATTAGCAGGAGAGGTTGTAGCGAGTGTCATCATGCTAGCATATTACCCTTACTTGCAAATCACAACAAACGTGGCTCTGTCAATAGGCTTTGTAACCTTGTTCTTGGTTATAATTGTCTTGGTGAACTTGATAGACGTCCAGATATTTGGAGAAATCGAGTACATTTCTTCATTGATTAAATTACTATTGGTATTACTTATGATTGTGTTCATGATTGTGCTAAACGTCGGCGGGTTCGATGGACATGGTGAACATATAGGCTTCAGGTATTGGACGCTGTCTAAATCAGTCGTGGATCACAATTTGATATTTGGGTTGTTTAGGCCGACATTCAATTTGCATGATACAGGAACCTCGCCTCCTACTGAGGGTATTGGGGGTAATACAGGTAGATTTTTATCGTTGATGACAGCTGTGATGGTTGTGGCATATGCTTATAGTGGTACTGAGATTGTGTGTATTGCTGCTTGTGAGGCTCAGAATCCAAGAAAGGCTTTGCCATCTGCAACTAAGCGTGTTTTCTGGAGAATCATCGTTTTCTACTGCTTCTCGGCATTTGTTGTTTCCCTTAATGTGTACGCTGGTGACCCAAGATTGTTACGTTATTACTCTGGTTCTACTGGTATCAGCCAAAGTGAGTTTGCATCGAATTTTGCCATCAACTACGCGGGTGGTGCCAACTGTAAGAGTGGAGCTCTTGTGTTTGCTGGGTATGGGACAGGTTCTCAAAGTCCATGGATTGTTGCGTTACAGAGTATCGGACTTTGTCAATTGAGTTCGGTTGTCAATGGGTTCTTGGTGTTCTTTGCTGTGAGTTGTGGTAACGCACAATTGTATGTTTCATCAAGAACCCTTTACTCGCTTGCTTTACAAAAGAAAGCCCCCAAGTTCTTGACTAACTGTAGTAAGTCTGGTATTCCATACAATGCGGTTTTGTTTTCAGCATGCTTTGGTTTATTTTCCTTCATTTGCATATCGGAAAAAGCTACTGTTGTTTTCCAAAACTTGACCAGTTTAATTGCCTCCTCTGGAGTTCTCGTTTGGTTTGCAATGTGTTTATCTTACATCCGTTTTTACTACGGATTGAAGAGAAGACCAGATATTATTAACAGAGACGACAAGTCGTACCCATATAAATCACCATTCCAGCCATACAGTGCAATTTTTGGATTGGTTGGATCATTTGCCATTATATTTGGTATGGGATTCGTAGTGTTTTTGAGGGACGAATGGGATACATTGTTCTTCTTTTCAAGTTATGGTACACTTTTAGTGTTTGGAGTACTTTACTTTGGATACAAGCTTATCAGAGGAACAAGAATCCCCAGCTTGGACACATTAGATTTCGATAGCGGTAGAACTGAGATGGATAGGTATATTTGGGACGGTGGTAGAGACTACAACATTAGGAGTTTCAAGGATGTTATGAACAAATGGATGTCATTTTTAGCTTAATTTTATAGAAGGGTTGTTTAGAAATAGAGAGAAAAGAATATTATTGTATTTCAGAGCGGTGAACTTGTGTGTACCCATGCATACTCTTTCAGTGATTGACTTATGCAATGATTTCACCTGTTTATAGTATATGGTCATGATATCTTAAGCAAACGCGTTAAATGAAACGCGTAAAAAATACATCTAATTCGCTTAAGAAATGTCAACAACGGTGCACTTGCAGGAGGAAGTACGAGCTGATTTTAGGGTTTTATGGCTAGTGGAGTACATTTAGGAAGTGTTTAGATTTGTAGTATCTGTAGTTGGTGTGAATTAGTTATTATCTGCTTGGATTATTCAAAGGTTTTTATATTGGACGTCTTGTGGGTAGTTAAGTGAGAGTAGAAGTTACAGTAGAAGCTACAGTAATGGTCACAGTAAATGTAATTGTAAAAGAAATTAGATTGTTTATCCAGTTTCTAGTTATTTGAGAGTATTTATTGGTAGATATAACTCTACGTTGAGTTGGTTTATTTAAATTTGCATCAATTTTCCACTTTTCTTGTTAAAACATTACAAAAATAATGAAGAAGTGTATGGAAAGGTGGGTCTGGAAACAGAAATAATAAGAATTCTTGCTGAAAGTTAAACAAGACTCAGAAGTAACCTTTTACTTTATAATAGCAGAGAATTGAATATATGTATAGGGTATTTTGAGTATTCCATACCAACGGTCAATATCATTGACTCTCAATCTGAAAAATCACATTTGAAATTTCAATGGGTGCGCTCCCAAAAAACTAGGTTACTATAAGAGAGACAAGAAACGTAATTATTGATAATGATAAGTGCGTTACTACAACAATGATATCTTGCCATTATAAGCATGTTCCACCTTATCTTTACCTGTAAACTCCCCAATAATTTCAGTAATCTAGAGATATTCTTTTCCATTGTTAGTCTTCATATCCTTTTCAATCCACACACTAATCATCAAGATAGAAGGTACTCTCAAGAACCAAGTACACGTTGCATAAACATTTAATACACACCAAATGAATAGATAATGACATCAGCCAACACTCAACATCACCAGTTCCAAGCCTTCTCATGGTGACATCAACCTGTTCTGCAATTTACTACTGATCGATTGAAATTCTTTGCAGCATAATTGGGCGTAAGGGAGCAGAACACCCAAGGCTTTATATCTGCATGGATGTATTCATTTTGTAGACTTAAATAACAGATTCCAATGCACTTCTCACACACACCATACAAGAAATAGTACTACTATGTTAAAACTACAATAAACTACAATACCCCCTCTACCTTTCTCAAATCCCCCTCTTTATGCCACGTCAAATCTCCATTCCATCACACTACAAAACCACTCAACATCAAATGACACCACAGATATTTTCCACCATTCCGATAAAGAAATAGATGAAATGTCACCCACCCGCCTCCAACTCAACCCCAACCCTTAGAATACCCAGCTCATCAACCACCTCGTATTTTGAACCCTTCAAGTACAGTGATGAGGCGATCAAAAATATACCCTAAACCAGATTTATGCCCAATGCGGATCATTGGGGCGTTTCGTCAATGGTGAAAAAATCCGATTGTGATCTATACTCCACGTTCGTTGTTGTGAATTTGACAAAGGTGCGTGTGTGAGACGAAGCCCAATCTCCTATAAAACAATACAAGTACCCCCCCTGAAATTTTTCATCACCTATCCTTCGTTAACTTAGTCAAAAGAATATGTCGTGGGAACCAACCGAAAACTTTTGGCGTGGTAAGATCACCAAACCGTTCTTGCCATTTGAGAAGCACCCCAATTTGCGTAATGAGAATTTGAAGAACTTGTATCCTGGTGATGAAATTTATGTTTTTGAGACCAAGGCTAATAAGTGGGCTAGAGGTTATGTTTTGGCTAAACCACTTCCTAATGATTTCACTATCACTTCTGTTAATTTGGATGAATTGCCAAATGTTAACTTGAAGATTGTTGTTTTCCCTTTGAAGTACTTTAAGCATCTTTTCACTTATGAATTCCCAGACACCAAGGTTGATAAGAACTTCTACAATTACCAGAATTCTGACTATGTTCCAACTATTCAAGATTCGGAAAATGCCCGTAAAGTTGCAACTGACGGTGAAGTCAAGGAGGAACGTATCATTAGACGTGCTCCTCAGTTACCAACTGATAACTTTGAACAAGGTGAAGATCTTATTGGAGAAATCAGACACGGTTTGATCTTGTTGACTTCGCATATCTTTGCCTTGTACTCTATTGGTGAATTTAGACTTTTCAACAAATTGTCTAGTATTTACTACGACTTGAACGAGGCCAGAATCAAGTTAACTCACAACTTGTTGACCCTCAATGAAACAAAGGTTGCTAAGGAAACCATCACTTTCTTATTGGACAAGGTTCCAAAGAAATTGGCTTCCAGAGCTGCCAGATTGAACATTGCGTCTTATGACTTGGACAACAGTTACACCGATATTTCAGGTTACAAGGCCATTTTGTCCAGAGACACCTTCACCGGTGAGTTGTTATCTACCAAGACTTCGACTCCTGCTCAGCTTGCCTTGAACCAAGTGTTGTGCGCATTGGCACCTAACTTCCCTATCAATGCCCACCACCACATTCAAGAGTATTCCATGGAACCTGCTCCAAACAAGAAATTGCACCATGACCCTCCTTCACACATTCTTGTGGATTTCAAGTCGGTCTCCGGTACTTCAGCCTACCAACCACCAGGGTTTGCAGGTATGATTGCTTACTTGTACATTCGTAACAACCGTAAGAGATTAACCGAAGCTTTCGCAGTGCACACAAACTCTGTTGATGACTTGGTCCACGTTGAAAAGATCAGTGCTGCTTTGTTCAGAAACATCCCAGCAAGTGAAATTGAAAACAGTAGAGTTTACTTGGTTGCAGTGTTGACCGAAGAAATCGACTTGAACATCAAGGGTTCTAACCACCTTCCTCAAGTCAGAAGAGTCAAAAAGGGTGTCGCTGCTGGTGTCACTGACATTACTAGAATTTTCTCAAGAAACCAAGGTTCCTTGCAAACTGGTGAATCTCACCAGTTCTCCATCAAGTTGTTTGGCTCTTACGTCAACAACAAGAAGGGAACCAGAATGATCGACGACCAAGAAGGCGTTGTTAACAATGGTTGGGGTGAATTGGTTGACAGAATCATTGCTGGATCCAGTCATGGTGTCGTTGTCAACCCTAGAGCTGAAAAGTTGGTTGTTTCCGTTAAAGAATTCAAGCACCAGTTCTCTAGTCATACCAACTTCAACCCAGTTACCACTTCTGCTCCAATTTCTAGAATTAAGCCTATCTTCTTTGACCCATTGGCTGAAAACTACGAGCGTATCTACTTGCACATGGGTAAGGTAAGCTTGCTTAACAGCATCACCAAAGATGACTTGTTAACCTTCGAAGTTAGCACACCTAACAACGAGTTGATCACATTCGCTAAGGCTTCCAACCAGCAGGAAAGACGTTCTTGGCAATTCGTTTCCGTTTTCCCAGACGAATCGATTGGTGAAATCGTTAAAGTTAATGGTGTCTCGTTGAAGAACCCTTCAAAGAAATTCCCTAAGGATGACTACATTATTCTTGGTTTGTATGTGAATGGTGTTTTGGCTGGTGAAGGTAAACTTCTCTATAAGTCTGGTAACAGATTGGTCGAATTCAACAAGAAGAAGACCCACACCATCGAGATTGTTTCGACAACTCATAAATTGCCAATGGCTCAAATCGAACTCAGCACTGAATACGTTGGTAAGATCTACAACTCTGACATTTCCATTGACAACATTTTCCAATACGAAAGATTTTTCAAGCTTGGTGTTAAGGGTATTGATGAGTTATCCAACTCTTTGGTTTCTTTCTGTAAGTTGGACATTTCACAATTGGTTAAGTACTTCCCAGAATTGTTAAGTTCTTTGTACAGTATTGTCGATAGCTCCTTCCAACAACCAGCTTCTCCAAGTATTGAAATCTTGCATGACAACACCTTTAAGGCCATAATCCACTTGTTGGATACCATCTTTGGTAAGCAAGACCAATACTTGTACTTGATTGACACCTTCACCGAAAGATACTCGAGCTTGCCACCAATTGGTATCTTCTTGTTGAGCAAGGTTTCTGAAATCTTCTCCAGAGCTGAATCTAACTGGAATGCTGTTTCTAGATCTTTGTGTAGAGTTGTTTCTTTGATCTTGAAGTTGGCTGTCAACTCTATTAACAGTGCTAGTCCTGGTGACTACGATGCTTACATCAAGGCTTTGACTTCTTTGTTTAAGTCTGGAGCATTCTTCCTTTCGATTCAGTCAAATGCTTTGGTCAATGACCAAGTGTTGATCTTGGACATTATTGACTACGTCTTGACCTTCAAGTCCCACATTCAAGAAACTGAAATCTTGAAGCTTGTTGTTAACTTTATCAACTCTATTGGTATTAGAGGTTTGGGTGTTAATGAAGACAGTTTCAACAAGAAACCTGCTTCAACTCCAAAGGACCACAAGATTATTGTCAGCAAGTTGTTGTTGATTAGAAGACTTTTCAGCTCTTCATTAACCGAGAACCCAGAATCTCGTGCGATTTTGGTTTCCAAGTCAGTAACCTGGGCTATGCAAGTCTTGTTAGGTCCAACTGATATCGATGCTACTAGATTGGCTTGTAGTGTTTTGAACGCAGTCTGTACACTCTTGTGGCAAAAGGTCTTTGTTGAAGGCCACACTGAAGAGATCAACTTGTGTTACTCCTTGAGTAAGTTGTTACCAGCTATCTCGAGAACTGTTATTAAATACAACAAGTTCACTAGAGGTAACGACTACTTCAAGCCAAAGAGAACCTTCACTCAATTGTTCCCAACTGAGTACCCATTCAAAGAGATTTCTATGGACTCTATTGTTAACGATGAAGTTTTGGTTGAAGTCTTGGTTGAACTTTCTACTGTCTTCTGCTTTATGGCTAAGATTGGTAAGGCTACAGCCGGTGATGAAGGTTACAGTAAGATTTTGAGCAAACAGATCTTGAATGATTTCTTTGAGCCTGAGAAGTACTTGGCTAACAACTTCCAGAATGAAGATTTAATCACACTTATCTCTGGTGTTAAACTTATGAGACAAGGTAAGTTCTTCCCTGAAGATAAATGGTTATCATTGTATGCTCTTATCGCTGAGGGTGGTTTAGCAGCACTTGAGCTTCTTAGACCTATGCTTATTAACCATTACGTTCCAACCATTCACCAATCGGAAGTATTCGACAGAGTTCTTTGGGGTAACTACTTGAAGACTTTATTGAAGTTGGCTATCTTAGCCCCAGTGTCTGTTGAGCATTTGTCCGACGTCCCAAGAAAGGCATGTTTCTTGGTTACTGGTACTATGCGTGATAGAATTGCATTTTTGGTTAACGAAGCTTGGGATTGCTTAGCTTGGGAAGCTACCGAAGAGGATGTTGTTAGATTCAACTTGAACAAGTTTGGTGGTTACCAGGTTGAATTCATCAACCACGATTACGGTATTTTGCAAGACTTGATGCTTTTCGCTTTGCAGAAGAATAAGAACTGTCAAGAAGTCAGTGTTAAGATCTTGTGGTCGATTATGGTTTCTGAGTACATTTTGAGTGACAACATTGTTGACATTGAAAAGGAATGTCTTCTTGGGTTACACGATATTTACTACAGAAATGCCTATAAGCCAACTCCAGATGAACAAGAATCTTTCATTGAGAAGATGAAGGTTACGATTAGATTGGACCGTGAAGATGAGGCATTCAATCTTATCTACAACTTTATTGTCACTCTTACCGGTTTCTTGTCTGTCTTGAACGATTTGAACAGTGTTCCAGTTGGACCTGAATTCGACAATGACAGAACATTCCACAAGTTGAACATTAATGCTTACTTGAAGAATGCCAACAAGCCTGAATTGTTCCACTCGTTCATTAACTCTATGTACGAGGAAAGTATTAGCAAGAATGACAACATTCAAGCTGCTTTGAGTTTGGAATTGTTAGCTTCTACTTACACTTGGGATCACCATGCTATTGTTGCTGCAAGTTTCAGACCTAAGTTCCCAGAGCAAACTTCATTTGAAAGAAAGGAAACTCTTTACAAAATGATTGCTACCAACTATATCAAGGGTAACAGTTTGGAGAGAGCTACTGATACCTACAATGAGTTATTGGATTCTTACAATGCTCACACTTACGATTTGAAATCGTTTGCCTACGTTCACAACAAGTTGGCCAAGTTGTACTTGGACTTGGAAAGTTCCGACAAGTTGTCTCCTTCGTTCTTCAGAGTTGCTTTCATTGGTGCTGGTTTCCCTGTCAATATTAGAGGTAAGGAACAGATCTATGAAGGTTTACCATTTGAACACATCACTTCGATCCACGAGAGATTGTTGAGATTGTACCCAGGTGCTAGAATCATTTCAGATGATCTTGAGGCCCACAAGTTGAAGGAAGAAGTCCGTACTGGTAGATACTTGCATGTCAGTACCGTTGAACCAGTCAATGAGATTTCTGACAAGCTTTTCAACACCTCTATTGGTGTTAGACAGTATGCCAGAAACAAGGATTTGAGATTCTTCGCCACCATGAAGAAGATTCCAGGATCCACATCTGTGTTTGACTTGTGGACTGAGGAGACCACCTACGAAACCTACCTTTCGTTCCCAACTTTGATGAACAGAAGTGATATTAAGACCACTAATGTCATCAAGTTGTCTCCATTGGATAACGCTATCAGAACGATTGTCAACAAGAATAACGATTTGATTCAATTGGAAAGTATGATCAATATTGCTATCAAGGAGAAGAACGAATACACTTCTCTTTGTAACGATTTGTCCAGACAACTTGCCGGTACTGTTGACTCTCCAGTCAATGGTGGTGTTGGTCAATACCGTACTTTCTTTACCGACTCCAAGTATGATGGTAATGTTGAGTACGATGCTCAAATTAGATTGTTGAAGAATGCCTTCAACGATTTGACTTTGATCTTGAACCGTTGTCTCCACTTGCACGGCAAGCTGGTTTCAGCCAACTTGAGAGCTTCTCACGAAGTCTTGGTTGAATTGTACAAGAAGAACTTTAAGGAAGACATTGAGAACTTGAAGATCTCGACTGACTACGATCAAAATGAGTACACTCATTCGATTGCATCCTCAAGTCTTTACAACACCAACCCACTTCAAGGACAAGGTCATGGACATGAGCGTGAACGTGAACGTCACCAACAACAACTCCATGACAAGCGTTCGATTTCTGGTCTTTCAAGCACCACTGGTAGTATGGCCCCTTCAATGGTTGGCTCCAAGTTGATTAGAACAACCAGTACTACATCGTCTGCTTCAAGTGGATCAGGTGTTTCTGGGTTATCGTCAGATAAGAGTTCTACAATGGAAGGTTACTCCTTGAATGGTAAGTACAAGCGTACTGCATTGAACTGGAGAAACATGGTTAAGCCATCAGTATAGACAGTTAGTTTTATAAACTATTCCTTTTGAAGTATTGTAGATATAGTAAGTTTAGGTGATACACTAAGTTTAGTTGATACGGAAGAGGAGGATTAAGAATAATAATAGAAGATTAAAGATTAGAATGAGTAGTCCTGCATTAAATTAACCTCTCAATACTCTCTAACACTAACATAACGAGTCATAACTTTAACAACTCTATATGCTTACCATAAACCTCACCTCTATCAGGATTATCACGTGATCTAAATGTTCAAATTTTTTCAAATGAACCGAAATTACAAACGGAAACAAAGAGTTCAACGAGATACTTATAAAACCAATAAAGATGTTCAGATTCGCTGCTCGTGCTGCCACTCGTGTGCCTATTATCAGAGCCAACGCTCCATTGGCCACCAACTTCATTAAGCCAGTCCGTTTCTACGCTGTTGCTCCAATTTCTAGAGAAGAAGTTACTAAGCGTGCTTTTGAAGCCTTGAAGACTGTTGCTGCTTTGCAAGAATCTAAGATCAGCTTAGAGTCATCATTCCAAAAGGACTTGGGATTGGACTCTCTTGACACTGTCGAAGCTTTGGTTGCTTTAGAAGAAGAATTCGACTTGGAGATCCCAGAGAAGATTTCTGACGAAATCAAGACTGTTGGTGAAGCTGTTGACTACATTTTTGAAGAAGAACAAAAGTTGTAAGTTTGCAAGTAAGCAAACAAGCTTATCAACTTAAGATCCCACTAGCATTCACAAGCTATACAATGAAAAAACAGACGACTAAACTACTAAGCTCCTCCAAGATGAAAAGTGAATTATTTTATCTTATGAAGTATAGCCTAGGTCAATTATTCTACACCTCTTTTTGTAAATATTAATTGTATATCAGATATATTAAACTGTACATCTGTAGAAGAACCTTATAACTCAAAACTAGTACTTTGGAAGTTCATCATTATACATCAGTATACGTCAACTTCTTATTGGTTGAATCAAATAGGTGGCGAGAAAGTAAATCCGCTCACGTGAAGATGGAAAGATCAATTACAAATTTAAGGAGGACAACTTGAGTAGCAATGGCAAAGCAATTGAATGAGATCCTGGATTTACCAGAAGTCATAGGAGACAGACCAGAGGATGATGTGAAAGTTGGGTCTGAAAGTGAAGAAGAAAATGAAGAGGAAGAAGAGGATGATGACAAAGATGAACCTCTTCCTGTAGAGTATCCAGGTACCATCATCCCGGATAATAACCAAGAACAAATAGAGGCAGACGTCGAGTTGACCAAGGGATTGGATTCTAATACAGACTATATTGACTTAATTCACTTGAAGATCGGATCCCTCGAAGACTTGGAATTATCGAGATTTCAAAAGTTAGAAGCATTATGCTTGAGACAGAATTTGATAACTTCAATTAGTGAAGTGAAGGTTTTACCAGGTGATACGTTGGAAGAGTTAGACTTTTACGATAACAGAATCAACCATATTTCAAGTGGTATTGCACATTTAGTTAAATTGAATAACTTGGACTTCTCATTTAACAAAATTAAGAACATCAAGAATATCGAAACCTTGGTTGAATTAGAAAACTTATACTTTGTTCAAAACAAAATTAAGGAGGTCAAGAACTTAGGAACATTAACTAAACTTAAGAACTTAGAATTGGGTGGTAACAAGATTGAAGAAATCGGCCCAGAATCTCTCGAACATTTGATAAACCTTCAACAATTATGGTTAGGAAAGAATAAAATCACTAAACTCCAAAACTTTGACACTTTGGTAAACTTGAGAGTTTTATCGATCCAATCAAACAGAATAGTCAAGATTGAAGGTTTAGATAAATTAGTAAACTTGGAGGAATTATACTTGTCACACAATGGTATTGAGAAAATCGAAGGATTGGACCACAACACCAAATTAAAGGTCTTAGATGTCACATCGAACAGATTCACCAAATTAGAAAACTTATCACACTTGACTGAATTGACCGACTTTTGGTGTTCTTACAATCAAGTCTCGACATTTGAAGAAATAGGACAAGAATTGGGTAAGTTACCTGAATTAGACACAGTTTACTTTGAAGGTAACCCTGTCCAGACACTGAATCCAACAGCATATAGAAGAAAGTTACGTTTGTATTTGGGTCCAAGCTTAGCCAAAATCGATGCAACCTTTATTCACAGTTGATAGTTTACAAATACATTGGGTGCAAAAAAATGGTTATTAATAAATATATATTACTATAGTAAAAGATTAGCTTAAACGACTGGCTTGAACTTGAGAGTGGTTGGTATAGATAAACACTGAACTGATATCAGTCTAGTCTCTCTAGATATTTTTTTAATGACAATGTACGTTATTATCGACTGACGGAAGGTCTACAGGATCGAGAATGTAGGGTTATGGAACGTAGCAAAAGGTAATTAGGAGTGCAAACAACATTCAATCTAACAGGTAACTTTAATGAACTGAAAACAGTCTACGGTAGTAGACAACTGACACTTTCAGTTAAATCGATACAAGATTTTGCAGCCAAAATAATGTTGTTCAAATGAACATATTAGAACAACTACAAATATTTGAGTAATGAAGATAATAATCTACCTAAATGTACAAGAACTATCTACCTAAGAAAATAATCATGAAACCCAACCGCAATTCTCGTACTAGAGCAACTAATCAAGGTCTGTATCCTCACTCTTGTAGTGATCCAAAACAGTTCTATAAGTGTACGAAGGAGAGAAACCACCAACGTTGGTTATATATATATCAATGTGCTCAGGTGGGATGTAGTCATCCAACGGGTTAGTTACCACTTCCACGTTTTCCAAAAGTGTTGAGTCTTCAAAGTTTAAAACTTTTCCTGAGTTACCTACCTCAATCAAATCGTCTCTATTAAATGGATACAAGGGTGACAATTTGTATAAGCCAGCAACAGCGAAGACGGGTGTCTTGTGTTCCTTTGCGCATTCGACTACGTTTGCGGCACCTGAGTTTGCCATGGAACCTCCATTTGCAAATACTGCATTAGAGCCGATAATGACTTTTCCGACACGGGACATGACTGCATATGTTGTCGAGTCTGGGATCAATACTGATTCAATGTTGTGTTGTGCCAATTGTTTGACAAACTCGTAAGCTTGGTTGACATCGTTTGGGTAGTTTTCAGTGACCAAGACTGTGAATTTTCTCTTGTGTCTTGCCTTGATTAAGAATTTCAATACTGTTTCTGAGTTTGGAGTTGGGGTGAGTAAGATTTCATTGTCGTGGATCAAGTCGAGGGACATTGTTTCCATTTGGTTATTCACATTTGAGATCTCATCTACCAAGTCCTTTATACCTTGGATGATAATAGACCGTAATTCACTCATTTGTTTCTTCAGTTGGTTGTGTAATTCTCTGTTATTGGTGTTATTATTCGTGGTCAATAAGTTGAACATCGATGAGGACATTATACCATTGGAGGCACCACTGGAGCTATTACTAGGAGCATTAGATCCATTAGCAGGTACCTCAGGTAACTCTATTTCATCTCTAATTATCGCTAAAACTCTTCTCACTATATTACCAGGTATAATCTCCTTAGGCTTAGCCTTCTGCAAGATCAAACCAACCTTTCTTATAATATCAATCAAATCATACGGATTCGACCAACGTGCTGCTGAAATCACCTTCATCAACAACTGCGTCACAAGAAGTGCCTTATTTTTATCACCCTCAACTTGATGACGCTTCAAACTTGCGACAACTGGGTCGACTAATGCCAATATTTCAGGCGTTAGAGTAGAGGACATCGTCGTTTATTCTTCTTTAAATATGACTCTCTCAGCTATTTCAAAAAAAGTGTATGAGAAAAATTTGTGTATTATGTAATATATTCATAAGCTCTTTCGAGTAGTGTTATTTTTTTTTTTTTTTTTATTTTAATATGGAGAAAGTAAAATCATATTAATATCAATAACATGTCTGGGTTTAACGGTGCGATAAGTAAATGTCTAGAGCAGCTTTATGGGTATTCTGGTAATTTCCAGGTATCAATTGAGTTAATCCAGCGTTTAGCTCAGCAGCTGAAGTTGGAGACTTTTATTGATAAGTTAGGATACACTACAACGAGTGAAGATTCCAATACACAACGTCTATCAATTGCAGGGTCGTCGATATTGATAGATGTGGATTTCTCAAGTGATGATTCTATAGTGTCAGTGAGTTTATCGCAAGGGATCAATGAGGAGAATAAGGGTGGATCTGAAGGTGACTACTTGACATTGCATAGAGGAGAGATAAATGTAGGTGTGTTGGATATTTCAAAGGCAGGAAATGTGGTTGGATTTCTCAACTCCGTGGGGAACTCAGAGTCGAATTCAAGTGCCGAAGCGATATTATTTGAGAACTTGAAATCACGTACCTTGGGTAACTTCCCTTCAAACTTGAAATACTTGGGTAATATAGATTCACTTTCAGCCGCAACCAACGAGAATTTGTTTTCATTTATTGAAAAAGTGGCATTATTGCTTTATACTATAAGTGATCAGGAGGGTGTAGGCAAATCCGAAGACAAAAATGTTAACTTGGGTTTCGTTAATAGTGTTGGAAAAGTTCACTTGAATAATGCATCATCAGGAAGATTAGGTTTACTAATTGACTTTTGGAGAGACCACAGATTCAACCCCAACCCTAAAGACAAAGAATACACTATTTCAATAAACTTACAACCAAAACCTACACAGCTACACATTGACTATTTGGCTGATGTCAAACAGCACATCTGGAATATCCGAGATAATAAATATAAATTTGACGTCACAGGAGGGGGTACGTTGGTTTCATCAGGCTGGCTCCTTGGTCTTTCATTCAATGAAAACATACCTATACCTGCATTCCTTTTAGAATTCTTGGGATACTCCTTTACACCAAACACCAAAAAACCTGTTAATGATATTTTCGACAACTTCAACACTGACGAAGATTATGAATGTTTCACGGAAGACAATATACATTTCAAATTCACCAATGAATTGTTGACACCCGAATTTAAAAATATTAAAGACATCTCCATCACCAAGTTGGGTGAAATATCTCAAATATTACCAATTTTACGAAACTGGTTAGTATTGAATAGCATCTGCAATACTTTGATTGCAGAAACAAAACCATTTGATAGCGTAATAACTGAAGACTCGAAACGAAAGATACGAGACTCTCTCAAGTTGTCAAATGACGTAACTGATGAAGAATTATTAGGATTACAAGCTCTCACTGAGACAGCCAATTTCACAAACATAGCTGCTCCTATGAGAAAATACAGTGAGGTGGAAACATTCATGGGAGAAGAAACCGAAGAAGTCCCTGAACCAGAAGAAGATTATGCAACCTTAGTCTTGGAAAGCATTGATCTTTCTCAACTGAACGATTTAAAGTTCCACTTAAATGGTAAGATCAATGGGAACACATTATCGATTGGGTTTAGAATCTCGAACGGTGTTGTTTTGCAATCAGATGACGGCATGGATATAGACAATGACAAATCTCAAACGTTTTTGGAGAAATTAAACTCGACTGAGAACTTGTCAGAAGCATTAAAGCAATTAATTGTATAAATTAAAAGGATATGTACAGAAATATTTACAATTTAACACCAATGTGGATACTGGAAACACCAAAGGTCAAGTTCTCGTAGCCCTTATCTGGGACATAGAAACCTGCTTTTTCGATCATACCTTTAAATTCCTCTTGTTTTGGGAACTTACGGATACTCTCCACCAAGTACTGGTAGGAGTCTCTGTCATTGGCAACGAGTTGACCCATCAATGGCAATAACGAGAAAGAGTAGGCTTGGTAAAAGTAGTCAATCATTGCGTTATCCACCTGGGAAAATTCAAGACAAGCAAAGATTCCTCCTGGTTTCAAGACTCTGTAGGCAGTGTTGAGACCTGCTTGGATGTCGGTAAAGTTTCTAATACCAAAAGCAATAGTGTACACATCTTTAGAGTTGCTTTCAATTTGATCCAAAGTTTCACCATTTTGGACTAAGAAGTTGACTCTATCCGAGCCATCGTTCCATTTATTGGTTTGGAATCTGGCTTCTCCCTCTCTCAACATGTCTGCATTGATATCAGCAACGGTCATAGTACTTTGAGTATCTTGGAACTTGTTGGCAGCGTGGTCTAACAAACCAAACGCAATGTCACCAGTTCCACCAGCAACATCCAAAAAGTCCAAAGGTCTATCAGAACCCGGTCTCATACCAGCATCTAACCTATCAATGAAATGCGACTTCCATAATCTGTGTACACCCATCGACATCACATCGTTCATCACATCATAATTGCTAGCAACTGAAGAAAACACTCCTCCAACAAGCTTCTCCTTGTCATCTCTGTTGACTGTTTTAAATCCAAAATGCGTTTGGTCCTCTGGCTGAGTACTGAGCTGTCTAGCAATCCCAATACTCCTCCATGATTGTCCAAGAATGGTGGCCTGAGACCTTAACAAGTTCGATCTGAGCATTGTTGAGGAATTGTAATTTCTATTTTTTTCCAATGAAAAGTTCAGGATTTAGAGGTTGCGAAGATATGGTGGAATGAGGTTGAAGGTTGAGGTTGAAGGTTCGAGAGGATTGTTAAGGGAATGTGCATGTGCCTGAGGTAGAAGGTGTAGGTTTTACTCTATTGTTACTATGATCCCATTTCTTTCAACTACTATATATTTTCAATTAGTTTACAGTTTAAATCAATTGTGGTCCAAGTTCAGCTTCAACCATTCCTTCTCATCTACACTTCTCTACTACATCTCTCCTCGTTAATTTCCTCATTTATTAAATTACATATGTGAAGAGTCTCTAAGCTTGCACAATTCTAACGGTGTTAGAGTGGCCGGAACCTCTGGTCCAACCTTGCACAGTGACAATGGAGTCGCCCTTGTTGATGATTCCCAATTCAATAGCTTCTGAAACAGCCCATCTCAATCTGTTTTCGACATCTTCTTGCCAGTTGTCAACCTTGTCCTTGGTGTACACGAATGGATACACACCTCTGTACAAGTGACAGTATCTAGCGGATCTTTGGTTTCTGGTGACCATCATGATTGGTACATTTGGCTTGTACTTAGATACCAATCTGGCGGACAAACCAGAGGTGGACAAGACGACAATGGCCTTAGCGTCTTGTTCGTAGGCTGCAGAGACAGCAGCAATGGCACAGGTCTCGGTGGTTGGAGTTGGCTTGATAGCAAGAGATCTGATTTCATTGTGCAATGGCTGGTAGGCAATGGCCTTTTCAGCAATGATGGCAGTGTTGTGCATCATGGAGACAGCTTCGAATGGGTAGTTACCCTTGGCGGTTTCACCAGACAACATGACACAGTCAGCACCGTCCAAGATGGCGTTACCAACATCAGAGACCTCAGCTCTGGTTGGTCTTGGGTTGTAAGTCATGGACTCCAACATTTGGGTGGCACAGATGACTGGCTTAGCAGCCAAGTTACACTTAGCAATCAATTGCTTTTGGACAACAAACACTTGTGGAGCTGGGATCTCGATACCCAAGTCACCTCTGGCAACCATGACACCGTCAGTTTCGACCAAGATCTCGTCAAAGTTATTCACACCTTGTTGGTTTTCAATCTTAGCGATGATCTGGATGTCCTTACCGTCTTCTCCCAAAACCTTTCTAATTTCCAAAATATCGTTACCGGTTCTGATGAACGAGGCAAAGATCATGTGGACACCATTCTTGACACCGAATCTGATGTCGGCCTTGTCCTTCTCGGACAAAGCTGGCAAGTCGACGTCGGTACCTGGCAAGTTGACACCCTTGTGCGAGCAGATCTTACCGGCGTTGACAGATCTAACCTTCAAGGTCTTCTCGTCAACAATTTCTTGGACTTCGAAAGAAAGCACACCATCGTCAATGTAGATAATCTTACCAACTTCGATAACCTTGGTGATGTTCTTGTAGTCAATGAACATGACCTTGTCGTTACACAGCTTGGAGTAAGCTTCGTCGGTGGAGAAGATCATCTCGTGGTTAGCTGGAATTGGGAATTCACCGTCTTCAACGGTGGTACCAGTTCTGATTTCTGGACCCTTGGTGTCCAAGGCAATGGCCAATGGACGACCCTTGTAGATCTCTTCAGACTTCTTGGCATTGTCAACAACAGACTGGTGGTACTCGTAAGAACCGTGCGAGAAGTTCATTCTAACAATGTTTAAACCAGCCTTTCTCAACTTAACCATCACTTCAGCATTGTTGGTCTTTGGGCCAATGGTACCAATGATAGAAGAACGACGCAAAACCTTGTCTGGGGTCTCAGTAGTGTCTAATTTAGTCAACCAGGATAAAGCAGCGTGAGACATTGTACAATTATATTTTAAGTTAAAGTATAAGTTAACGAAAGGGCAGTGGAAAATTTTGAGGATTTTGATGCCTTATAAATAGTGAATTTTTTTTTTTAAGGAACCGGTGTAGTGTCGGCCGTTGATCTTTTCGGAGTCTTTCATAACGTGGGGCCCTTGAATACCATCACATGAGTGTCAAAAGTGGTGAGATGTATTTATGTTGGTATACCCGGAATGTCTTGTATAGTCTTGTTATTGTATTTCGGAAACGTTTTGCCTAGGACCGAAGGGGATGTTGTGTGTTTAGTTGTGTATTAATAGTTGTTCTCTCTATATATTTGATTTACTGATAACACGGTAGGTGATAGCCCTGGTAACAATCACAATACCACGCAGCATATACACTCCCCGCTATACATCTAACACCAATATATATTAGCAGTACTTTATTACAATTGGCATTACCCATGGAGGTATCAAGGATGTGATTGTATATAATACCTTTTACCTATATAGTTCAATGTGGAACAACAGATCTACAAGTGTGCAATTAATTATCTTTCACCTTATGACAGGACTAATTTTGGATAGAATTCTATCAGTACACGATGAGGTTCCATTATGATTTTAGGGCACGTTTCAGTTGTGTGTTAGTGGAGGAAATTCAGTTACAGAGAGAGAGAAGGGTAAAAATTTATCGGAGTATGGAATGATTTAAACGAGAACCGACACTTCCAAACAAGTACTGAAAGTAGTAATTAGGAAACGGATCGAAAAGCGTATAGGTGTCCGACTAACCCAATATACGTGACGTAATTACTAAATTCCAACTTGTAGATTATGAGCGACTTCAAATTAAAATGGGAAGGGAATTGTTAGTGAATCGGATCGAAAAAAAATATTAAGGCTTTAATTAACATGGTGCTCCCAATAGTAATCGGGGTAGGTGTTACTATTGTTGCGCTTACAGTCAAGCTGACGGTGGCAGCTATGCGTAAATACGCACATCTTACACCCGAGATGTTTGCATCTTTGAATAAGATTAAATTAGTCAATGAAGGTACTACACTGGTGACCTTGAACAGTCACTTGCGGTTCTTAATAGATAACTACCCGAACACGCCGTTCAGGAATCCAATGACTGAACAAGAAGCCTTACTTGTATTGGGTATAGGAAATGATGAGATCCTTGGTCTCAATAAAGCACTCTTAAAGAAAAGATATAGAGAATTGATCATACTTAACCACCCTGATAAAAACGGGAGTCAATATTTGAGTCAGAAATTGAACCAAGCAAAGGAGATTTTAGAGAACAGTTATATGATTAATAAGTAGTTTTTATGAGTTGGAAATGAACTTAAAAAGGTGGGATTGAAACAGGGATCTTGTAAATAGAGAAATAGAAGCAATTATAATTCACCACTTGGAATCATGAAACTTGAGATGAAACAACTTCATGATTGAAAATTTTGAAGTATAAAATAATATAATGACTTTAACGAATAAAATACTTTACACCAACTAATATTATACAGAGACTGATCTTCTGTAGATACTGATATTTTACAAGATTTTGGTAAATATTTATAACAATTCATTCAAATTGACATATTAATTAACATTTATAATTAGAAACAACTACCCATATTCACCTACATTCTCTACGCTATTACATATAATTCATACTCATCATATCATTAAGTCTAACTGTTTGCCTTCTCTTTACCTCCTTCGAAATTCTCTCTAACCCTCAAGTAATGCTCGAGTTCTTCAGCACTCACCGATGGGTTCAATTCCTTCTGGGATTTCAAGAAATCTTCCATCATAACCAATACATTAATATCGTCTTCTGTAGCAACATTATCGAACCACCATCTCGTAGATACTGGGGGTTCTCTTCCAGAATTATACGCTTTAAGTTTTGCGTCTGCCTCGTTGGCAACTCTAGTCATTGCATTCAACATCGAATCCGAACACAAGGCATAGAAATCAGCTCCAGTGTACGTGAATGAACACTTGGCAGCAATCTTTTCCAACTCAACATCCTTATGCAACTTGAACTTACGGGTAAGAGCTTCCAAGATCTTCACTTGTTTATCGTCCGTATCTGAAATACCCAAGTACAACATCTTATCAAATCTTCCTGGTCTCAACAATGCTTCATCAAGTAAATCTGGTCTATTTGTAGCACCAACAACGAAGATTCCATCTCCACTGTTGCCTCCTCCTCCACTCATACCGTCCAACTCTGCTAACAACTGCGATACAATACGATCCATAACTCCACCGGAATCACCTTGATTACCTCTCTTTGGGGCCACGGAATCCAACTCATCAAAAAAGATAACACATGGTTTGGCATCACGAGCCTTCTGGAATACACGACGCACATTGGCTTCAGACTCACCAATGTACATATTCAACAACTCAGGACCCTTGACACTGAAAAAGTTCAAGGAGAAATTGGTTGCAATGGCCTTGGCCAACAAGGTTTTACCTGTACCAGGAGGACCATAGAACAAAATACCACTTCTCTTCTTCAAACCATTGTTAAACAATTCAGGGTACTTGAGTGGCATATCAATGGTATCCAAAATTTCATCCTTAACCAAATCTAAACCCCCAATGTCTTCCCACTTAACGTTGGGAATACGTGGAGCTCCAATGGAATCACTAAACTGATTACGAGCTTCATTAATAGCCAAACTGAAATCCTCAGGTACAAGAGTGACCAAACCTCCATTTCCAATTCTTATCAACTTATTCAATGGGGTCTTGGCTTCCTTTGATAACTTATGCAACCTCTTGATTGCCAATTTCTTACACTTGGTGATAATCGACATTAAATCCCTTGGAGTCAAACCGGCAGACTGCAAGGCCAAATTCTTGAAATTAACGTCTTTTCTAACCAGATAATTGACAGAATCAATATCAAAGGCTTGCTTTGTGAATTCAGTCTGAACCTTATGGTTGCGCTCTTCTTCACGGATTACTTCCAGCTTCATAAAGAACTTGAAAATCTGATATCTCTCTTGTTCATTAGGAACATTAAAGCTGATATTGAACTTAATAAGTTGCTTAACGTTTTCATTCAACTTGTCAATATCATTACAACTGGTCACAATAACCAAGTTTTGAAACTTGGAAAGGTACTCACTTAAAGTCGAAGCAACCTTTAATGACAAGGAAACTGAAACACTCGAATTCGAATCATTATCATCTACCTTGGGGCACAATACTTCAATGTGCTTCAAGAAGATCAAGTGGAAGTTATTGACAGGCACAGACGAATGTTCGTCTTGGTTCTTTAACATGTTATCGATCTTACCAGTTAACAACCCAATAGTTTTCAACTCTTGTCCTGGGTTTATAAAATCCAAGCAATCTAACTCAATTAAGTTCAACCCAAGCTCCATGCACATGTTTCTCACCAATGTAGTTTTACCTATACCTCTATTAAGTGAGTTCAAAGAAACAGTGGTTTTGAGACCGATTTTTGACTGCAAGCATGTTTGAAGGATCTTGTGGAACTCAGATGCGTAGCTGAAAAGTTCTTTATTGTCAACGTTTTCCTTCAATACTTGATTGAAGTTAAAGATTTGTGGTAAATTTAAGTAATCGTGCCAATGGGAGAACTCATTCTTTGGTAGCCTGATGAATTCTATTCCTGTAGACATAACCGAAGTTTTGTTAGGATCAATAATAAATTGACCGGTTTCATATGGACTTGAACCCTTTACATCGATTATTCTAAACCAGGCAACTGAGTCAGGATCTCCAGTGGGTATCACATCAGGTGTCGAGTCTTCACCATTATCATCATTGTTATTGTTTGACTCTTCGTCAAACATGGTTTTAGCTAAAACAGAGTCAATAGTAACCGGAACGAAGTCTCCTTTTTTAACACATTTGAGCTTATCATTTAAACAGGTCTTTAAATTCGTCAAGTAATTCTTTTGGAATGTACGGTCTTGAGTAATTTGAGAGGCAACTCTAGAAAATGAAACTGACTCTGCAATAGGTAAAAATGAACCCAAGTCTTTCGGTACAGAATCTGAAATGTTAGCCCTCTTAAAATAAATCTCAGTTGTGTTGCTCAAATTTAAATTGACCATGAGAATAGGTGACATGTATGCGAATCCTTGGTGGAAAATCTTGTTAGGTTCCGTTAAACTGAAGATCTTGACAAAGATGTGAGATTCGCCATAATGCAATTCAACAAGGTCACCTTCGTAAACAGAGAAGTTCAATTTGAGTAAATCACTTGATGTTAAAAACACATACAATTCTGAATCCTCTTTTGATGAGGGACCTGCAATTCTCTCTGGCAAAGGTTTAACCTTAAGTTTATATGACTGAGCAGTAGGCTCAGAAACTGCAAAGTTTAATCCTGAAGATAAATAAGAAGATATGTCGATATCCTCTTCATTGTCTTCTTCTTCATCTTCAACTTCTACCTTTTCAGTAGGTGTTTCTTCCTTAATCAAAATGATCTCAGTTGTATTGTCGACTTTACCTTGGGATACAGGTTCACAAAGGTTAACCGTTGCGTTAATTTGTCTGATAGAGTCATTCTCATTGACAACCAAGCCATTAGGAACTAAAAACTTTTGTATGAACGATTCTTCAATCTGATCATTGGTGTTCTGAGACAACACATTGTAGATTCCTTGTGGTACCGAGACATAGATTTTGCTTAACAACGGAATATCTTGATAGTTGATTGACTGGACGATACAAGTGCTGACCGTAAGTTGGCTGACTTCGAAGTTATTAGTAAAAGTGGTGTAGTTTGTGAATGTTACGTTTGAGTTGTAGTCACTGGTATTCACGTTAGCAATTCTATAGAGCTTGTAGCTTGGAAAGTAGTCAGGGGATCCCAACAACTTGATAAGCACAAATCTGTTTGGATGCTCCTCCTGTGCTCCATATTCACCTTTGAATAATTTATTGTAAAGACCAATAGATACCAGGAGTACATCATAAGTATTAAGTGTTGGGTCATTAACAAAGTTGACCCCTGAATCCGTTGAGAAGGACGGCTCAGGAGAATCAAGAGTATCAATTGAAGGCATAATGTAGCGTTCAAACTGATGGATTCTTCAAAGAAGAGTGATGGTGAAGTTGAAATAAAATGTTGATTCGGCGATTATTTCCTCGGTATTGAATTTTTTGTGGGGATCCAAATGCGTAATGAAAGGCTGTACATGTGATGTGAGAAAGCAGTGGTATAATGATGGAATGAGATGTGTATGTGATGAAGAAGGAAGTTGAAGGAGAAGAAGGCATCGTAGGTTGTACTAATGAAGTAATAGAATTAGATGTTTTCTTTTATCACTTGATTTTGGTTGAACATACTGTGAATAAAGTGTTAACCGAAGCATTACAATGGTACACTTCAGCAATTCTTTTGGAGATGTACACAAGAAAGGGAATTACCAATATTAAAGATACATAACCAAATAATTTCATTAATGAATAGGTAGAGTTATACTTAAATACTAAATAGGATAGGGCAGGGCAATTTGACCTTAAAAGTGTTCACTAATTTTCGGCAAAATAAAATAAATTTGCAGCTAAATGTTGCAGCCAAATAATCAAATTCAGTTTTAACTTCCCAAGTACTTTCAGTATTAAGGATATCTAATATCAACTAATTCGTAAGTTTAATCACATTTTATTTTATCAGAACTTATATAGAAGTACCAGAACGGTTTAAATAGCTGCGAAAACACCAAAGACAAGTGCAACAAAGTAAGCCAATAAATTAACTGAAGCTACTTGGTTCGAATTGTTAGACTTATCACTTGAAGTAGAAGAGGCCGAGGACCCAGAAGAAGAAGAAGCAGCAGCAGAAGCAGCAGCACCATTAGTTGAAGCAGCACCAGAACTTTTTCCAGTAAACACTCCACCAATAACAGCACCACTCTTTGTCTTACTTTCTAAGAGATCAGAACCAGTACTGGTAGTAGACTGATCAGGTAAATCCAATAAAGTGGATGGGATCGAAGTCGTTGGGTAAGTAAATTTGGTACTGAGCGGAGGTTCAGATGCAGATAAAGTATCAACCAGTTGAGAATAGAATGCAGCCTTTGTTGCTCCGGGAACGCTTGAAGAAATTACTTCAATGTCGGAGTCTGAGTTGTATTTAACATGAGCAATCGAGATTTCCCCAGCTTCTAAATCGTACACGGTGTAAATGTACCTCATAACATTGTCACCGAGATAAACATCACCACTTGGCCCACTGTTCCCAAACCCAAGAACACAATTAGGTCCATCGAAGGGGTAAGCAAAACTTGACAATGGAATCAGAATCTCAACACCGCCAAAGTTGAAATCTATGCTCAATTTAGAGCTTGTCTGAGGGCAGGGAACAATGTAGGCCCCAAGTGTAGAATTATACTTTGCATCGAAAATACCAGCCAATGAGTCAGCGATGTCCGAGGGAAGTAATGATATTGAGACTGATGGCATAAAAACTGCCACACGAGGAGAGGTCAGAACATTTAAAGATGTCTTATCGTAAGTTATGCCAACGTTAGATATTGAAATAGCATTAGCATCAGGATATTTTCCAGACCGCCTTGCCATCTTGAAAGTAGTCAAGTTTCCTTCATACTTTGAGTGGTCAACAGCACCGAACAATAACGATCCAGAAGAGTCCGATTTGCTACCCAAGTACAAAGAAAAGGCCGTTTTTTCAATCAAACCTTGTTTCTTCAATTGGATTGGGAAGTTGTCGTAAGTGTATTTCGGAGAAGAGTCAAGTTGATTTGTCACTTCGTTGATTGCAAGACCAAGGCCCAAATTTCCTTGCGGATTCGTGCTCAAATTTGCAACTCCCAAGTTAACATTCTTGACAGTTAATCCACCAAAACTAACATCTGCTTGAGCCCAGTATCCAACGGACTCAGATTCATCGACAAAACTTACGTCAAACTCCGGGCTAGTGTTGTTGATAGAAAAAGAACCAGAGTCACCTGTTTTAAAGGAGCCAAACTTTGTACATGTGTCAGTTGTTCTGTACGAAGTCGGGGTAGCTGTAGAAGCTACAGTAAGTAAATCTTCTGCAGCCAAACATACAACGTCTTTATCATGAACCCAAGTGTCGGCACTGTCGAAGACAACGAGTACTTCGATAGGGCTGTTCTCAGTGAGGTTGAGATTGACAGAATAATATGTCTCCTTATTCTGAAAATCTATACTAACCAGACCGTCCCTTTTAACCTTCTTTGCCACACCATACTCGGCACCAAGTGTCAAGTCTCTTTTAGAGTTACCACGGAGGACGCCAAACTCCATGTGAAATGCACCATTGGGAATTGCATCTGCAAAAACACTCGAAAGGCTGCTGATAATTGCCAAACAAGTACCAAACTTCATAATTATTTAAAACACTCTTGTGAATATCAAGTGAATACATCTCGAGGGAATTGCTTAATTTATAACTTCGAGAATTGGTATGATAACAATTGACGAAACTATGGAGTATAGCTTGTGGGGCACTTTAAACCTCGTAATTGAAAATTGATGCGTTTAAACTTTTGCAACTTAACTGCAAAGCAGAACACAAAACGCTCAAAAAGGCTATCAACTGCATGCTTAGGGGGTTACAAATAAGATATCAATTCAGTTACGAGATTCGAAGAATGGGAAGCAAAGGGGTTGGGGTTTGCTGGTAGTTGCTTTGAATTAAGTTGTTAGATGGTGATAATACAGGGTTCTTCTAAGAATACATAATGATGCATTCTAAATGAATTGAAATTTAATACCATTAAGAAGCACATAATTAATTGAAAAGTTAAATCAATGAAAAGGGTAAAAGCTTCGATTGCATGAACTGAGCCACCTGAACGGTTAATGATTGTCTTGAGCTAAGTATACATAAGGCAGTGCATAAGAATAACCTGAACATAACATCGTTTAGTTCACATTGATTCTAATTTTAGGATACCGTAGATATGCTTCGTGAGTCTGAAGAGGCATCATACTTCACAGCCTTACAATTATTATTGTAACTTGCAACTCGCATTGTTATAATAACTTTGTTTCAAACCAAGTGCCAAGATTTTTGTTATCAGGGTTGATGTTTAATTGTGTATGTATTTAACCTCAAATTGTCAACGGTATCTTCTGTGGAGTTGACTAGATTGGAGTGAAGACTAGCTTTGAGTTACCCCCAATCCTAGCTTGACGTATGATATATTTTCCTTGGTAATATTAATAGAATTACAAGATTGGAATTTCCACTCTATCTTCACTTTCTTCAATATGAGCAACCCAATTAGTCAATTGGACACATAGAACTTGTACATTCAGCTTATATTGTGTAGTTCATTAGGTCAAATCATTATGTTTGTTGTTTGTCCAGTCCATTCACCAATCAGTTAGCCTTCTAGTATTATTTTCCAACTTTAAATGCTGTCGTATTAAATTATGGACCATGGTCTAGACCCGAGAGACGTTATAGCTGAGGGTGCTATACACAGTGCAGACTATGGGGAACCATACACATGTAGATGTATTATTGTACAGAATAATTCACTTGAAACAGCCCATCCCAGTCAAAGATGTCAATACTTCAAGTACCTGCATCAATGGGGCCCTTAGAACTGTACAATTGACAACCATTTCTTTGCTTTGATTCGGTCAATGGTGTGCCCTAAATTAAAATCAATTGAACTGATGCATTTAATATTATATATTCCAAAAGAATACAGCTGGAAAGTCTCTTAAATGATATACCACTAGTCTTAATCTACAACACAACTCAGCATAAACTCCTGCAAGCTCATCACAGTCATCACCCAAGTCGAACGAAAACTGTGAATTTGAAATATTTTAACCCAACCTCTGGACAACTCGCTGTCTCTCGTAATTTAAATAAACCATCAAGAGAATCTCTACTGTCCACAGAGCTACAATCCAACCCAAATAATACGAGGTCTATACCTATTTTTTTTGATGTAATTTCTTACCCGGCCAAATCACGACTTTTTAACGGCATCATAAATTTCTTCACCATTAATATCAAACAACATACCAAACCAAGAGACAATACGTAAGTAATAGAATACATTAAAGATGATGATAATTTACTTTTTTTTTACCAATCGTTGAGCATATTTGGAGCTTTTACCGTTTTGGTATACATGGGTTCTTATGCTATGAAGTGGTACACAGTCATAGTTACACTGATTTAATATGTATTTCAAGCTAGATTACTAACATTTCAAGTGAAGACAAGTTTGAGTCTGAGAGTATTATATGTGGGATGGGTTCTTGAAGGTGTAAGAACATGGAGGAGTAAGATAATGGAGAGGTGAACGAGGGAGGAGTGGTAGATTGGTGTTGAGTGTAAAATTTTTTGTATGATGTTTTCGATGGATAGAAATGTAGTCTTGTATAAATGGTTGTCAATGTTCAGAGCTGTAAACAAGCTGCGACTGTTCAGCTGTGACAATCCAAAGTTGTGACTATTCAGAGAACATCTTTCCATGGCAGTTCCATTTAGAGGTTTCACTGAGTGACACCTACTTTGAGTTTCAAAGTGTAGCCTTCTATTCAATGTTCAAAACTACAGAAGTTGTCTGTACTCTTCTATCCTAGTTCACATTAATGGACACTTATAGAGTAGTTCCGTGCAATCCTAAAGCTAGTTCACTGATACACTTCTATAGTCTCTCCTACTCTCCTACTAAACGCATTTCAAACTCTTAACTTCAATTTCTTAAAATAAACCTCTTCTACTACACTTTACACGAATCCCAAAGGAAACATCTGATCACAACAGACCACTTATAACTCATTCACTTCAAGAAATAATCAATTATTATACAAACATTCTGTCTATAGAAATATTTAGTTTTCTTCGTCGACAACAACAGTTTGCAAACCCTTAGAGGTTGGGACAATTACTGGTTCAACCAAGGCAAACAACTTTTCCTTAGCGTTTTCCTCGTCGTTTCTCTTTCTAGAAATTCTCAATCTCAATCTCTTCTCGACACCTTGGACACCTCTAGACCACAATTGAACGTTCAACTTTGGGTCCAATCTGACGTCGGAGGTTCCCATGTGCAAAGTGGCGAACTTCTTGATCTCCTTGACAGCCTTTGGGGCTCTCTTCTTGAAGTGGACACCGTGTAACTGTATTTGTTAGTATTAAATTCATTAAACTTGAGAATATCTTGTATCGTTTTAGTTTAGTCTAAGAGTCTTGAGAGTCTTCAGTCTTTGAGCATTATCATTCAACTTTAGACTATAAGTATCCTGTCAATATAATATGCATATGAGTTCTTCTCCCCAAATCTAAACCTCTTCTCAAGCTCTCTCTCTTATTGACTCCTCATTCTCTTTCAGTTCAACTTCTAAACTCAACGATGACTATCTGTCTTCTCCACAACTCCTCCTCTAGATTCTGATATTCTTCACTGCAATAGATCTATCTACATACTCTCTTGTGCAAGTTGATGGTGTATTCACGAGTAACAACGTCTTGGACCATTTTTGATATTGTTTATGACTATTGGTATTAGGTATATCAAGAGGTTTGATGTAATTTTTTTTTCCAGCCTATACTCAATGAAAATTTTCAAGAAGGTGTGTTACACAAATTTAATTGGTGTGTATATAGGTCATTTTCCAAATAATTTGCCAGTCACTTTTTGAATTGGCACGTGTTGGTTAGGGTAGTGCCCTAGTGATATGATTTAGGTTATGGGTTGACATTATATATATAAGGTTATTAGGTGATTAGATTTATTGTTTCATAGTTATATGATTGAAGGATTACCAAAGACAGATGAAAATTGTATTATGAATGAGTAAAAATTGAGTAAACTTACTCCAATCCATACACTTTATGTATATACTTGCACCAATCTCTGGTTAACAAATTGTATGTGTTTTCCAAGTCAGTATTCCCTGTGATTTCCAAGTCAATGCTCTTGTATTCCAATTGATTATCAGTTCGCACCAATTCGAAGTTGTATATGTTAGATAATTGCCAGATTCCTAGGGTTGAGCATAATATTCTACCTGTGATTCCACCCGATTCGATTGTTTGCAATAATTCATTCAATGAGTTCAATTCCTTGTTTGAAGTCTTTTTGAATCTGGGGTCGTTTGATATTAAGGGACTGATGTTTTGCAATACATAGATGAGGGCGTCCTTTGATTTTTGGTTTACTTGATCGAATAATGCTTTATGCTTGTTCAATGCTTGTTGGGTCGATCCATATTTTGCATACCAAGCAATACTTTCTATTATGATCAATAGAAGTGTTGCGTTAGATAAGTATTGTTCATCTTCTTTAGTGTGAAGTAAATGATTTCGAATGCTAGCCAAGTGATTAATTAAAGTCACATAGTTCTTGTTAATGCTCAATATTGCAATCACTTCGTAACTTAAATTAGTCAACTTAATCTGCAATGATTTGATGTCTTCAAATTCCTTCAATCTAGATTGATAATTCAATTTGTATAGTTCATTGAGAAGATTCATATTGGGCACACTCTTCAACCTAAGTAATAACAAGAGAAGCGAGTATGGGATTGCAGAGTTATTGTTTTTAGGTAATGGATATATTGGGACCTGTTGCTGCTGTTGTTGTTGTTGAGGGTTATCGAACAAGTATAATGCATTATTCAAGTTGATAGCCTCTCTCTTGGCCACTGCAAGCTGATTATTGAAGAGAAGTGCTAGCAAACGGATCTCCCAAAGTATTAGTTGTTCCTGCTGCTCCTCCAGATGTTTGATCAAGGAGTACGTACTTGAAACAACACCATTGTAATCCTCGTCTTTTAGTAGTTCTTGTACTTGGACAACAGACGAAGCTGTAGACCCATCTAAATCAACTACTGAACCCTCGTAGAATAGCTTATCGTTTGAAAGATCCATGGCGATTTCGATCTAATGATGCATGCACAAATTGAATATTGAATTTCGATTTTAAATCTTATCGCGTAAATCGAATGAAATGACCTCTCATACAGAGCTACTACAGCAGGCGAAGCAGACGCAGATCCAGCAGTTAAAAGAGTCGAACGCTTACTCTAAACAGTTGGCTCAAATACTATCCTCGATAGTCACGTCGAATTCTACTAATGATAATACACCTTTATTAGACAAAATAACAACCATACACCAATTGAATCAAAGTATAGATGATCAATTACGAGACGGAATAGCACTCAACTACTATGAGCTAATGAGATTAAAGAATAAGTTGAACTTATTGATTGACAAATGCACCAGAGTGATACTGGGGTCAAACTTAATTGATAATTTTCAAAAACGGGCTGAGTTGATAGACCAAGATTTAAGGATACTAGAACGAACATGTAGTCTTATTGAGCTGTCCCAAACTACAGAATGAAATTTAATGAACACATATATATATCACTACTACTTAATCTTACATGTACTTATTTATAAAAATGACTATTATGACTATTAATGAATTAAAACCAAAAAGTGTTTCCTTTATCACCTTGGAAATTATTGGAGGATTCGAGTACCTCTTGTACTCGATTTAGCTACTCCACCTTATCACCTCATTTGTATATACTCTTTCCACTATTAAAACAAACAAAACAAAATATCTATGGCAATCCCCTTGCCGCTCTCTCCCACTTTTCTTCAGCAATCCATCCTACATTAATAACATTGATCAAGTCCGAAAGGTTAATACGTTTGTCTGCTTTCAAAGTTCTGCTTTTATCAACCAAGTTGGTGTATACTCTCAAGTATGAATCGCGCATGTGTTGTATGGACAGTTGTTTGATTCTCTCCTTGATCTTTTCCGGGTTATTTGAGTAAAGCCATTTTTTACGTCTGTATTGCCAAAGACAAGTTCCGATCTCGCTTGGGTCTTTGACAAGTGGTGGTTGTGCGTTTTGGAATTCTAGTCTTAGCTTGTGTAAGTCTACTTCTTGGAAAACCATGTCTTCGTTGTTGGCTTCTTCATCGTCTTGTGCATCGACTTGTGTCAGTAACTCCTCATGGGTTGTACTTTCAAACTTGTCTACTGGGCTGTTGGTGCGTGTAGCAGAGTAGTCCGACTGCTGGCGCATAACATCCTGCAAAGTGTTCCTGGAAACAGCTGTACTCGAAGATACAACCTCCTCAGACATCATCAGTTGATGTCTCTTGGCCATTCTATCCAAGCTCTTGTATTTTTTGAAATCCTCCAAAAACGCCTCCTCAGCAGACGTATACATCCTATTCGATCGTTGGAGGATTCTATCCAAAGTCCCGTCGTCAGATTCAGACTCCTCAAATAAATCAGCAACCTCTTCGTCCACAAGAAAGTTGTCGTCCGAGATGGTTTTTAGCCGAGAAAAGAATGAGTTGACCTCTGTAGAGATCTTCCTGAATATACTTCCTATCTTCCTCAGGTTTGTCTGTCCCAAACCGTTATTCCCTGCTGTCTGTTCTCCACTAACACTCTTCCCAATACTAGAACTCTTCTTTCTTAACAGCACCCTTGACTTTGACTTTTGTAATGTTCGTGGGGTCGTCTGGTATCCTGCTCCACTCTGTGCACCTAAACTAACGCTAGTGCCTATATTAGCCATTTATCTCTAGAAAAAATTTCACCTAATGTATCCCTATCAAGCAAGCCAAACAGAAGTCTCAAAACATTAATGCTCTTGAGACCTTTGGATGTTCCGGTGAAAGAGATGCTACAAATCTATTTTTTTTTTTCTCTCTGTTTTAGTTATATAATACATTGAATATCTAACAAAGATAGTTATTGTTCGTTTAAAATACCCATGACTACAGCAGCACTTTTCGGGGAAATCATCCCAGTTGCTCTATGTCAAGCATCTTCTTTTCTTTTTTTCCTTTTTTCCCACTCCTTTACGTGATGAACTTTGTGAGGGGGGGAGAGGGGCGGCATGGGGTGGTATCGTATTCTGTACAGGGCAAGATAGCCAGCATCGGGGCTCGCAACGGAGATCTACACATTTTTCTCTTCTAATTTAAACGTTTCATTAGATTTGCTTGTACTTTTCCTTGAGCTTCTTGTAGTAGTTGTAGTTGAAGTTCCATCCGGCTTGTGTTCTTACCATGTTGTTAATTTCTGAAATGTCTTTTTTCACCTCTCTTTGGTATTGTTTGAAGATAGCTTTGTCTGCAAGGTGACTTTGTGGTGCTTCCCATTTAACCCCAAACACTGCTATTGAGAGTCCAGTATGTTTTCGTGTCTTGTGTGTCCATGAGCGTGCATTTACTCCGTTGGCATAGTATCCGTAGTACATTGGAAGTAATGGGAGCATTAAGATCTCGACTGCAAGGTCTCCGTGTGTCGTGTGTTCTTGACCTATAACGTCTTCTATTGTCCATTGTGCGTTCCATTCCTTCAAATCTAACTTGTTGTTGAAAAGTCCCAAGTGTGCTAGCACACTCAAAATATCAGAATCGTCAGTGTAAACTCCACTCGCACCTCCCCATAACTCTCGATCGCTAACTACATAGTCGCCTTGCATTCGACGTTGGAACTCCTCAATGTGCCTCACAGGGATCTTGATCTCTAATATGTGGTTGATGTAATCGTTCGTGAGTGGCGGAATTGATGATATGTACTTGACCTGTGTACCAACATATTGGTCCAGTGTCCGCTCTACAAATGCTTTTTTGATCTCATCGAATCGGGCTTGGTGCTCTGGTTGGAGTCCACTCAATTGTTGTGTCTGTAATGTCTCCCACGTAGTCGTAGGGTTGTATATGATGGTTCCCAAGAACTTCCGTTGTGGGAAGTATTCCTTCACTAGGTCTTGAATCACTACAGTATTGAGCTTAGGCAATGGCTTTTTCACGTGGGGTTTGTGTATCACCACCTCGTGCTTCTTTTCCTCTGCCGCAGTAGTAGCACTAGACGTCGCCTGCACGTTGGGTACACTGTGTCTATGCGTGCTTGTTGCATTACCGTTACTAACCCCAGGTACACTGGCTTGACGCCGATGCACGTGTGAATTGTCCTGTCCAGAGTTATTAGATACGTGTGGTACATTCTGCAAATACGGCTCGTTTGTGGAGTGCACATTTCCTACAGTGTGCACTGTGCTTTCAGATTGCTGTGGTGACTTGAACACCGTCTGTTGCCCATATGGGTAATAATGTGTATGTTGGCGAGGCAGTTGTTGTTGTTGTGTAGTTGGTGACGCTTGCTGTGGTTCCTTCTCGTACTTGGTCTTTTTACTGGCATGCTCATCGCTTTGCGGGGAACTCGCTTGTTTTGATGCATATGAAGCTGCATTGAATTGTACTGGTTGTGATGTTTGGGCAGGCTGCTGTTGTTGTTGTTGTTGCTGTGGCTGCTGCTGTTGCAGGTACAATGGTTGTTGTGTCTGTTGATGGTGATGATGGTGGTGGTGTTGCTGTTGTTGTTGTTGTTGATTTTGCTGTGGCTGTTGATGCGATTGATGTTGTTGTTGAGGTTGCAGCAGCAGCAGCAGCAGCAGTTGCAGCTGCTGAGGCTGAGGCTGAGGCTGCTGCTCATGAATACTAGAATGCTGCTGTGGCGGAGTCGAGCTATTCAAAAAGCTGGAGATCCCAAGATTCGTTGCCGGGGGTAACATGTTTTGGGCCTCGCCTGCGCTGGGGTGTGAAGATAAAAATGAAATAGGCGGTAACCTAATCCCACTTCCACTCCCAGACCCAGGAGTATTTCCGGTACTGTTACTTGCGCTGTTACTAGACATTGTTCTCGATTACACGTACAATTGGACCTTATCTACCAAAATGCCCTATCTTCATACACAATCGGTGGTAACTCAACTTCAATTTACAAGGTTAAAAAAACAATCAAAAAAACATTCCATACGTCAATTTTGAATTTCGGTATTTACAGTAAATTTTGATCCATGCACGAACTTTTGCAGCCTTTCGTTTTTGGGGATAATGCAAGAGGTTGTAGTTAAGGTGAGTGTTGTGCATTAGTGTGATGAGCTTTGTGTTGGTTGTTTGGGTGGGATTACTTTTGTATGATTAGTTTGATTTGTTTTGTTCAATTAGTTTTGTTAATTTAGGCTGGTTTTGTCTGGAATGTTGGGGGGCTTTGAGTTGTTTAATTGTGGTGTTTGGTATGTGTTTTATATTCAATTTGTATGTGTTTTTATATTGAAAATGTATTTCGTATTTCTAAAACGTTTTATAATATTATAATCTTTATAATATTTATAATATTTATAATCTTAATAATATTTATAATCTTTATAACATTATGATATGGAATTAAGAAATATATTACTACTTATTAACTTCCTTCTACTCATCATCTTTGTTCTTTTGAAAATACTCTATTTTTTTTTTATACAGTGGGAACAATACATCTTGGGTTATGCGTTATGTTCCTTGTATTATTCTATATAAATTAAAAACTATCAATGCTCCTTTTTAGAACAAGTGTAGTGAACAACCTTCCCATCTTTGCCAACACTGAAAACACTATATCCCAATCGTTTTTTACATATCGAACAGATTTGTCTGCTCGATTCAATACTATAACTTTGTGCTTGGATGTCCCATATTTTACCTTGTAATTTGAAGTTACCAACTTGATACAACTTGGACGCAATACGTCCATAATGTAGACTCTCTTGTGTTTCACGTAAGTTTTCAAATAAAAACTTGGAGAGTTTGTTCAAGGGGAATGAATCGGGTAAGTTTTGTAATACTTTAAATATCGACATCTTAGATCCTTGCATTATAAGTAACTTTTCAATAGAATCGATATTCTCTTCATAATTCATAAGTAAATCCTCAACCAACTTATATAACAAGTTCTCTCCAACAATTTTGTTATTTGGTTGGTAATAAACATCCGAACAGTATTCCATTGCAGAATCCAAATCGTTTAATTGATTGTACAACACATCAATCGACTTCTCATGCTCTCCTAATCTCCGATAAATAAACACAGTGAACCTCAAAAACTTGTCATGGTTAGTTGGAATGTTTTTAAGTAACGTCCACGGTTCATAAAGATTAGTTACATTAAGAAACTTGTACAATTTGAGATAGAATACCGTCTGGTAAAATTCATCATCTTTATCCTTATAATCCTTCTCAATCTCTTTAAGCTGTGCCAAGTATAATAAACATAACCGTGTATGTAACTTACTGAGTGACCGGTTTTTAGTTAACTTATCAATCAAATCACTCTCGAAAACTATCCATTCCAAATACCGGATTGCCAACAATTCGTGTTTCAACACATTCTGCAAGAAATTCAACACCTGAAAGTTGTCATAATTCTCACATTCGTAAGATTCATTCATGAATATAAGCTCTCCCTTTGATATACTGTCCGCATCGTCAACTGCCTCTAATATAACCCAGTAGGAGAATTGGAAGATCAACTCCAACTCATTGTTGGTCAACTTGGTTAAGTACTGGATTGTTAACTCGGGGCCTTTGACGAACGAAATGAACTCATTATCTGGTTGCATCTGTGTGGTCTCTCCCTGTTTTGCTGAATCCTCTTCATCATTATGTGATAACCTGTATAACATTTCCAACGCATCTTTATGCAAATTCCGACCATAGTAAAAGTCAAGAAGTTCTTTGATGAAGTTAGTTTGCTGGTGAAACTGAAACTGGTGGTTACTAGTGTTGGTGGAGTTGAGGGTGAATAATAAACAGTCATTGACCACTTTAGCATTACATTGGTTATTTGGGAGTCGCAACAAAGGACCCAACATCATAGGTTTCGTGTAGAAGTAACAAAGAAACAACGTAGTGTCAAGTACCAGTGCAATATGTCTTATTTGATGGCTCAAGTTCTCAGTTGTTATAGATGGGTAAATGTCAAAAGCTGTTACATCAACTCCCTTCCATTTAATGGTGGCATGCGAGTCATGAAAGAAGGTAAGGTGTATTCTTCTTTGGTCTGTCAAATAAATAATTAAGTTGTTGACTGCCTTGATGAATTTCCTGACATTTTGGGATTTCAGGAACCCAAACTTACTGCTGTTAGGTGCTATAGGACTGCTCAAAGATGCTATACCATTGGGGAATGATGTCTGCTGCTTGAGTGTGTCCTTCACTGAGCGAGTGTCTATAGTGTCATTGTCTGTCCCTGAATCAGTAGAGTTGAGCTTGGTTGTAAGTATATCTTCCAAAGAGATTCTCTTGACAATATTATGAGAGAAAGATCTCACACTAGTTGATTCTTCAATGTTACTTGGATAGTCTCCATGATTAACTATTTTTAATTCTCCATTGATGAAGTCTGGAAAGAGACTCAATGTTTCTCGGTAGGATATTAACCATTCTGAGCTTATTTCAACGAGTGACTCATGGTACTTTGAGTAAGACTCAAATAAGATCATTGCTTTCTTACGATACAACTCTCTTAAGACCAACTGCTTTTTCTTCTGTGATTTCTTATCGTCATCCTCGGTTTCACCCAGTCTAAAGAATTCATCAGTGCTGTCTATTTTTGTAACAAGTGCGATACTCTTGTCCAAACCAATTACTTTTAGGTCATTTTTAGGATCTTTAACGTTTCCAGATGATGAACCTTTCCCACTTATACTCAAGAACTGGTCAATCTGTTTCTGGAATCCCAAGATGTGAAATTGCAGGATAGTTGATCCAGAAGAGGCTAGTAGGGAAATGGAGTTACCATTTTGAGATGCAAGGATTTGGTTCGAGTTCAACTGATGGTTGAATCTCTGTATTAAGTCGCCAGTTTCATAGTCTATAATTTCCAATCTTTTGTTGTACACAACCAACAAGTATAATGGTGATACAAACGAAACAAACATGGGTACTGAGGATAATTTGATTGGCGATTGCTTGAGACTCAGTTCTCCGTCGTCCAAAACTTCCATGAGTGTGACCAGTGTATCTTTAATCAATAAGAGTTTGCTTGGTGAAATGCTAATTGCCCAGGATGGAGGATCCGAGGATGCTAAACTGAAGTAACTGAAGGATGTACTGTGCGTGAAGTTGTATAAGCTTGATTCCTCTTTCACTGGAAGATCTTTTACACTAAAGTCATTGAGATCTAAAAGTAATAGTTCATTTACAAGACTCACCAAAAGTGATTTTGGATTAGTTGACTGATCATTTTCCAGACTAGTTGATGTACTTGGGTATAATGAGATACTTTTGACCTTTTCTTTAAATGATACCTCGTGTAGTTGCTGGAGCAGAAACGTATTGAATTGTAACTTCACTTCAAAGATGAACAACTTCTTCTTAGCACTGAAGACGAACAATTGATCGAAGATTCTATTGAATGAACTATTCTTTGAGTTTGGTAATTCCTGGACTAAATTGATGTTGGTTCCTGCAATTTCAAATATCCGTATGGCATCGATTGTTGCAACTGCAATGATATCTTTGAATTCACTTGCGTTCAAAACACTAGTTAATCCTTCAATTGGACTACCATCTTTAGAAACATTATGAAACGTGCTCTCAAGTATATAGGAACCTTCTGCAGTGGATGCTTTTGATGTATTTGTAGGTGTTTGAGAAATGGTTCGTTTAAATGACAAGATATCACCATTGACCAACCCCACAAACAACCTCCCCTTCTTGGTATTTAGAATAGAAGATGCCTTGCCAACTCCACCAGGAAGCTGTATCCTGTTACATGGTTCGACTATATCGATATTCATAGCTTAAGAATCGTCTAATGAGACAAGTGATTGATTTTTTTAATCTTAACTTATTTCAAAGAATACATTGAGATGGCAAAGTATGCGTTAACAATGGCGAGAATGGGCTGGAAAGAGAGTTATATGTTTGGAAGGAGTGACTACACGTGTTAAATTGATCTATCCTTACTTATATTCAGCGTTTGTATACTTTCTCGAGTGTATTAAGAGTCCACTTATTACTATTAGTGTCTTCAATGATAGACTTTTATTGATGCTAGTGATATTAATGATACTAATGATAGTATATCACAAGATATATCTTGATCCAGGTAAAGATACACGTTATCAAATACCTTTATACTCATCAACTTTTCATTCCAATCCACCTCACTTTAGACTGACTTACACGGTGTATCTTCTAATATCTATCATATTAACACAACTAAATTAAACACTACTTAAGAAATTAATAACTCCAGAACAGTACTTCACCAATGAATCCATTTCATCTTCAACTTCTCTATTAATCTTGAACCATTTCTCTACTTCGTCTTGGAATTCCTCTTCTTGGTCAAAGTTATGGATGACGTCTCCGTGGTTCTTTAAGAACATGGCAAAGATTGCTTGGTATAAGTCATAGTTAGTCTTAGTGCTAACACCTTGGTTTAATGCTTGAACAAAGTTAGCCATTTCATTTAATGGTGGGAACGAGTTCAAAGATCTGATTTCTAAATCGATCACTGCTGGTGATGCCTTGACTAAATATTCCAAAAACTCAGAGTAGTCTTCTGTAGTTGAACCTTCTCTTAATTGTTTAGTGAATTCAGATTCGAATGCATGTCCGTTGCTTGTTTTCAACTTTTGTAATTTTGTTGCTTCATCTTCTTCTTCACCATCTTGTGGTTTGTGGTCAAAGATCTTTCCTTCAGCTCCAGATGCTCTGTCTCCAACAGCTTCTCCAGTCAACGACAAGAAGAATGGAGCCTTTTCAGGTTTGTTCTTAGAAGCTTCCTTAGCCTTGTTACGCTCCTTAACAGTATCCAAGTGTACCAAAGTACTGTACTTTGTTCTTGAACCTAATGATAAGGTGACCAAAGATTCATCAATTTGATCCATGGCAGTGTAAGTATTCATATCGATTTCATCTTGGTTTTCAGTTTCCAATGCTCCGTCAATCATAGAAGCACCACCGTCACCAGAAACATTCGGTAACATAATGGTTGCAAATTCTTCTTCTTCAATGTGTCTTGTTGAAATAGGTTTAAACTGGGCTCTGTTAGTCCATAACGCAATACCGTTACCAGAAACATGAGTAGTAGCCAAGTAGTCTCCAAGAGGAGAGAACCGCACTTGAGTTGCAACACTAGGTAACAAAACACCATCGATACATCCTCCGGTTGGAATATCCCAAGTTCTAAGAGTTGCATCTAAACCAGAGGAAACAATCCATCTTCCATCAGGGGAGAAGTCTAAACTGGTGATACGGTTGGAGTGTCCATACAACACTCTAACCACTTTCTGTGTAGTAACATCAACAATGACAATACTTAAATCGTCCAACGCTAAGGCAACCAAGTCACTCGACTTGTGGTAGACCATGAGAGTAATTGGAGCTTCCAATTCTAATTTGCCCAAGTACTTTGACTCAGTGAAATTATAGAAACCAACTATTCCATCCAACCCACAACTGACCATTCTTCTGTTCATACCATCAATGGCAATTCCAGTAACTGCTTTCTTATGCAACATGTACTTCTTACGCAACAAACCCGATTGTAAGTTGTAAACACCGATTCCTCCAAGAGATGAACCCACAAGTCCAAAGTTACCACAGTGAGACATACCAACGGCTTTCACTATTCCACTGTCTACGGTGTTCAAGTTGTGACGTCCCAATCTCTTGTTACGTGAATCCCATGTACGTGCAAATGGTTCCTCTTCGTGTGCAGTAATCACATTTTCCCATTCACCTTCTCTTACTTGAGAAGAGCAAATAGCAAAGATCTCAGGAACCTTTTCACGGATAGTAGGTCCAGCTTGTCTTCCCTTTACTTTTGGTACCCTTTGAGTCATTTCTTGAGCTTGAGCATCCTTTCTTAAGGAAAATTGCCAGAAGGTTCTGTCTCTTGAGGCAGAGTAAATAAAGTGAGTTTTATCTTCATGAGGGAACTCAATAGCCAATGGAGGTGCAGAGTGACCTCCTCTGGATCTCAAATGACGTGGTGATGATACAACAGCTGAGTTGGAGGTGGATAAGGTTGGGTCAAATACAAACTCTTTCAAAGTGTTGTCTCCACCGTTGGTTACAACAATAGGTTGACCATTGAGGAACTTGGCACTGGCGACACCACCATGCATTTCCTTGTGTGCGCTTCTCAAAACGTGTACACGGGTTCTACGTTGCAAGTCATAAAAGTGCAAGTCACCATTGCTCATACCTGCTACAAAGTGAGGGCTTCCATCTGTTCTGAATGAAAGTGAGACAACCTTGGAGGTGGCGTCAGTGGCAATCTTGTTACCCATGATTTTACCCTTCTTTAAGTTGTACAATGCCACGCTTCCTGTAGCAGTACCTACTGCAATGATATCCAATACTGGTGCAGCTTCTACGCATGAAATGCTGAGACCAGTAAACTGTTGGTCTGGAGATCTGAATAATAACTTACCAGTACGGATGTTGAAGATGAATAATCCACCTGTAGTTGCAACAACAATCTTGTTCAAGTAGGTTGGTGGGTGAATCAAACCCACAATCTCTCCATCAATATCAGTGTTAATGTTGGTCAAGGTAGTGTACAATTCCGTAGCGAACTTCTCACCACCCTTCTTCTTGAATACAAAGACTTCACCTGAAGAAGTGGCAGCAATAAGGTACTCACCAAAGGTCAATAATTTGGTGACTGCAGCTGTGGTATCACATACTAAAGTATGTTCCAAACGACCTCTTCTATAGATGCCAACTTTATTTGCAAATCCAGCAAAAACGTAATGGTAATGAGCAGCCAAGCATGAGATTTTAGACTCACACTGCTGTTGCGAGATAAACAACAAGTGTAAAGTAGCAACATCATAGATTTGAAACGATCTACCAACACTAGTAACAGCATAAAAGGTTGATCCCAAAGTACCTAAAGCAAAAGGAATTTCATTGGAAATGTTTCCAATGACTCTAAAAGGACTAAAGATCTTAGAAGGCTTAACAACAGAGCTACTAGACCCTTCAACCCTTCTCTTCTTCTCTATTGATTCGACCATGGTAGAAGCTGTTTAATGATTTTTTTTTAGTTTATTCTGATATTTCGCGATGAGATAAAGGAAGAGATGAGTGGGGATTAGGGTGATGAAATTTTAGGGTGAATCAAAGGTAGGGTATTGTTAGATGGTGCTACGTGATATATTTAGTTGTTAGGTTGTAATTGTAGTTCTGTGAATGAGAATTATTTGGATGTAGTTGCAACATCTTCATAGCTTCACTTGAATTTCGTAAAGTGAAAAATTTAAGGAATCATAATCATAGTAGACACCAAGATGACAACCAAAAGAGAAGGTGAACCTATAGAAGGAGGTGAAGTCAAGAAACAAGATACCTATGACAAGGGAGTGGCACCTATAAAGGCCGAGTTTGTCATCAATAATGATGAAAGAAGAATCCGTGTTCAATATGATGATGATGAAGCAGAAGGTGGAGACAGAGAGCAAGAAAACGGAGGAGGTGGAAAGGGGAAAGGAAAGGGTAAAGGTAAGAAGCAGAAGGGGCAGAACAAGAATAGAGATTTGAAGCAAGGATCAGAAACTGTTCGTTTATGTTCATCTGTATTGGATCCAGATAATATTAAAGAGTGTTCCTTTGGAGCTAGTCAGTGTCGTAACACACACGATGTCGAGACTTATCTTGCTAGTAAGCAACCAGATATTGAAGGAACCTGTCCAGTCTTTGAAGCAATTGGATATTGTCCTACCGGATTGAAATGTAGATGGTTACTGTCCCACTATAATAAGGAAACCAAGAAGTTAATCAAAGACATGGGCAAATTCGAAGCTGCAACAGTAGAGAACTGTGAAGTGAACAAGATCACTTCTGAGAGAAAGAACTTATTACAAAAGAGAAAGTATGTTTTCGAATTGGCAGATAAGGTTGAACCATGGTTAGATGGAATGGTTAACAATGAGAATAACATTCCTAAGGCCCAAGCAGCTGCAGAAGCAGCTGCTGCAAAGGAAGCTGATGGAGCTGAAGCAACAGAAGCAACAGAAGAAGAAAAAGCAGCAACAAAAGAGAATAATGTTAAAGAGATTTATGCTTCATATAAAGAAGCACCATTCAAACCTTCTGAAAAGAAAAAGCTCTACTTGCGCAATGCTAAGATTGTATCTCCTTTGACAACAGTTGGTAACTTACCATACCGTCGTCTTATGAAGACATTAGGAGCTGACGTTACATATTCTGAGATGGCTCTTAGTGTTCCATTATTGCAAGGAACAAACGCAGAATGGGCTTTACCTAAAGCACACAAGTCTGAGTACCCTGGCTTTGGAGTACAGATTGCCGCCTCAAAGCACTTTGCAGCTGCCAAAGCTGCAGAAACTATTTATAATGAAGCCTCTCATGTTTCTGAGTTGAACTTGAACTGTGGATGTCCAATTGACTTATTGTACCGTCAAGGTCAAGGTTCTGCATTGATGGACCAACCAGCACGTTTGGTTAGAATCTTAAAGGGTATGAACTATTCCTCAGGTGATATTCCAGTGACTGTGAAGATCAGAACTGGTACAAGAGACAACAAGAACACAGCAAAGCAGTTGGTTTCGCGTGTATTAGCTGAAGAAGATGTTGCAGCCATTACCTTACATGGTCGTTCTAGACAACAAAGATACTCTAAAGAAGCCGACTGGGATTACATTAAAGATGTGGGGAAAGTTGTTGCCGAATGGAACGATAAGAAGGCTGAAGACAAAGAAAGAAGCGACACTCAACCAACATGGTTTGTAGGAAATGGAGATGTTTTCACACACGAAGACTGGCACAACGCTGTCAATACCGAAGGCATTGACTCTGTGATGGTTGCGCGTGGAGCATTAATCAAACCATGGATCTTTGAAGAAGTCGAAGCACAACAATACTTGGATAAATCAGCCTCAGAGAGACTTGAGATTTTGGAAAAGTATGCTAAATTCGCCATTGAACATTGGGGCTCTGATGAATATGGAGTCAACCTTGCACGTAGATTCATGTGTGAGTTCATTGGATTCACACACAGATACATTCCTGTTGGAATCTTAGAAAGGTTACCACCTAGAATTAACCAAAGACCACCTCAATGGAAGGGTAGAAACGAAATGGAGACCTTATTGGGATCTAGTGATTACAGAGACTGGATCAAGATCACAGAGATGTTTTTGGGTAAAGCAAGTGATGGATTCGTGTTCCTTCCTAAGCATAAGAGTAATGCTTATGATAAGAATAGTAATTAGAGGGAGGGGGGGACATACTCTAGACCTCTTGTAGGTCAATTTAGATATTAGAATATAAAATCATTGTACGTACACTGTAAGGCATACAATTGCATTTCTGTCAATTCTTATCTCTACAATAAATTCGATGAATCATATTTCCATATATTTCATATATAAAGCGGTCTCTTTGCTTGCTAAACACGACTCACTATCGGAATGTAGATTGTGAGCCCTAAATTCTTTTTGTTGCACCTGTTGAAACACTCTCATAATCCTTCGTCAATGCTTTAGCCTGGTCCTTCAAGATTTCCAAATCTTGATCCTTTTCAGCCAATTGCTTCTTCAATTTGGCGATGGTGACGGAGTCGACCTTTGGGTCAGAAGAGCTTGCAGCTTTAGCATCATCCAATTTATCCTTCGTGAGGATCAATTCAGCAACCAAAGAATAAACTCTTGTGATGGTTAAAGTCAAAAACAAAGCAAATCCACACAAGTACATGTTTCTTTGAGCATAGAATCTTCTAGCTTGAATCTCAGCTCTCTCAGTAACAAGGCCAGCAACAGCATTGCCCCCAGTGTTAACACGCAACTCCTGTTCAACACTCCAAAGTCTATTGAGCGAATCAATAAACAAAACTAAGATAAATCCTAGAATACACTTGACAGCAATCTGGAATTGTTCATTCCTAAATGGTGCCAGCACAGTAGTTAACACCGTTCTTCTAATCTTCCTTGGGTAAGGTAAAGACAAAATGGTGAAAAACACCATTTCAAACACCAACAAGGCAAACACTAAATTGTAATACAAGGCCATTTCTTAATATGATTATTCAATTGAAAGGAATACGTATATTGTTTTCTAAACCCTGCCTTGAAATGAATAGCAACTTAAATCTATATGTTGTTGTCACGTGCGTACTATTAAAGGGTATTAGATGAAAAATAGATTAAGAGTGAGTTTTATAATGAAGTGAATAAATAGATTAATAATGTTGTTGATGGTGATTGTGACAGCAACTATGTAGTAGAATGACGTCAATAGTGTCAATTGACTAGTAATCTGGAATGTAAAAATAGGTCGACATGGTTGAGAAAAGACTATTTTCATTATGGTAACTTGCAAGGCTTAGCAATTGAAGGTGCTCCTTGAGAGAACTTCAACTTACTGAACTGAACTTTATCCTAGTTGAAAAAAAGTTTCATGTGATTAAGAATGTTCAAAGAGCTGAGAGTCAATTGAATTTGAATGCTTGTAGAATCTCTCTAAAAATCCTCAGTTTTTTCATCACTGAAGAATAGATGTGATAATGTTACCATATGATGCATTCTGTCAATACCTATCACTTGGATCAAACTCCAATCGATACCTTAAAAGTGAATGTAACCAAAAATGGAAGAGTAAACCAAAGAATAGCATACTGTGCAATAAGAGTCACAGCCAAACAATCCATTTGTAAGTGATCCTCTGAGTTTGGATCTGTGTAGAAAGCTGTAAAGTACACCAAGGCTGTTGCACTGGGTAATCCAAACTGTAATACGCTGATGAATCTCATAATGACGTCATTATACCATCCAGCCTTTTGCATACCTGTGCTGATACCCACCCCTATCATTGGAAGTAAGATGAGTCTACAGCATGTTATCATGAGTGCTGTTTTCCAGAACCCTTTCGGCATCAGTTTCACCTTTAATCTTGCTATCGTTGCTCCAAGAAGCATTAATCCTAGTGGAACAGAGGCTGCTCCTATATAACTAGTAAGATCAATAATAAAGGATAATGGTGGTTGTTGATCTGGTGCTGGCGCTATGTGGAAGCTTGAAGTTGGTACGAAAAGAGCTCTCAATGGAGGCGACATGGCTATGATCAAAGAAATAATCAACGAAAGTGAGTTTGGTGTCATGAAGTTCTTTCCTAGTTGAAGTAAGTATGATTTGACTTTTGATACCTCCTTAGGTTCGCTCACTACACTTTCATGTTCATCCTGATGATCATCAGGCATCACTGGAGCCGCACTCGAATCGATGATTCCAGACGGCATTGTCTCCATATTCTTCTTATCATTAAACTCCGAGTATTCGTGAAGAACATCTTTGATGTCTTGTGATTTTTGTTTCCGCAAATCTGTTGATCTGATTCTAGCCAAGTTAAGAGAAGATGAATCATGTACGCTTCTTCTGCCACTTGTGTTTGAATTTCCTTTAGCTAGTAAGAACTGGTCATGTTGGAGGTTTTCAGTGTTACTCCTTCTTTCTGAGACTGAAGTAGATGCAATAGACGAAGCTTCCTGGTCTGAATCTTCTTCAGAGTCATCTTTTTCTTCCACCACCTTTGCTTCTTCATTGATTCCCTTCTCTTCATCTATTAAGGAATCACGAAAATCCCATTGGATCAACTTATAAAGCCCGAAACTGAACTGATACATAACTTGGGAGGCCAAAAAGATACACACATAGGCTACACCCTTGTTTCCCTGGGCCGGGGTAATGACTCCACTCTTTGATAGAGTCTGCAAATATGCAATGGGCAAGTCTGAAATATTGGGGAAAAGACCTACCGATAATAACCCCCCGAGCCACCTTTTCGGCGATTTAGTAACAATACTAGTAAGGTAGGCGAGAAGGCAACCCATCAGAGTAAGAATCGTACCAGACAAAAAGAGTATACCTATATTCTTAATGTCCGAGCTCTTGAGATTCGTAACTATGTTTTCAAAAATCAAGCAGGGCATAATAGCAGTTACCACAGCATTGGAAATATCACGACATGTTGTAACTGTAAAGATATTCTTCTTTGCCAAATAGAACCCTAAACCTGCTATAAAGTAGATCTTGAAGATGGGCTTCACTGACGAATAAATAACTAAACTTAGTGAGAGTGACATACTTCTCTCTTGTAGCTTTGCTTATGAAAGATCACTATATAGTAAAGCTTATTCCGGAGATGCTCTATTCCAGAAATAATATACTAATAACTGTACTTTATGACTAAATCTAATAGGAGTTCTCTTTTATATTTCATTAATTTCGCGCGGCTTCGATACTAATGGCTTAAGTTTCCCGAGCTCATGATGGAACACAATTCTTAAGTCACCAGATTGTTGAGTGGGGGAATACAAGAAAATCTTTTGTTAGGGAATGGAGGATTAAGATCAAGTTTGATTGTGCCGGAGTTGGCTTGAAGAATGCCGTTGTTTTGCGGAGGTTGTGGAGTTTCGGAGGTTGCTGAGGTATTTTGAAATGATGAGGTTTGGTTGGGTTGCGGTACCTTTTACGTAAAGACTGCACATATATGTAATTCAGCCTATAGGCTTCTCCACAGTTGGAGTTAGGTTGTGGGTACCAAAAAAAAAAAGAGAAGGTGGTTGCTGATCAAAAAGTGGAGGAGATGAGAAGTGTGAATTTATATGAAAAAGGAGAGAGAGAAAGGGAAAGGGAGGAATAAGGAGAATATATCTAATCAATATAATGTACGAATG